>JAUTXW010000344.1:1245000-1816865 GCA_030620095.1 Kuschelorhynchus macadamiae
TATAAATGTTAAGAAAACGCCAGAAATATATCCGTAAAAATAATTATAAAGACAAAAAAAAGAAACTCATGACGAAAAGTATATCGAGACAGAACTATTAATTAATTAATAATTAATTCCTATAAAATAATTAAATTATTTTATAGGAAATCCCAAGTCAATTTCGGATGCAGTTTGGGACACTCAGTATGGCTGTCTACGTCTACGTCGAAGGGTTAGCCAGGGAACTGTTCACAGAACTTTACAAATTTATAAACTCAGGTGAACAGAAAGAAAATCGCTTTCAATTTGTGTCTCAAATTATAATATGGCAACAAAACGACCCTGAATTGTTTAAAAAAATTCTTTGGACAGACGAGGCCACATTTACCTCCTCAGGAATATTTAATCGACACAATACGCATCACTGGACTATAGAAAATGTGAGAATATTTCAAACTATTAAATTTCAAGGAGGAAGTTCCATTCATGTTTGGTGTGGTGTTAAAAGTAATTAAATTTTGGGTCCAATATTTTATAATGAATCACTAAGTGGTCCACGATATCATAATTTCCAAATTGACAACCTTTTGGAAGAATTGCCCTTGGAGGAATATCAGAATTTAATTTGGCATCCTTTGAGGGCATCTCAAGAACGTGGCATACCAAAGTAGAAACGAAAATATTGATGAAATTACGGACAAAATTGTGAACGAATTTAATAGACTTAATCAAGAAAATGAAATTGTAACTACACGATATCGTAATTTCCAAATTGACCTTTTGGAAGAATTACCCTTGGAGGAATATCAGAATTTAATTTGGCATCCTTTGGGGCATCTCAAGAACGTGGCATACCAAAGTAGAAACGAAAATATTGATGAAATTACGGACAAAATTGTGAACGAATTTAATAGACTTAATCAAGAAAATGAAATTGTAACTGCACACGATATCATAATTTCCAAATTGACCTTTTGGAAGAATTGGCCTTGGAGGAATATCAGAATTTAATTTGGCATCCTTTGGGGCATCTCAAGAACGTGGCATACCAAAGTAGAAACGAAAATATTGATGAAATTACGGACAAAATTGTGAACGAATTTAATAGACTTAATCAAGAAAATGAAATTGTAACTACACACGATATCATAATTTCCAAATTGACCTTTTGGAAGAATTGCCCTTGGAGGAATATCAGAATTTAATTTGGCATCCTTTGAGGGCATCTCAAGAACGTGGCATACCAAAGTAGAAACGAAAATATTGATGAAATTACGGACAAAATTGTGAACGAATTTAATAGACTTAATCAAGAAAATGAAATTGTAACTGCACACGATATCATAATTTCCAAATTGACCTTTTGGAAGAATTGCCCTTGGAAGAATATCAGAATTTAATTTGGCATCCTTTGGGGGCATCTCAAGAACGTGGCATACCAAAGTAGAAACGAAAATATTGATGAAATTACGGACAAAATTGTGAACGAATTTAATAGACTTAATCAAGAAAATGAAATTGTAACTACACACGATATCATAATTTCCAAATTGACCTTTTGGAAGAATTGCCCTTGGAGGAATATCAGAATTTAATTTGGCATCCTTTGGGGGCATCTCAAGAACGTGGCATACCAAAGTAGAAACGAAAATATTGATGAAATTACGGACAAAATTGTGAACGAATTTAATAGACTTAATCAAGAAAATGAAATTGTAACTACACACGATATCATAATTTCCAAATTGACCTTTTGGAAGAATTGCCCTTGGAGGAATATCAGAATTTAATTTGGCATCCTTTGGGGGCATCTCAAGAACGTGGCATACCAAAGTAGAAACGAAAATATTGATGAAATTACGGACAAAATTGTGAACGAATTTAATAGACTTAATCAAGAAAATGAAATTGTAACTACACACGATATCATAATTTCCAAATTGACCTTTTGGAAGAATTGCCCTTGGAGGAATATCAGAATTTAATTTGGCAACCTTTGGGGGCATCTCAAGAACGTGGCATACCAAAGTAGAAACGAAAATATTGATGAAATTACGGACAAAATTGTGAACGAATTTAATAGACTTAATCAAGAAAATGAAATTGTAACTACACACGATATCATAACTTCCAAATTGACAACCTTTTGGAAGAATTGCCCTTGGAGGAATATCAGAATTTAATTTGGCATCCTTTGAGGGCATCTCAAGAACGTGGCATACCAAAGTAGAAACGAAAATATTGATGAAATTATGGACAAAATTGTGAACGAATTTAATAGACTTAATCAAGAAAATGAAATTGTAACTACACACGATATCATAATTTCCAAATTGACCTTTTGGAAGAATTGGCCTTGGAGGAATATCAGAATTTAATTTGGCATCCTTTGGGGGCATCTCAAGAACGTGACATACCAAAGTAGAAACGAAAATATTGATGAAATTACGGACAAAATTGTGAACGAATTTAATAGACTTAATCAAGAAAATGAAATTGTAACTACACACGATATCATAATTTCCAAATTGACAACCTTTTGGAAGAATTGCCCTTGGAGGAATATCAGAATTTAATTTGGCATCCTTTGAGGGCATCTCAAGAACGTGGCATACCAAAGTAGAAACGAAAATATTGATGAAATTACGGACAAAATTGTGAACGAATTTAATAGACTTAATCAAGAAAATGAAATTGTAACTGCACACGATATCATAATTTCCAAATTGACCTTTTGGAAGAATTGCCCTTGGAAGAATATCAGAATTTAATTTGGCATCCTTTGGGGGCATCTCAAGAACGTGGCATACCAAAGTAGAAACGAAAATATTGATGAAATTACGAACAAAATTGTGAACGAATTTAATAGACTTAATCAAGAAAATGAAATTGTAACTGCAAGATTGCAAAGGCTACAAAGAGGGTACCAATGTTGCTTCGAGAATAATGGGGTACACATTGAGCAAATTAACTATTGTTTTTTCAAATAGGTTTCAACATCATCAATCAACAGTTGAAGATAGACATATAGTACCCTTATTAAAAAACAATTAGAATTGACCATAGAATCCAAAAATGTAATAATAATATATAGGGGGTTCAAAAACGCAAAATCCTTGGCGTAAGTTTTTTGTGTATCATTCAATTGTTTTTTGTTACCATTTTTGAATTCTCCGAGCTAAAATACATCGATTGGCTATTTTAAATTTCTTGAGAAATATGGGGGAAGTCAAAAAAATATCGTTTTTCTTGTCAGAAGACCCTGTACAATTTTAAGGATAAAAATTCTGATTAAATATAAATAATTTGCGAATGCCTCCACTTCTTTTTATAAACGTATGTCTATTTCTTTTTTCTTAAATTAAATTGAACATTTTGTGCTAGTGCTTTTGTATTTTATTTTAACCCAATTCCCAATGGGACATCTACCATTTGGAACTTTGTTTTTCCCTAGTGTACTACTTGCTTAAATAAATAATTAAATAATCAGTTCCATATCGTTGATATATCTATGATTATCAGTATGTTTATGAAGCAACAAACTTATTCATTTAAATTACAGGCAGCGAATTGTTTCCACTGACATTTTTACATGAAAGGCCACAAAAAAATAAGAATGTGCAACCTAAAGTCTCAAAAATATGTCTAAAATATTCAAATATTTATTGCTTTTACTACGAATGGTTTTTAATAACTGTGTAATATTTGTAAATTAAAAAAAATAGTAAATGGGTTAGGACAAATTGTGAAAAAAAAATATATTCTTCTAAACAAATATAAAAATGTATTTGTGTTAATTCTTTTAGAACAAACAAAAAGTTGGTACAAATTCAAACTGTTACTCTCCAGTTCGTTTAGGCTTGAGTTTTACCAAATAAAGTACTATACAAATCATTTTTCGCCTCCTCAGTCCAAGATTGTTTGTTCACAGGTGCCATGAAGTTGACTAATTTTGTATGAACAGCATACCTTAAAAATAAATCAATTAAATTATACAAAAAGATATAGATATAGTGTGTATATAAATTAAAACCCGAAGAAAAATTATATATCAGTTATGTCTATTGGGGGAAAGTAGGGCTCAATGAGCATAGAGGTACAGTGGTCATCATCAGACTAATTTGTCATTTAAGATCATATGGTGTCCACATTCCCCAAAATAAAGCAACTGCTAGTTAAGTTAATCTATTTATCCTGCTACCTTCTGTATTTCTACTAAAATCAATTAAGTCAAAATAATTATTTAAATGTTAGTGTTTAAAAAAATAAGAATATATAAATTATTTAGGTTATTTTCACAATGTGTATAAGCACATGAATACCGATGAGCTCACAGCAGCGGTATTTTGTGACTTGTCTAAGGCTTTTGATTGTGTGAAACATGAGATACTGCAGATATGGCTTCACATTTATGGAATTAGGTGTTTGGCTGGAGTGGTTTGAATCATATCTCTAGTGAAGGAGTCAGCGAGTGTTTGTGGGTTCATCGGCACCAGAGAGCAGAAATATCAGTTGCGGTGTACCACAAGGTTCTGTACTGGGCCCGGTACTTTTCCTACTTTATGTAAACAATATAATGTAAGTCCTAACACTGGAACCTGTGGTGGTCGATAGATCAAAATACAAGAGTTCTAACCACACTACACCATAACTTGTTACGTTCTGGACGCGCGTTTCGCTAACCAATTTACCACCAGCAGATGATATAAACTAAAGTAACTTATCCTAACCGAGACTATTTATAGGTAAATGTGGTCACACTTGGTTGCACCCGACTGCACCGTTGTCAAGTAAACAATAGAGGGGACTGTAGGGAATAGGCCCTCTGTCTTTATTTAGTGCTTTCTTACCACATTTAACTATTTCTATACTCTCAAATGCATCCAATAATCTATTATTAGATACATTTTTAATCAACTTAAGATTATTTATTCCTATTTGGTGATAAAGCACGTTGGGCGGCGCTTGACTTTTCTGTTCTTCCGTATCATAAATGTGCCATGTGTTCTTTAAAACGAATGTTTATGGAGCGTTTAGTTTGCCCAACATATTTTGATGAGTCATTACAGCTAATTTCATAGATGCCACTCCTCTCCTTCAAGTCGACTTTGTCTTTAGGGTTTCTATTAGGTTAGGGTAAGTTGATTAAAAATGTATCTAATAATAGATTATTGGATGCATTTGAGAGTATAAAAATATTTAAATGTGGTAAAAAAGCACTAAATAAAGACATATGGCCTATTCCCTATAGTCGCCTCTATTGTTTACTTGACAACGGTGATCGGGCGCAACCAAGTGTGACCACATTTACTATTAGTCGGTTAGGATAAGTTACTTTAGTTTATATCATCGGCTGATGATGCTAACTTGGTTAGCGAAACGCGCGTCCAGAACGTAACAAGTTGTGGTGTAGTGTGGTTAGAACTCTTGTATTTCGAATATAACATAAGTTAATACTAAGGGAATGTTTACTCTTTTAGCTGATAACACCACAGTTTTATGGCACTCAGAAACAATTCGAGACCTAAAGCATCTAAATTCTAATGATTTAATCAAGATAAGAGAGTGTCTTGATCATCTATCGCTCAATGATGATAAGACTTATGTCATGGGTTTTAAGTGTGTGGTAAGTCTGACATCATTTACATCTCTCCCTATCTCAAATTCTAACGAGATTAGATTCTTGAGGTTTTTGCTGGACTGTGGCTTGAGGTTTAAAGGTCATGTTGCATATTTGAGCAAAAAAAACTAGCTTTTGCTTGTTATGCAAACAGAACAATACTGAGAGAATTGGATGCATCAGTTGTCACAAAGGCTGCATTTTGGGGTCTTTGTAACCGGGGCCTGAAACTATTTTCATTTTACAAAAACCTTCAATCAGATATTTCTTTAAGGCAAAACCAATAGATTCTTGTAGACCTTTGTTCATACAGCAAAGGTTATTGAAGCTAACATCGCTGTTCATTATGAAAACAGTTAGCATGGTGTTCAGGAACAAATATGCATTGCTGAACCTGAACCCAGCACATCTTACAACGAGAACAGGTGATCTACCACTTCCAATTCCAACTTCCATACTCACTCACTCAAATATTTAATCATCTGCAGTTCACATTAGGTCTCTATAGTCAAAAGCAGTGTTATCGTGCGGTTCATAGGATTTATCAACGAAAAACTTTTTAAGTTTGTTTTTCTTTTATTACGTCTAATCATATCCTCCGCATTAAATCCGGAAGATGAATTAGATAAACCTTAGATGAAAAAAGAGGAAAAACATATAAATACCAGCAGTTGCAAAAATCTTTGAGCGATGTCACTTCAATGTCAGATTGACAAGTCAGTGAAAAAATGAGTAATAGAAAACAATTTTCGGGTTTTTTGCATCCACAAGCGAAAAAAATGGTATTAACTCTAATAAAATATTACGAAAAAGAAAATTCACCGGCGGCTCTTGTAAAGAATTTTACCCATGGAATTTAACAAATTTAAAATATACATTTGAAAGATTACATTTTTTAAATAATTCCTATACATAAAAATTGATGGATGAGGCACCTTTTCAAATTATATCCAAAAAAACTAAGATTTCGGAAGGTTGCACTGAACTTGTTTTTGGCGTATCGCTAAAAACTTAATTTATGAACTACGTAAAAGACTAATTATATTATAATGCTTTATAACACAAAAATGATTATTTGTAACTAAAAGTTAGCAGTAATTATTATATTAGACATTATTAAACGTTTTTAAACATAATTACAGCTGCTAAATAGACAGCGAGAGTGTCGTCTGTTGGACGGAAATCCAGTGTGCTGGGGATGCTACGTTGCCAAGTTTATTTTATATATGATCTATATAAATTATATAAGAAAAACAAAATGCATTTGTGGGTTGTGGATCGGTACCAGCAGGAGAGCGAAGGCACTAGGTGGATTGGTACCGGGTTAGCACCAGGTTAGGCGCCGTAGGCGTCATCGTTAAAGCCCTAAAAGACGAACAACAGCGCAGGGCATCACTGGCGAAAGTCTAACATTCGGCATCGGCCCAGAGGGAGGTAGATTGGTACCGGGTTAGCACCAGCTTAGGCGCCGTAGGCATCATCATTAAAGCCCTAATATAAAAGGCGAACGACAGCAAAGTACATCACTGGCGAAAGTCTAATATTTGGGATCGGCACAGGGGTCCAAATGCGTTACTGTCGGAAGACAAACATGAGAAATTTAAGCTCCATACAATAATATAAGTTTGGCAACAATGCAAGATAGCCTTTCTTCAAATTGTCATATTAACGAATATGACGCATTGGAATATAGTGAAAATATCGAATTTCTTTTTGGTTTTTTTAGTAGAAAAAGTGGTTCATCCATTTCTTTTATTTTCTTAAAACAGTTAAATGAAGGTAAGCTTTCTATTTTATATTAAAAAATTATCAAATTCCG
Source organism: Kuschelorhynchus macadamiae (assembly GCA_030620095.1). Classification (NCBI taxonomy): domain Eukaryota; kingdom Metazoa; phylum Arthropoda; class Insecta; order Coleoptera; family Curculionidae; genus Kuschelorhynchus; species Kuschelorhynchus macadamiae. The sequence goes on from JAUTXW010000344.1 coordinate 1,252,422, forward strand.
TGGGTTTAATTGTTTACAAGATCCTTCACCGGCCAATATCCAGGAGACAGTAGCAAAAGCTCTCGGAATCGATATAAAGACTGCAAAAAATTGTGCGTGAAAAAAAGCATAATTTACTACCGAAGAAGATTAAGAAATTTACACGAAAAAAGCCGAAGACAGAAGACTTAAGTGACAATGTAAAAATGGGTGTTCGTAATGCAATTTACGATTTATACACATCAAAAACTAATATATAATAAATAAAGTTTTAAAAGAACCTTTAAAAAATCGAGTCATATTAGAAATTGGACTAAAATCGTTGTCAAAATTAATAAAAATGTTGGGTGTTTGATATAAAAAAAGGACTGTAATCGAAGATTTTTATGCGAGTTGCCACATATAGCAAATCAGCGTATCCAGTTTTTAAAGAAATACAAGGAAAATGTTAATTCAAAATTTAGAAAAGTGGTATTTTTAGACGAGACTTGGATATTTCCTAATGGAAGTGGTTCGAAATCTTGGCAGGACGAGTCTGTAAAAAGTGTCAAGAGAAAAAAGGGATGTGGGACAGGAAAACAGTTCATCATTTTGCATGCAGGTTCTTCAACAGGATTTCTCCTAGGTGCTAGTTTACTGTTTTCTTCAACACCCAAAAGTACGGACTACCATGATAATATGAACTGTGAACTGTTTGAAAAGTGGTTAAAAGAACAACTGATTCCAAATTTAGATGCTCCATCTTTAATCATTCTGGACAATGCATCTTATCATTCAAGAATCTTAAAGAAACAACCTACTTCATCCTGGAAGAAAAGTGATATTTATGACTGGCTAATAAAACAAAAAAAAAATCCTTTACCCAATATGCTGAAACTAGAACTTCTTTTAATGGCAAAATCTATTAAAAAACCAACAATATAGGCCGTAGATGAAATGTTACGGGAAAATGGACATGAGGTTTTACGACTGCCACCATACCATTGCCAGTTTAACGCAAAAGAATTAATGTGGGCTGGGGTAAAATCATATTACGAAAAACACGTGAACGATGGTCTTACATCAGATGAAGTGCAAATTGTTTGGCAAGATTCATTAAACTATATTACGCCAGAGTATTGGAAGAAATCTGTGGAACATATGGAGAAATTAATATGGGATTGGTGGAATCGAGAACGAGTTCTAGATGTCGAAATAGCACCAATGATCATTGCGCCGTTTGAGGACGACTCAGAAGATAAGGACTTTTTAAGTGATGAAGATATTTTTTAATCTATAATATTAAAAAGTTTCTGAAGGATTAAATTAGTCTTTGACACGTATAAATCATAAATGCATTATGAATATCCAATTGTGCATTGTAACTTAGGACTTTTGCCTTTGGATTTTTTCGTGTACATTTCTTAATCTTCTTCGGAAGTAAATTATGTTTTTTTTTTTCATGCACAAGTTTCTGTACATTGGTTCTACCGATTCTCAGAGCTTTTGCCACTGGCTCCTGGATATTGGCCAGTGAATTTTAATTTAAACATTTTTTTATTAGATTTGACACCATTTTTTTGCTTACTTTTTTAGTACATTTGTAATTTTGTAGACAATAAATAAATAATTATAGAATACTTGTTCCAATTTTAAAGCGTGTTTAAAATAAATACATTTTTTTATTAATTATAAGACAAAATTTGATATATAAAAAAAATATATATATATATTTATACATAGTTATATATATATATATATATATTTATATATAGGAACCCTTAAACGTAAAGATCTAAAAAAATCTCACGAGGGAAGTAATAACTAATTATCTTGTGTTTTTAACAAAAGTGTATAATATTTTTGCAAAATAAATTTTTTTTGTTATCACAATACAAAAAAAAACAAGTTTTCTTTGCACATGGGTGACCCACATTTAAATAAATGAACTGTATAAGTGGTTAGATTTTTAGGTCAAGCGGGGCTCATAATTTTCGGTAATTGATAAAAAAATCTCACTTTCATTAAGTGGCTGTATAAACAAAACATATCCTGATTGTTCCACTGATTCGAACCGCCTTCCGACTTTATTAAGGCGCTCGCCATTTTGTGTATTTTTGTTTTTGCCAACCAAAAAATTTTAACCAAATACATATTTAATGAATTTTCCTATTTAGTCCCTCGGCATTTAATATATAAAATAATATTAAGTGGCTATCTTAATAATATTGCGTAATATAATAAAAAAAAACTATTTTCTTCCTCCCTGTATATTTGTAAATAGCCCACCGAGATTTAATAACTCGATAAAAGAATCACACAATATTTTGGTATTCACTGCGTTTTCTGATTTGATTCATAATGTTGGTGACCTTTGGACCCGCACGATAAGACCACATTTGACTATACCTACAATTTGTCTTTCGAAAAGAGTTAAAAAATAGGCTGGTAGATAAGTCCTATTATGATCTTTCTGAATATTATCGTGATAGTTTTGAGTGAGTTACTATATGTATATGTAATAACATGTATTTATATTTTAATTTAGATTAATTTAGCCTGTTGTAGTTGTCCAGGTATAGAGCCATATTTTAATAATTTTAAATAATTCTTATATAGTTTTTGAATTTAGTTAAAGTCAAAGTCAAAAATTGCTTTATTGTTTAAGATAAAAGCCAAAAGTAGAAATATATAAACCAACAAGCAGTAAAAAAAAATAAGTAAAAGTGGATAACAATAAGAAATAAAAACAGCGAGTTATAAAAAAACACACATCAAAAGCACTAATATAATATAAATATACATATACACTTAAATATAAAGAACACTAAACAGAGACTTGGAATGAGGAAGTCTATCCAGTGTCATAATACATCATTGAAAAAGCTGACCATAATAAGCTTTTTTGAGTAAAATGCATTTAAGAGAAGATTTAAATGTTTTAATATTATTCAAAGTTCTCACACTCTCTGGTAGGTGGTTGAATATCTGGGATCGTCGTCGAAGCGTGTAGTCGTGTTGTCGCTCTCTCGATTTTATTCGTTTTTTTTCTTTTTTTTCGAGTTCTGTTATAGTTTAAAAATCTAAATTCTCGCTAATAATAATATTTAGTCTGGGTCGTCTTACTGTGCGTGATTGCAGCCCCGAAATTCCAGTTTCTAGTGCATTATTACTTGAAATGGTTTTTCTTTTTTTTTTAATGTGAATGCCAAATTCTTATTTGCATCAACATTCAGGCTGCCTAATCGAGTACTAACGAAATCCGAAATCTCAATAAAAACAGTTTCTGTAAAAAATCTTAGTGTAAACAAGCCCAAATTCCTCAGTAAAATCGGTGCAAGTGTACCCGTCAATAGAAATATAAACATCGGTAATTTAGGTGCAAGTGTACTCTGGTCGTAAATATAAATATAAACAAGCACCAAAATAAACATCTGTCAATAATATAAACATAAACATTGGTAATTTCGGTGCTCTTGTACTGGTTTTAATATAAGTTTAGTCAGTGAATATATATCGGGACAATGGCAGCTATATGCAATAAATGCTCTGCAGGGGAAACAGAGAGCTATGGTCATGCTAAATGTGATAAATGTAGCTATGTTTTGTGCTATAAATGTTCGTCACTGACTGGTTCTGAACATAAGGCAGTAGCCCTAAAAAAGAGATCACTCTGCATTAAGTACATCTGTGTTGATTGCTGCAGACAGTGTACTGGTGACCACGTTTCGGCTTCGAATCTAGGCGAGGCGGTGACGTTGCTACTGAAGGGTATTGAGGAAATCAAATCTATTAACAGCAATATCAAACCACTCGGTGATATTAGAAACATATTCAATCAAGACTCTGCTCTGGTATGTGAGAAGATTAATTTAGCAGTTTCAAACATTAGGAACTCATCAGACATCGTTTCCAACATCAAGGAGGAACTTCTGAGAGAATTGCAAGAACAAATTGCCGTTAAACTGGACAGCAATTTGGCCAGCATTAAATCAGCTAATACTGAACTGGTTTCCTTCCTCACAAAGGACATTAACTTGACTAATAATGGAACCTCGAGTAATAAGACTATTGTTAGGTCTAATGAGGATGAGAGATCTAGTGGTCTTTTTAATAGCATCCTGCATAAAATATCAAATCAATTCAGTCATGAATTTGCATCTATAAAAAGTGATATTAGCCTTCTTAAAGCTAAAATTCAAGAAAAGGATACTGAGTCCTCTGGCCATCAAGACTTGCAGCACCCTAAATCAGCTACAACAACAAAAAAATTGAAGCAAGTTTATAGCAAACCCCTTCCTGCTGACTCCCTGATCAAACCCTCTACTGTAAATAACGAGGTTCATCAAATTAACAGTTTAAATTCCAACCGTAAACAACAAAAAAATGGAAATAAGGACCCTCAACAATACTGTGGTGGTCCAAGGACTAAACATGGGACATCCAAAGTCCTAGGCGATGATGATATAAGGGCTGTTGTGAAAACCAAACAATGTACTGTATTCGCATCCTTATTCTCTCTCAATACTACCGAAAATAAATTAGAAAATTATCTTATTAACAAACTTAACAGTGAGAACATAAAATGTGAGGAAATAAACAAAGGTAATTCAAACAAGACCTATAAGTCTTTTAAAGTAACAGCCAATTTTGAACTAAAAAATGAACTTTTCAACTCAGATACATGGCCAAAAGATATAGTAATCAGACCTTACAATTTTTTTCGTTATTCCAGAAATAGACATTAGATTGAAATCAGTTTTACACATTAATATCCAATGTATTCGTAACAAAATACATGAACTTGAAATATTTCTTATTGATAATCCACACATTAATATAATACTTATCACTGAACACTGGCTTAACACTCGAGAAAAATCATGCTTCCCTATTCTGGGGTTTGAACTTGTCAGCTGCTTTTGCCGTGAGAATGCCAAAAATGGTGGTGCTTGCATCTATGCTAGAGGGATGCTAAATAATGTCGAGGTGGGTGAACTGGTAGCTTTCTCTGTAGAAAGAACTTGTGAGGTGGCTGCTTGTTATTCAAAAAGTATCAATCTTCTGTCTGTGGCAATTTACAGACCGCCAAACTCAAATTTAGATATATTTTCCTCCACTCTGCAAACAGTGCTCGAACATGGCAGTAGATTGAAGCACAAACATAACATATTGGTGGGGGGTGACTTTAATGTGGACCTTCTTGGGGATAACAGGGAAAAGAATATGCTTCTTGAACTTTTTAACTCCTTTGGTCTTACCCAAACCATATATTCCCACACTAGGCATCAGGGTGAACGGTTCAGTGGTTTGGATAATATATTTGTTAGCTTTGTCATTTCAGGTCCAGGACTCACCCTGGACTTAGGTATGTCAGACCATCTGGCTCAATTTGTGCAGCTTAACTTTGATCATCCGGATGACTCTGCATGCAGTGATATTGTTTATAGAAGGGTTTACAGTGCAAGCAGTGTAGTTGCCTTCAATGCTTCACTTAGTAGTGAACAGTGGAGGGATGTTTATACTGCTGACTCTGCTGTAAAAAAACTAGATTGTTTCTTGACTACCTTCACCTATTATTATAATTTACACTTCTTCCCCAAGCAGGTTAAAAATCAAAACCCTGATTCGTCTGCCTGGGTCACTCCGGAAATTAAAAGATCCAAAGACTTAAAGTTATTTTTCTATGAATATTATAAACAATATCCTACCGAAATTAATAAAAATGTATATACAGAATATAGTAAAATATATCGTAAGCAACTTCTGAAAGCTAAAGAAACATTTTACAGTAGTAAAATACATCAATCTGAAAATAAAAGTAAGTGCATATGGGGTATAATTAACTATGAGACTGGTCATACAAAATCAAAAATATTACCTGACAATGTAAGATCTGATCAGTTTAACTCTTTTTTTGTTAACAATGCTGAAAACATTCTACAATCCTTAACAGTGACTCCTGCTGATCCCATTGTGGTATTGAACAGTAAAAATCATAAGCAACAACACTCTGTTTTTATAAGGCCAGTAACCCCAGATGATATTAAGATCATAATACAAAAATTAAAGAACAAAAAAACCGAGGATATCTACTCATTTAACTCCCTTGTTGTTAGGGCATGCAGTCGGTATATCACTGAACCCCTTGCTGACACAATAAATGCCTGCTTGCTTGAAGGGCGTTTCCCAGATGCATTGAAGGTGGCTAGGGTCGTTCCTATATACAAAAAAGGGGATTACAATGATATGAGTAACTATAGGCAAATATCAATTCTACCCATTTTCTCTAAAATTTTCGAAGTCATTATGTGTGAGAGTGTATTTTCTTTCTTTGATCAACATAGCATTTTTTCAGATGGTCAATATGGTTTCCGTGGGGGCCTGTCTACATCTGATGCAATGTGTAGGCTGTCAGAGTATGTGTGGGAATCTTTTGAAGCGGGTCTTGATAGTGAATGCTTGTTGACAGACCTCACCTCTGCCTTCGACTGTGTCGACCACAGCATTCTGCTCAGTAAAATGGAGCACTATGGTGTTAGAGGGATAACTCTGGACCTATTTAAGTCTTACCTTAGTAATCGACACCAGCAAGTTTTCATCAACGGTAAGCTGAGCTCATCCTTACAAATAAAGAGAGGTGTACCTCAGGGGTCTATACTAGGACCCCTACTTTTTCTTATCTTCATTAATGACCTCCCAGGTTCAATAACATACAGTCAGTGTTTGACCTTGCTCTACGCAGATGATGCCAGTTTTATTATAAGATGTAATAGAGATCATATTCTGTCTGATGTATCTCGGAGGATGTTTGATGAGGCTAGATTGTGGTTTGCTACAAATAAGCTCCTATTAAATGAGTCTAAAACATTAGACATGAAGTTCAGATTAACCGGTGGTAGAGCTGATGTGTCTCTGAAGTTTTTGGGTTTGCAGCTGGATCCTGCTTTATCTTGGAATGAACATATTAATACTCTCTGTAATAGACTCTCTTCTTGCCTATATGCACTGCGTAGGGTACGTTTTACAGCTGGTCATCATGCTGCTTTGATAGCTTACCATGGCTTATTCCACGCAAGAATGAGCTATGGAATACTGGCTTGGGGTGATGCAGCGCACACTAACCTGCTGAGAGTATTTATGAAGCAAAAACAAGCCATCAGAATAATTTTTAACATGAAATCCACAGAGAGTTGTAAACCTCTTTTTCTTCGACACTCTATACTGACTCTCTTTGGTCAGATAGTTCTTGAGAATATATGTTACCTAAAAAAGTACATTCATCAACACACCACTCATTCAGACATTCATGACCATGATACCCGACACAAGGGAAATATTTTAAAACCACAGAACAGGCTTCATAGGAATAACACTGTTGGCATAGATCTATACAATCTATTGCCTCTTGCTTTCAGGCAACTGAATTCATTACGGTTCAGAACTCAATTAAAAAAATATTTAACAGCCATTGCTCCTTATTCAGTGACTGATTTTCAAAGTGCCATAAGAGAGAATAAGGAGATCAACTTACTATTAGTGTAGATTTAATGGTATTTTAATTCAATGTTTTGTAGTTGATACTTGTATGTTTTAAGTCTAATATGTATTATTATGTTAAGTATTTCTTTTATGTAACGTATTTTATTTTATTGAATTCCTTTTTGACCTATCTATGAAAATGTATTTTTTCTTCAGACTAATAAACTTAAATAAATAAAATAAATAAATAAATACCTGTATAGAATATTGAGCTTTTAACTCGTGTAGTGTGAGGTATGGGCAGTGGCAGAGCTCCAGTTTGTTTTGTATTATAATGATTATAATACTCTCGACTTTTAAAATGTTTAAACATCATTCTAACATTGCTTTGTCAATAGGATTTTTGTATCTTTAGACCTTAAAGCTTTTTCTGACTTTGACAGTGATCACTGCTTATTTCAGATAGAAAGAGACGACTACTGTGGGCTGTAACTTGGTTTTCTGGATCTGTTGTTTGTTTCAGAAATATGGTCAGAAACAGGACTAAAAATTCAATACTGCTCTTGTTAGTCCAGAATCAATGATGTCAGCAGTGAGAGCAGTACTGAATGAAGGCTGGTCGACAAAAAGAGCCACAGTCACAAGATATGTCATGAAATTGACTAGAATGCTGCTGCCTTAATGCCTGATCTGCCCAGAATGATCTAAAAAAAACACTCCCCATTTCAAGAATCCTTGAAGCCATGTGTTTAGCAGAAGCCATGGTCTTCAACTGCCAAGCCTTTAATTTATTTTGGGCAAATTTGGAATGTGTTTTGACAAAACATAATTTGAGGACTATCACTAAAGGTGCAAACAGAAAGAAAAATGCTTCATCTATATTAACATCAACTCCAAATATTAAATAACCTAAAGAAAATTCATCCAGATATTAAACACTGCATTCTTACATAAGGTAAAAAAGAATTTAAAAGTAAATCAATAAATAAAACAGAGAAAAGGAATAATTTTACAGTCAGAAGTTGACAATAATGAAAATTAGGACTGCAATAAAAAAACAAGATATTAATTTGGACATTTCTATAGTTCAACAAAACAACTTGGTCTGGGTAAAATAAAGCAGTAGTAAAAAAAACTGAAACTACTGCTCAAGGGCTTCATGTTTTTGATGTAAACTATTTCTCAAACAATTCAGAATAAGCTTTTTTATACTTATTTGTTTTTTTTTTGCTTTTTTTTTAATTTATTTTGATTATTTGATATGGTCCTGCAAGTGATTTACTTGTTTTGTATATAATAAATAATGGTTTCACAAATTTGTAACATTTGAATATCAAAATACAGTCTGTACCCCAGTCATATGACACTTAACTGCAGCCAAGTCATATGACCATTGCAAAAAGGGACAGAGGGGTTATGACAAACGAAAGGGATTGCAAGTGAAATAAAAACAACAAATTTAAAAAACTGGCCACACCAAATTTCAAAATAATTAGAAACCCGACAAAAATTTAACATTATTTTACCAATTTAGTGAAAATATCAGAACTGCATAGCAACATTTATTTTAAAGTATGAACAAAAATATATCTTGAAGGCATTACTTTAAACTTTAAAATAAAAGCATACCTAATTTTTCTCCCTTTTGTGGCTCTGGTATCAATTTTCCTTTTCATTTTACTTCTCAAATTCTGCAATTGAATCCACTGTCTTCCTAACTGCACAGGATCCGTAATATCTGCAGATTTAACTTCAATCAACTCACGAAGTAACTGGTGATAAAAATCGCTATCATCAAAAATTTCTGTATTATACTCTTCAGCCTACAAAAAAGTAATAGAGAAAACCATAACATAACCAAACAAAAATATACAAAGAATAAATTCTCAATTTTAATAATCTACAGATTTTAAAATCTGTTTAATTTGAAAATGTTATGACTTGGTGATTTAAAATTTTTTTTAAAGTTCTTTTAAAGATTTTTAAAATTTCAAAGGATTTTTAAGGGGGTTTTAATGAAACACAATTGTAATGGAATAGTACCTACCTAAATGAAAATAGCATTTGAGTTTTTCGTAAGCCCTTGCAAGAGCATACATAACAAATATAATTTTTTATATAAATGTTTAACTAGTTTATGTAAATAACATATTACAACAAATAGGCATACCTATTAACAATTCTCAATGTAGGTAGCTTTAATGACAGTGCATTGATTATAGTCCCACTGGATTAAATGATTTTGGAAGACTGAATAATTTATAGAGATTTTAAAGGATTTTAGGTGATTTGAAGAGATTTCAATAGATTTTGCAAGATTTTGAGGTTTTAAGTGATTTTGAAAAGATTTTTGGGGATTCTGAAAATGTACAAACTTACTAGTTTAATATCACCGTTATCTTCATTACTCTCCAACACAGTGGCTGCATCACTTTCATCCTGGCCTAATATCCGATATTCACTTCTTTTGAGTTGAGTCCTTTTCCTCAACTTCTCTTTATCACTTAAAATATGCTCTATCTGATTCACAACTGAGTGAGTCTGTCCTGAATTTTTCGTTACCGAAAGTCTAAAGAGAAATAGGTATTAATAAATGTACACAGGGGGTCTTGTAAAGAATTATATGCAAAGAATTTGATAATTTGTGAATATAAAATAAAGTTTACTTTTCTTCGACTATTTTAAAAGAAAAAAATAAACGGATAAAACCCTCATTCTATTAAAAAAAAAAACCAAAAAGAAATTCCCAACATTTTCTCTGCATTTTGATGCGAAAACTCCTTATTTTGATAGGTTTAAGAAAGGCTATCTTACAATGTTATTAAACTTACATAGTAAGCATCTTGAATAGTACAAATTAAAAAACTCAAACATTTTGATAATTATTTACTTCATCCTCAAGGTTCATAGACATTCTAACCCCGATTGCCCCCTTTTCCTTTCTTCTTTTTTTATAAAAATTGACTAGTTCTGTACGAAACTACCATAAACAGTTATGAAAGACATAACAAAACTCTCTTCTTGATTTTCTAGCCTTATTTTATCTAAAAAATACAACCATACCTCATGCTTTTTGGACTAGTAACTTCCCTCAAAAAATTTTATTTCATATTCGTGATTAGGACCTCAAAATCCACCTTTACTCAAAAAACCATCAGAATCAGATGTAAAAAACTATATTTAATAATAATAACTTTTAGTTAGAAATAATACATTTTTGTATTATAAACTATCATATAATCAGTCTTTTACATATTTCATAAGTTATATTGTGAAAAATATATTTTTAGCAATACTCCAAACACAAGTTAAGTGGAACCTTCAAAAAATGTATGCTTCTAATTTCAAAAAAGTGGTTCATTTTGTGTTGGAATTATTACAAGGTAATCTTTGAAATACACATTTCAAATTTGTTAATTTCCAAAGGTCTAATTATTTACAAGAACCTACACAAATTAATTTTTTTGTCTGTTTTTTTTCTCACCTAGTTTTTGTGTTCCAATTTTCTATGGTATTGTTCCTGTAACTTCTATATTTACTATGAATTTCGGCAATATCTTTCTCATAATCATTTAATTTTCTTCTTTTCATTTCTTGATGTGTTACTTCCTCTTCAGCGTCTGCCTCATTCTCCTATAATATCAAAAAGTAAAATACAAAGAATGATATAAAATTGAAAGTAAAAAATTATTACCTCTATCTCATCATCTGTATCACTAGGAATTTCCTCATCATTTTCATTCTCTGTGTACACCTTGGTTTTAACATTTTTTTCTAAATTTTTAGTCTCAGGATATTTTTTAATCATCAGATTTTGTAATTTTAGAAACTTATCAAGAACATTACTTAGGCTATCTTTAGTTTCACTGATTCTTTTCTTGAAATCTGTGGAATCAAATTCTTTCACCATTTCTTTGAAATGCCTCTTCTGAGGCATCTTATTGGCAGCTACCAGACATTTTTGCATCTGGATTCTCATTTCTATGAGGTTTTCCCATATAGTCATTTGGTTTCTAACACAAACACCCTTCTGCACTTGTTGTGATGCATTTGTTTCAGTCATATGTTGGAAATTTGAGTCATTTTCTTCAGAGAGATTATCAGATTCCCCATCTTCTAAATCTTCTGATGTGATTTCCTCTTCTGATTCACTGTTTTGTTCTTTTCCTTCGTCTTCTTCTTCTGAACTACCATCACCTTGTATTTCTTCAGAACTGTCACTGTTGGATTTTTCCGAATTATCAATATTATCAAATTCCTCTGCTAAAATAATTTTAAATAATAAACTAATATATGGCTATAATATCTATTTAATGGAATAAAACTCAAAGCCTATTTAAATAAATAGGCTTTGATGAATTTTTTAATGTTTAAAGTGGCTTCACAGAACAAAATTTACTTTAATTTTAGTATTAGACTCACTGTTTGATTCATTGTTTTTAGTCTAGGGGCTTGTTTAAACCAATAAATTCTTGAGACTTAAAGGTAAAGGTTCACTTTCACCAATTTTAAGGAATTTTGATACACAGGTAGAACTCGAGGCTCTGATAACAAACCTGAAGTCAATTTTTTTAGCCTCACTTTATTTCCAAGTTTATCCATCATCAAAGTTCACAATCTTGTACTTACAGCATTTCACCTTCATGTGAACCTCATCTAGTAATTTTTACAATAATATTTATTATAAAATATCAAAATACCACATATTCTTCAATTTATAAAGTTATTTCATTCATACCTAAATCACTTCAATAAAATTGTATTTTGTAACACATTTAGTAAAGTGGAAACAAACATCATTAAAACATAAATAAAAGGGCAACGAAGCCAGATGGGAGCTCTGAAGAACTCCAGAAGTAACATGTTTGGGATCAGAGAGATAGTTGTTAATTTTTACTATTTGCTGACTGCCTGAAAGATTTAAAACCCTTCTAAAAATGGACTATGCACTTATCCAACTTACTTAACAGAATTAGATGGTCTAATTTATCAAAGGCTTTAGAAAAATCTATATATGCAGAATCAACAGCCTCACCATTTTCCAACATTACAAGATAAAATCAGACAGAATGGTGGTAACTGATTTGCATTTAATAAATTCATGGATTATGAGTAATTTAATTCTTAAAAAGAACACTCAAGAAAGTTAGTGAGCAAAGGCTCCATTAACTTAGGTATAAGGGATAATTTAATTGACAATGATTATCAACACCAATACAAAAACAATAAAAATTCCCCAATAAAAATACCTGCTTACAAATAATGTATTGAATTTAATCAATTTACTATACATTGAATTGAATTTAATTAATTTACTATAAAAATTACTAAATAAAGTTCAAAAGTTGAAAAACTGTGAGTACAAGATTGTAAACTTTGATGATGGATAACTGTATATTAAATTTCGCTAAAATCAACAAAGGTAGTAAGTAAAACTGAACATTTACCTGCCTGATTTAACAAAATAATACTAATACCTACTTACTAAATGAGCCAAGCTCTAAATATTTACTACTAACTCAAACATGGTGAAAAATAACAAATATTTTCCCTTCTGGTAGCCTTTAAATAACTATGTTCTCCCACCCAAAAAAGAATCATCATAGTTGTTGGATATACTCTATTGTTACTCCATATCAATAAAAAATGAAATTACTGTTTGCAATCTTTTTATGTACCTTCCTCGTCAGAAGACTCATCTGAACTAGCGTGCCTTAAACTTTTCCGGTTTCCTTTCTTCCCGGCGTATCTAAGATCCACATCTGCAAGTAAATCAACATTCTGCTTTCGAAATTTACTTAACAAGCCTTCGTCTTCATCGTGTTCCTCATTATAATCAAATTCGCTAATTTTTGCCCTGGTTTCATCTTGATCGTCGTCTGGATCAAATTGAGCAGGTACATTGCTTAACACTCCCGCTATTTTGTCGGCTAGGGATACTTTCGATAGTTTCTTAATCATATTTGCTATTTCCTATAATCCCTACAATATAAATCGCCAAACAAACCAAAAAACGTAGAAAAGAGCACCCTCTATTTTGTGAAACAAACCAAAGTCAAAATTTAAATGTTAGGTTATATAAATACTGTATTTGATGAAGTTATCCACAATACGCCAATATTAAACTCCAAATAATGGCCGACGTTTTATAGCAACAGATACACCTTGACAGGAAATCACTTGGCTGATTACACTGTCTTAACTTACTACTTTTCGATCTGTACCAAATCTGATGAGAACGGGAACAATTTAAAACGATTAACCTCAACTAAGATGAACTTAAATTTAAGATACACTTTCTCCTTGAATCGGTTTCTTCAGAGACAGACACGACCATGGTTCCGTTGTTTGATGCGTAATTAAACAACTGTTTCACAGTAGGTTAAAATATCACCTAACCGGAAATATTTGGACTTATTGCACAATATTTAGAAAATATAGGCAAGTGTATCAAAAATGCGCCGGTAGGAGACTGGCCCGGTTTTGATATCTTGAAAAGAGGAAAACAAAAGTTGATGCAAATACAACGTTGCTAATAATGTCTCTTGGGAGACAAAGCCGGGCCATGTACATGGTTGATATCACGTGGAAACTGATTTATCAGACCGTTGAGAATAAATAGGTTGGGAGTTAATTCTGTTGCCTTTGTTAATTCAATGATTTATTATAATTATGATTTCTACAAGCAATAATATCATAAAGATGTCTCCGCTAACAAAAATATTTCTTCTGTATTTTCACTAATATAAAATTGCTAACTTTATTGAAGTAATTAAATTACCGGAAATATCAGTTTGCGTTCTAGAGGTTGAGGCGGTTAAGTATCCTATATTATTTTTTAAAATACACCTCTATGACTGGAGATACGGTTTAACAAAAAGCAGAATCACAATTCTTAAATATTCAGCCTTATGTGTTCCTGCCTGGAATCAAATGTCATTTAAACAAAAAAAATCTTTCATTTTAGTTTATTAGATTAGGGTGTCAAAAAGCGCAGTTCTAGTTATTTTCATTTTTTATTTCCCAGCCTAGATTCCTATTTAGTTTTTTTAGATTTGTTGTTGTCAAAGTGGAAATGGAAGCTTGAGAAACAGTTAATTTTATTGAACTCTTATTTTCACATTTTTTTTATAAATACCAACAAGAGACCGCAATGGCAGATGTATTAGATATCAACGATGTAGGAGACATCGACGTAGAAGATGAAGGAGACCAAAGTGTAATGAGGTTAAAAGATAAAGTGGTAAAAAGGAAAGGCAGAGGTTTTGGCCCCGGAGAGTCTCGAGACCACGAAAAAATCAGAGGCTATGAAAGTGTAGATCACGGTGATGGTGATGAGCCAGGTAAATAACATTATCCCGAAAGTAAAACCAATATAAAGCCATATTCCTCATGAATAAAGTCTACGAGCACCTTAGATCTATATTTATTATTTATATATTTTTATTCATTTATATTGTGTGAGCCTTGCTTAATGACGATATAATAGCGGATTGTATTTATGAATTAGTGAATAACAATGAATAAGTTAAAAGTTATGTACTTGCAGGTCCTCAGAAATCAGTGGAGGGCTGGATTCTGTTCATAACATCAGTTCATGAAGAAGCCAGTGAGGATGATTTAACTGAAAAATTCTCAGAATTTGGTCAAATTAAAAACATCAGTATAAATTTGGATAGAAGAACTGGCTTTCTCAAAGGTAAAAATTCATATTAAAGTTTTATATAGGTGCCATAACTTGGGAACTGGGGAATTTTTATTCCAGAATAGGCTCTTTTTTTTAACAATAGCTATACTGTTAGGCAGACCTCTCCCATTAGTGTTAAGCTTAGCTTGGCAGATAATTGAAAATTACAGGGCTGTGACTATTTGAGTATTGTTTTTTGGATAGATTTCTTGTTTTTCTGAGAGCTAATAATGTAATTACTGACAAACAAAATCGTTTCCAAAACTCCAATTGTACTCATTCAGTTATGCATGAACTATATGATGAATTAGGGCACTACATTGATGCAGGAGAGAGTCCTGCTGGGATTTTTTTGGGACTTCAGCAGGGCTTTTGATTGTGTCAATTATGATAACTTGCTTGCTAAGCTGGAATATTATGATATATACAAAGGGCCGCTGCAGTGGATACAATCTTTTCGTGTACACCGTTAGCAATATGTATCAATTAATTATTTAGGCTCCTCAGGTGCCAAAGTTCAGGTTAATTCGGAGTATGTGCCTTGTTTAATGGGTGGGCCCTGATCTTTTCTTATTGTATGTTAATGAATTACTTGAGTCAGATTGCAGATGATATCTCTTTGATAGATTCTGATCGGATGATTTATTGAAGGATAGAGTGTATACGGCTGTTGGTCCTGTTGATTTATACAACTGGTTATATTTTAATTCGAATATAACATGTGTTAGATTTCATATAAGACAAGGAGAGTGTAATGGTTTAGATTTGGATTTGAATAATACAAAACTAAGTAGTGCAAACTGTGTTAAATTTTTAGGGATTTATAAGGATTCTTGCTTAGATTGGAAAGAACATCGCAAGCATGTAATCTCACGACTGAATTCAGGTTTTTATAGTTAATTAAATTTAGGAAAAATATTAACATATAGGTAAATCTTAATGTTATGCTATGCTCAAGTCAAGTCTGTTCTTAGATATGGGGTGTCCTTTTGGGGCATTTCTATTTTCTACTAAATCAAAAGATGTTTTTTTAAAGCCGAAGAGAATTATCTGATGCATAGCTGTGTCAGTTTTAGAATATCGTGAAGACAATTATTTAAGTGTTTTAACTTTGAGAGGTTTATAAATCTTGGAAACGTGTTTATATAATATTAAGAACAGATTCACCTATCCAAAGCATGGTAATATTCACTCATTGAATACTGGATGCTGATAAATTTTATTTCCTCCTTGTAAGTCTCCGATTATGTACAGATCAGCTAATATCATGGGTTTGAAAATGTGTAATGTACTGCCAAATGACGTAAGGTGTTCGACTAATGTTTATCAGTTTAAACAGATTAAAGACATTTTTGGTTGATAAATGTATTTGTTCGATGGAGGAGTACATGACAGTTGATATTTAAAGAATTTTAACTCTTGTTTTAGATTAGTGTAGGTATGTTATTTGTAAATCGTCTTACGAACCAAATTAATGTATTGTTTGGTAGTTTTTAAGTTTTAATTACTCGTTTTATGACTATTCTTATACAATGTGTCATTGTCTTACAAGAAGATTTTAAATAAATATAATATAATATAAAACTTTTTCGGCCATGCTATTTTTTTGCTCAAAAATAGTAAATTTAAGGGAAGCTTCCCAATAAAACCAAAAAAAAGGTGAAAAATCGAGATGTATCAATTGTACCAGAGCCCTAAAATATATAAGCATATGATTTTCAATTTTTTTTCATCAACCCTATACATTCCTGTTTTGATGATTTTTTTCTGTTATTTGAAATGTGTTCTGCCTAAATTTTGAAATAATGAATAAAAACTTGTTATAAGCAAATCATTTAAACCGGCGATAGCCTAAAGTTTTTAAATAATGACCAAAATTATTCTTTTTTTTTTTCCTAGGTTATGCCTTGATCGAGTATGGTACATATGAGGAAGCAGCAGCCGCTAGAGAGGCATTAAATGGTTCCACATTGTTAGGCCAGACAGTTGGCGTTGATTGGTGTTTTGTTAAAGGAGCTAAGAAGTCAAGGAGGAAAAGTCGAAGACACTAGATTTAAGTACAACTGTTTTAAGCTTATTAATTCTGTGCTCCTTTTATTTAATACGTAAAGGAAAACGGACCTCATTATTTGTATTTATATTTAATAGGAAAAATAAATATAATTTTGAACATGATTTTGTGATTAATGCAAGTAGGTACTTGATTTGTTACAAAGAAATAAGGGTTAAATAACTAGAATCAGTGATTAAACAGTGGGAATCTTTTATGTATTTCAAAATAATCTTAAAAACAAGAACGTTTGCCTGTTGATCATTTTTTAAAATTCTAGATAGTTCTAGATTTTCTTACATTATGGTAAAATCATGTACATTTTAATTTCGGGCTTAATGTCAAAAATTAGAATCGGCGAAGCATTTACATAAAATGAATGTGATGGATATTAGTGGAACCAGATTCCCATAAAAAGCCATGGTTTGAACTAGTTAAGATTTTTTTTTCTTTTAGAGTATTATCTCGTCAAATAATAAAAGCAAGTCTATTTCAAGATCAATTTATTCCTCAATAAATGGTGGATCTCTGGGAAGCTTTAGTTTGGTGTTTTGTTCAAAACTGAATCCAAACATTACATAAACCAGTAGCACAGAAGATCGATATATCACGCGTCCCTAATTCGGTTCTAAAACCTGTAACACAATGCAAATCTAATTGAACGTAAAAATTATTATTTGTTTTTCGGTGCTTTGTTAGATATTTTTTTGAAATATAGGTAATAAACGGTTATATTTAGTACCAGCTTCAAAACGATCACCCATTATTGTACCGCTAATGTGTACTTTCTTTTGAAGTATAGTTTCTCTAAGTTAGTTTTTACGTTAAACGTTTAGGGTAACTTCATTGTGTTGCAAACGATAAGGCACGAGTAATTGTCAAAGTGCAATCCGTGACTGTCGCATCACTTATTGAAGATATCGGGGTAAAAACCAACTACTATATGAACAAAATTTATTAGGTGAACTTCTTTAGCTCCATGGTAGGGTATGTTTGTTTTTTTATTAGATCAGACAATCAAAATATATTTAATCAAATTACCGCAATGACGCCACATTCGCAGATTGTAGTTTGTAAATTAATGGCTTCTGACATAAATATAGATAACCCGACTTTTTGATTTTGTTTTTTTTTTATTTTAAATAGGATTCCAGTCTTCCGGTTCTTTGAATGCAGACATCTGTGTTATTAACATAAGTGTTTCGACGTGAACCGCTCAGTGTGGAAACTAACGACCCCGCTAGAAAGGGAGCAGACGCTGTGAACGTGTGAGGCCTAGTTGTTGTTGTTCCTGCATTCTATCCCGTTCATCTGCCGCAGTTCTACATAGAACAATAGCGTAATGGCTGCTATGTAGCAGGAGTGGGAGGTGTAAGGGGACCAGTAGTACTCTCAAGGGGCATCTAGTGGAAGCCAAGATGCATTTCAAAAAGTAAAAAGTTATTTGAAAGATTTTTGCATTCAGTGGACAGAACCACGTGTTCGACCAGTTCCATAGTTGCACCCCAGAATGAGCTGACAAATTGTTCCAGCAAGAACAGAAGTCAATAATCCAATTACCATACCAACTAAAAATAACCACTTTTGCATGGAACATGGAAATCTTGTAGCCGTTTAACGTAAAAACTAACCTACGAAAGCGGAACTTAAAGGGAAGTACACATTTGTGGTACAAAAATGAGTTATAGTTTAGACGTTAGAACTAAATATAACCTTTTATAACCCACATTTCAAAAAAGTATCTAACAAAACCCAGAAATATAGAAAAATAATATTTGACAAAAACGATTGACCTAATTTTTAACCTGGAACACAATGCAATTTACAAATTAATGTCAAACCTTATTTTTCGTTATGTGTTAGATACTTTTTTGATATATAAGTATTAAACGGTTATATTTAGTTCCAACGTCAATATTATCATCCATTTTTGTACCGCTAATATGTACAAAGTTTAGTTTTGTTTAGAGCGAAAGGGAAACGAGTAATTCTCAAACTGCAATTCGTGACTGTAGCGCCACTTACCAAGATTTGCTTATATTTATAAACTCGTTGAAGATACCGAGATAGAAACCAACGGTTATATAAACAAAGTTCGTTAGGTGAGCTGCTTACATCCATTTACGTCTAATTTTGTATTTTTAGACATTTTGTTAGATACTGTTTTGAAATACATTTTATAAACGGTTATATTTAGTTCCAACGTCAAAATGATCACCTATTTTTTTACCACAAATGTGTATTTGTCTTGCTTATGCCCGCTAGTAGTGGACCCTTGGCGTTGCTGCTCGGCAATTGCCAGAAACACAAATGAGTACTCTCTTTTTAAGTTTTGTTTTTGTAGGTTAGTATTTACGTAAAACGAATACGGAAGCTCCATGGTGTTCCGAGCGTTAGCTCCATAGTATGTATGTTTGTTTTTTGATGACAATCAAAATATATTTAATCATATCACCGCAATGGCGCCACAATCGCGGATTATAGTTTGTGAATTAATGGTTATTGACATAGCTTTAGATAACCTAACTTTCTACTATTTGATTTTTTGTTATTATTTTAAGTAGACTTACATATTTTTAATATACTTGTTATAGTCGTGAGCAATGGGGCACATTTCCGCTATCGAAACGTTTTTAAATCAACACAAAAACCAGCTATTAGCGTCCGGTGTGCCCGAAATTTACTGGGAGCCCCTCTACAAGAAGCTGCTCACCCAAACCTTCGACGCTGGCAAATCTTTCCAGTTGGTTAAAGTCGAATATGAAGAGGAGAGAAAAGAACACGAACCTCTTTGGGGCCTGCAAGCCATCAAAGATTTAGACAAAAACGACTCTGAAAATATTTACTTAATAGATCATGCTTGGACTTATCAAATAAATGAAGCTCGAACTCATCTTCAGTACGACTCGCTCCGATTCCGTATGGCAAGAATTTTGGGATTAGATGAAGCACTACCTACTGAACAACTAATAGATGAAATATTTGAAGGTATGTGGAAAGTGAATTGCAGTTATACTATTCGAAATGTCGAAGGCACTGAACAGAATCCGATTTGGTACATTATGGATGAAATCGGCTGCGCTTTACAACACAGTGATATTCCTAATTGTAGGGTGGTCCCTTTCTTTTATCTCAGTGAAGGCATAACATATTCGCTTCTGTTTTTACAAGAGAATGTGGAAGATGGTGAACTTACCTACAGAGACTTTGCCGAAGGTGTAAGAGATCCTATTGTTAGAAGGGCTCCTTTGTTGCCATGGGCACCCAGTAGCTTTGAGGATATGGATATTAAACCAAAAATTCCTGATGAAGATTACTTTTTAAGTGGGCATATCCCTGAAAGTCTCCCCGAGTTAGAAAAGGTGAAAAATAATACACATGTTAAAAAGGATAAATATTTATGTTATTCTCAGTATAGTTTAGTAAGAAAATATTTAACTGATTCCAAATTTGAAATTACAGATAACGAAGATGTTGCAGATATTTTATGGTATACTGAGCATTTCAGAGATTTTAAAGCACTAAGTGATTCGCCTGAAAAATTTGTAAATCAGTTTCCTTACGAGTATGTCCTTACTGTGAAAGATCTACTGTGCATGACTTGCCGAAGGTATAGAAATAACACAGAGAATCCCATCTGGTTCCCTATAACATATAACCTCGTTAATGAAATTGGTAACTTTGTAAGTTATTTCCAGAAAGGTCAAAAGGAAGGTAGAAAAAACTACTGGATAGTGAAACCATATAATTTAGCTAGAGGTATGGATATTCACATAACGAATAACCTGAACTATATTATGAGACTGCCAGCTACAGGCCCGAAAATTGCACAAGAGTACCTTACAAATCCTGTGTTATTTTATAGGTCTGAATGTGAAGGAAAAGTGAAATTTGATATCCGGTATGTTATACTTTTGAAGAGTGTAAAACCATTAGAAGTATACGTTTACAAGCAGTTTTTCCTTAGGTTTGCAAATAAGCCATTCGAGTTAAGTAATTTTGATGATTACGAGAAGCATTTTACTGTCATGAATTACACCGAAAATGCAGTTTTGAAGCACCTTAAGTGTGAAGATTTTAAAATAGAATGGCAAAAGCAATATAACTCTCATGGATGGGACGACGTAGAAGAACAAATTCTTAAGATGATGAAAGAAATTATGGAATGTGCTACAGCAATTCCTGCCCCTTGCGGTATTGCAGAAAACCCACAGTCGAGAGCTTTGTATGCAGCAGATTTGATGTTGGATTGGTTAGATGGACAGATCGTACCGAAAATTTTAGAAATCAATTTTATGCCTGATTGTGAGAGAGCCTGCAATTACTACCCCAACTTTTACAATGATATATTTAAGTTGTTATTTTTAGATGAGGAAAGTGAGGTGTTTTTTAAACTGTGATTTTGACTTGTTGAATAAAAGATTTAAAGTGTATTACAATATTGTTTGTTTTTTTCTTGTAGTTGTATTGACTCATTTTTTGGAATTTATGGCTCCTTGTATGCTCTTTCTGGATACATTACAACCTAGGACAACAGTGAACTTTTGCAGATTTATACAAAAAGTTAACAGGTTAGCACAATTTATAGCGTGAAAAAAAAAAGTGTATCTTTAATGCATAGTGTCATAATTTTAAGTACGTTAATATTAACATTTAAGCACTCACTTAAATGTTAATTAGAACTATGTGTTAAGTGTCAATAATTCTGGGTAAATTAGTACCAGCATTGTCATTAGAAAACCCCTTAGAAAAACTGGTGCATATGGAGAAATTACTTCAGAACTTCATACTCAACTTGCCTTGTCAAAAAGTTTATATCTCTATATTTAAATGAAATACAGAGCAAAAGATTAAAGGGCACTAGTTTATTTTAACAATTCAACATCTTAAAATAGGATAGGCCATGAAATGAACATAACCGGCGCCATGGGCAAGGAAGGCACCGAGGAACAACAGTGAACTAGCATCGTTTCATGTGGTTACGTGCTTTGAGAGAACGTTTTGTGACAGCAAGAAATCTTCAGGTACAACTTAACGCTACACATAACGTTCAAATAAGTGTATCCACTGTAAGAAGAAAACTTGAACACGCGATATTGATATTCTCAATTTTTTTTCTAATTTTGTCCTTGCCACTAATATTGTTATTGTTGTTGTTTTTAATTGTTAAATTGTTAATATAAACTAGTGCGCTTTAATCTTTTACTTTGTATTTCATTTAAAAATAGAGATATTGACATAAAACAAAAACCAAATTGTTAAGAAAACATGGGGCTATAATTTGCATCAAGCGTATAGCCGCCGTTATGGCTGAAACGATTCACAGGGTGTTTCAAATATTCTGGAGAAAAATTACTCTCATTGTTGGCCCCTGTATATGCCCAAAACTAAAATTTTAATAAAAACTCACAACGCGGCGTTTTTAGCGATAAACAAATCTACATTTAAAAAAAAATCATTAAAATCCGTTCAGCGGTTCGCAAGAAAATCCACATTGAAATGTTGTGCAATTTATAGTGGTGCGTTAATTTTGATGAGTAGTGTATATTAACTATATTTAGACGACATAGGAAACATTTTAGTTTTAAACAGAAATAGATAAAAAAAAATTGTCCATATTTCCAAAAGAGTTTTTATAACAAACATAAAAGAAATTCCAAGTCTCGGTCTCATATTTGATCGACACAGTGTTAATCAAATATGTATAGGTAGTTGTTTGTTTTATTGTACTTTAGTGTGTTTTATTCTATTTTTCTGATGATGCTTGAAAGGGCGAAACACGTGTCATGTTAATAATTATAATTTACTGAGACTTGGAGTCTTTTTCTATGTTTGTTACAAATAGATATAAGCAATGATAAAATAGAAACAATAACACGGTTTAATTTTTAATGGAATTTCTTTATTTAAATATAAAGCATCGCAAACGTAATAGCTCCATTACCACGGAGATCTAGAAGAGGCGAAAATGCACACCGTTTAAAGGATATTTACAAATTAATACAACAAGCCAGAGAATGTTTTACAAAAGTAATAGACAAATGTGCGCATTTGGCAATTGTTTAAAAAAATAATTCTGATTCTGACACACCCGGTTAAAAACTGTGAAGTTGGACGAATTTTCGAAAATAAAAATAAATATCGAACAATGTAGGAAAAGCGAATTAAGGAATTATTTCTTATCTATCGAAAAATGACGTAACGCAGTCACTTTCTTTTGAAAGTCGCACAAAGAATTTTTTGAATACAAAGTAAAAAGTTGTTTAGGAACTTTATTTACATGGTAGTTGTTTTTTTTAACTCCAGTCTTAACTCGACAACACAAACCACTAAATTTATTCGGTGTACTATGCTCGTCGCTCAACAAACTTGACATCTTCAATGACAATCAATGTTGCCAACCAAACTAATGTCATGACCTCGTAATAGTACAGTATGCATGAAAATAATAGTACAGAGAGGAAATAATAGTATATTTTCTTAGAAGATGGAACTTGTATTATAATTAATATATAAATATATATTAATTTTAGGATATAGGTAATATAGGAGCAAAAATTCGCAAAACAATCAGAAATACTTTGTTTATAACGTGATTTATTAAACTTTATGCGTAACAACAATATACGTAAAAAAATAAAATTTGGATACAATAGTACAAACCATTTTTCTTAAGTTACCTAATAAATGTTACAAAACTAAAACTATTAAAATACTTAACTAATAAAATAGCCTTATATACTTGTACTCTTGCCAAATCTGAGATGAAGGTGGGAATGAAGTTCACGATTTTTAGGACCGTACGGAGACGTGTAAAAACCGCGAAATTCCATCTCTTGTGAGATTTGGCAAGCTGTACATTTTAATCCGCAATGAGAATATCGTCATACCCGCTATCATCTTTATTTTGAACTAAAATTTACCTTTTGTGGTCATACATATATTTGCCTAAACCGAGACGCATCCTTTACATGCAGCGATGCAATGGATTGTGCTATTCAATGTGGCGGTTATCATTTTGTTTCTTAATTTAGTTTTAATTAAATTTACAGAGGGAAATTGTCTTTCACATTCTGCATTAGAATGCGGTATGGAAAAAACAGATAAAACATAATCTGACAATTCATTAAGTATCTCTTCATTTAGAGGAGATTTGTAGGTTAACAAAGCTGCCTAAAACTTATCAATTGTTTCCATATTAATTTCTAAAGATACATTTTCCATAATGTTTGGGTCGTTTGGTAAGCTACGTCACTGATCATCTATAGTCTGGTTCTGGTAAACAGTTTCAACTTATCTTGTGTGAACTGAAGCTTTGCGACAGTTGCAATATCAGGAAAAGGTGTGATTGACTGTGGCCTGTGGTCAATATTGTGTTTATAATTGCCGATTGAGGTTTATCCTCAGATCTTTAATTGAGGATAAACCTTACTTAAACTTAAAAAGGAAGTACACATATGTAGTACAAAAATAGGTGATAGTTTTAATGCTGGAGCTAAATATCACGATTTATAACCTTTATTTCAAAAAAGGTTTCTAATCAAACACATTTTACAGAATTAAAATTAAATTTGACGTAAGTGAACGGAAATGAATGATGTAACTTTCATTACGTTCCGCGCTTTACTCAACAGTAAACTGTAACTGTCAAGAGCGGCAAATCAAAACTTCAAAACTAAGAGTGATGAGCAATTTTAGCGACAGTGACGCCATCGCAGAAAGGTAACAATTAGATCGATATCGACATTATCTCAATAGCTGAATCCCTTGTTTGATTGTCAGTAGTACATAGTACACAAAGACCTTTAAAATAGGACAAATACTATTATAATAAATAGTACGATTGGCAACACTGAATTGACGTTACAAATTTAAGCAAATCGTCGTCGTAAGTGGCGCTACAGTCACGAATTGCAGTTTGAGAATTACTCGCTTCTCTTCCGCTAGAAACACAATGGAACTCCGCAACATTTTAACGTAAAAACTAACCAACAAAAACAAAACTTAAAAGGGAAGTACATATATGTGGTACAAAAGTGGATGATTATTTTGATCTTGGTACTAATTATATCTGTTTATAATTTATATTTAAAAAAGTATCTAACAAAACACCCAAAAACAATAAAGAAATATAAAGTATAACGTAATTTCTATTGTGTTCCGCACTTTAGTGCTGAGTAAAATTTCATTACCTCTGTGTGGAGTTATTATATTTACCCTGAGTCTATAAAAAAACAAACAAAAGTTTTTCTTAAAAAAAAAACAATTATAGAAGTAACAAATTTTATATTAATTCTTGCCTCATGTAAGCCACTTTATCGTAAAATTACATACTATCCGATATGGTCTAGTGGCTAGGATACCTGGCTTTCACCCAGGAGGCTCGGGTTCGATTCCCGGTATCGGAATAACTTTTTTTTCGTCTTTAACAAAGCAGTCAATCAAACACATAATTTAATTTAATTTCCAAAGCTTACATGAATTATATTTTAATTATTTTCTTCTTTTTGTCTTTAGAATCTCCCTTTCGCCGTAAAATGTTCTTTTTTAATGCTTTTATTTATTTGTTGTTTTTTACTGGAATACCCTATATTATACTATTTTTTAATCCTTCCAATCTGTTGAATGCTGCAGCGTAATATATCAATACTATTTTCAATTTTATTATAGTTTTTTGAAATCTGGTATACTAGAGAAGATATAAGGATGTTTGTTCGTGGAGCTAAGGTTTTAATAAAGCTCAAGCGTCTTGCTTCCAATCTAGGCACACTAAATATAATACAATCGAGCAGACGGATATAATTAATCTTATTGTTTAATAATTTATACAAAAATATAACTGAGTTGCATGATCGTCTAGCCTCCAACTCAGTACGGCCGAACCTAGCAAGCAAATCTTCAAGGCTAGAAATATGTCTGGTATATTGGACACTATACGATAGAGGCGTAGTCAAAACGAGATCTTACAAATTTGGAGTAAAGAGAAAGCAGTGTAGCGGAATGTTGAAACTTCCTTGAATTACGCAAAATAAAAGTCCGTTCCTTTTGATGCATTTATCACTGTGTCTTCAATATGGTTAATAAATGTACGTTTTGAATCGAAAATTACTCCAAGGTCCTTAATCACAGTAGATCTTGCAAGCACAACATTATCTATGGCATAATTATGCTCAATTATTAAAAATCGATAAAAATGCGCTCTCACACATCTTTATCAAAAGTTCTTGGCCGGAAAAGATATATGTATAATAGCAGAAATATATAATTTCTGCAGGTGCAAAACGGCCTACAAGAAGAATTGCTTTCGATTATGTCACAGGGTACCCTCCTGCGATCATGATTTCTGGGCCTCTACCCTCATCAGGCAGGCTTGTACCCAGGGAGATCTGAAATAACAGATTGCTCGATATGACAAAATCGAAAACGAAACGTCTATCATACATGATGAAATATTGTTTCAGCAGGATGGTGCTCCACCGCATTTTGCACGGAATATTCGGGAATGCTAATGTTTTTTTTTGGAAGATTGAACGTAGGGGTACACCAAAGTGGCCACCTCGGTCTCTGGACTTGACGACCGTCGACTACTTTTTATAGCGACACCTTAAAAATGTGGCATTTAAAACTAAGTCCAATGACCTCGAGAATTTAAGGAGCAAATAGAAATCGAATGTAGACGAATCGAGGAGACTCGTATTCTTTTTAATTGTAATGAATGTTTTCCCACAGTATTTGACCTACTGTCAGGAAGTAAAAGAACAATATTTTAAGCACCATACTTAGTTTCATTAATTTATTGTTTGTTGTACAGTATTCTTTTTTGTATTGTAATGTTTCCATCGTTTTTTACAACCTACTTTTAAAGTTGAGATGCTATTTGCTCTTGCTAGTGTTTAGGTAGCAAGATGAAAAATTATTGTGCTTTTCGGTCTGCCAGAATGTACAGCTTCTTTGACCTTTCCAGTTTCACGATTTTGTGTTAATTTTCCTTCCTTCTTATCGTGCGGGTCCAAAAGTCACCAAATCAGAAAACACAGTGAATATCAAAAGTTGTGTGATTCTTTTATCGAGCTATTAAATCTCGATGGGCTATTTACAAATATACAGGGAGAAAGAAAATAGTTTTTTTATTATATTACACAATATTATTAAGATAGCCACTTAATATTATTTTATATATTAAATGCCGAGGGACTAAATAAGAAAATTCGCTAAATATGTATTTGGTTAAAATTTTTTGGTTGTCAAAAACAAAAATACACAAAATGGCAAGCGCCTTAATAAAGTCGGCAGGCGGTTCGAATCAATGGAACAATCAGGATATGTTCTGTTTATACAGCCACCTAATGAAAGTGAGATTTTTTATCAATCACCAAAAATGATGAGCCCCGCTTGACCTAAAAATTTAACCACTTATACAGTGTCATTTATTTAAATGCTAGCCACCCCTGAGCAAAGAAAACTTTTTTTTTTGTATTGTGATAAAAAAATTTTATTTTGCAAAAATATTATACACTTTTGTTAAAAACTCAAGATAATTAGTTATTACTTCCCTCGTGAGATTTTTTCAGATCTTTACGATTAAAGGCCCCTAGACACCGGAAAATATGTTTTCTCAATTCCGTTTGTCTGTAGGTATGTCTGTCCGTCAGTCTATCTGTTCGCGGCATAGCTAAAAGACTACTTATTCAATTTCTTCAAATTTCAGTCTAAACTTAAGGGCCATGCATGCGAAAAATACAGGCTATCTATATATATATATATATATATATATATATATATATATATATATATATATAAATATAAATATATATATATAAATATAAAAATAGCCTGTATTTTTCATCAATATTTCGCCAATGTTTATTAGTTTCTGGAAAACAAAATTAAAGCGATTTATTACCGATTTTTATATATCAAATTTTGTCGATCAATCGGAATAAGTGTAATAAAAAAAAATACTTATTTTAAACACGCTTTAAAATTGGAACAAGTATGCAAAATCTATAATTATTTATTTATTGCCTACAAAATTACAAATGTACTAAATAAAAAAGTAAGGCAAAAAAATAGTGTCAAATCTAACCGTTATTTAAATCTGTAACAATTTCTTTAAGTAAAAATGAATCATCAGAAATATGCGTTACCCTATTTTTTCGCTATTACTGTATTGTATTTTTGATTTTTTGGATGGTTGGAAACCTACCTGATGCCGTAGGTTTCTGATACCAATCCAAAATAATTACGTTATTGGGGTTTCTAATTACTTTAGTGTAATTCTTTTTATCGTGAAAATCATTAAAATATTGTAGGGTTATCTGCACTATCAGGAGCTAGTGGCAAAAGCTCTGAATATATATATATATATATATATATATATATATATATATATATATATATATATATATAGAATCAGATTTTACCGATTTTTATATATACGGAATGTACAGAAACTTCTGCATCTAATAAAAAAAAACATAATTTACTTCCGAAGAATATTAAGAAATGTACACGAAAAAATCCAAAGGCAAAAGACTTAAGTTACAATGCAAAAATGGATTTTCATAATGCAATTTATGATTTATACACGTCAAAGACTAATATAATCCTTCAGAAACTGTTCAATATTATAGACTAAAAAATATCATCATCACTTAAAAAGTCCTCATCTTCTGAGTCTATTTCGATATCTAGAACTCGTTCTCGATTCTACCAATCCCATATTAATTTCTCCATTTGTTCCACAGATTTCTTCCAGTACTCCGGCATAATATAATTTAATGACTCTTGCCAAACAATTTGCACTTCATCTGATGTAAGACCATCGTTCACACGTTTTTCGTAATATGATTTTGCCCCAGCCGATATTAATTCTATTGCGTTAAACTGGCAATGGCAGTCGTAAAACCTAATGTCCATTTTCCCGTAATATTTCATCTCCGGCATATATTGTTGGTTTTTTAATAAATTTTGCCATTAAAAGAAGTTCTAGTTTCAGCATAGCGGGTAAAGGATTTTGTTTTTGTTTTAATCTGTTAGCCAGTTATAAATATCACTTTTCTTCCAGGATGAAGTAGGTTGTTTATTTAAGATTCTTGAATGATAAGATGCATTGTCCAGAATGATTAAAGATGGAGAATCTAAATTTGGAATCAGTTGTTCTTTTAATCACTTTTCAACTAGTTTACAGTTCATATTATCATGGTAGTCCATACTTTTGGATGTTGAAGAAAACAGTAAATTTGCACCTGGGAGAAATCCTGTTGAAGAACCTGCATGCAAAATGATGAACCGTTTTCCCGTCCTACATCCCTTTTTTCTCTTGACTGTTTTTACAGATCGTCCTGCCAAGATTTCGAACCAGTTCTATTAGAAAATATCTAAGTCTCATCTAAAAATACCACTTTTCTAAATTTTGAATTAACATAACCGTGGGTTTCTTTAAAAACTGGATACGCTGACTTGCTATATGTGGCAACTCACATAAAAATCTTCGATTACAGTCTTTTTTATATTGAAAGCCCAACATTTTTATTAATTTTGACAACGATTTTCGTACAATTTCCAATATGCCTCAATTTTTTAAAGCTTCTTTTAAAAGTTGAAGGGTTATATAAGTTTTTGATGTGTATAAATCGTAAATTGCATTACGAACATCCATTTTTACATTGTCAATTAAGTCCTCGGTCTTTGGCTTTTTTCGTGTACATTTCTTAATCTTCTTCAGCAGTAAATTATGCTTTTTTTCATGCACAATTTTCTGCACAGTCCTTATACCGATTCTCAGAGCTTTTGCTACTGTCTCCTGGATATTGGCCGGTGAATTTTCATTTTCGTAATATTTTATTAGATTTGTGGATGCAAAAAACCCGAAAATTTTCTATTACTCATTTTGTCACTGACTTTGAAGTGACATCGCTCAAAGATTTTTGCAACTGCTGGTATTTATACGTTTATCCTCTTTTTATATGAAAATATCATAGGTCTATCTAATTCATCTTGCGGATTTTATGCGGAGGATATGATTACACGAAATAACAGAAAAACAAACTTAAAGGTTTGTCATTGATAAATCGTATGACCTGCACGATAACACTGCTTTTGACTATACCCACTGTCTATTTTTAACTCGGTTGCATTCTGTCATTTTAGTATTGTTCATAAACGTTTACTTTAGTTCATAGTTATGACAATATATACTATTTAGAATAATTATTGTATTTCTGTTAGAAGACTGGTCATTAAAAATGTTAGAAACGTCTTGAAGGTTTCGCATTCTATCCCCATAACCCAGCATAATTATTTTTTGTAAATCAACAAAACTGACATTGTCAAACATATCAGGTGACCTTTTGTGTGCAGGTATTTTGATAAATATATTAAATTATGAATATTAGACCCTTATTTTCACAAAAACCGTTGACTTTCATTTTTTCTTTTCAAAGTCCTCTTAATTGGCTGTTGAGTTGGTTGACGAGCCAATTTTGAAATGCGATCAGCACCATCCAATAATTAAATTTAATGTTCGTCTTTCAAATAGAAATCAGTCTTTAAGTTTTGACTATTGCTATTATAATTTTAGATTTGCACCATTTAATGATATTAACATGTATTTATCTAGTTTTGACTGGGCCAACATTCTGTTTGATAGTGATATTGACCTTAGTGTATGTATATTTTACAATATTCTTTTGTTTGTAATTGATTTGTATGTTCCTAATTGTAGAGCAAAAACTTTTAAGTTTCCAAGTTGGATGTCGCCAGAGCTAAAAAACTTAATTACTCTTAAAAAAGCCTTTCATAAAAATTATAAAATTAGCGGTTCGATTGATGATTATGAAAAGTTTATAAATATAAGGCGCCAATGTAAAGAAATGTCACTGGTTACTCGTAATGACTATATTAAAAACATGGAGGAGTCCATTCAGAGTGATTCGGGTGAATTTTGGAAGTTTATACGTAATA
The DNA here is from genome assembly GCA_030620095.1 of Kuschelorhynchus macadamiae. Taxonomy (NCBI): domain Eukaryota; kingdom Metazoa; phylum Arthropoda; class Insecta; order Coleoptera; family Curculionidae; genus Kuschelorhynchus; species Kuschelorhynchus macadamiae. The sequence continues at coordinate 1,283,564 of JAUTXW010000344.1, forward strand.
AAAAAAAGCACTTGGAATTACCAAATTCAATGTTTTTTCAAGAGAAATACTCTAGTGATCCACAAGAGATAGCAAACTTGTTTGCTGCCTTTTTTGGTTCAGTTTACAATACAGAAAATGCCAACGGTCATATGTCACAAAAAACGATACATACTGATTCCTCACTGAACTTGGGTTGCATAGAAATTTCTTTAATGGATGTTTTCAATTACATTGAGATGCTTAACGCAAAGCTTGGAATGGGCCCTGATAATATACCCTATACCTTTATCTACAACTGCAGGTTTGTTCTGGCACCTATTCTTTATAAGATATACTCTATGTCACTAAAGCGTGGATACTTTCCTGAAACATGGAAATCTAGTTTTGTCACTCCAATTTTTAAAAGTGGTGACCTAGGCAATATAGAAAACTATCGAGCAATTTCTAAAATATCTTTGCTTAGTAAAATATTTGAGCAAATAGTTACAGATAAAATTTCATACAATTTAAATAAAACTTTGTGTTGTGAACAACATGGATTTTTGAATGGCCGATCCACAGTGACAAACTTACTTGTATATACTAAGTACTTGTCGGAGGCTTTGGAGAGTAAGTGTCAGGTTGATGCAGTCTACACTGATTTCTCCAAGGCCTTTGACAAGGTGGATCATGTGATTTTGCTAGCTAAGCTTTCTGAACTTGGAATTTCTGGAACTCTTTTATCCTGGTTCCATAGCTATCTGACTAAAACAAATTGTTAAGATATTTAATTTTCAATCTATTTCTATCCTTGTTTCTTCTGGAGTTCCACAGGGGGGCCATCTATCCCCATTATTGTTTAATCTTTTTATTAATGATCTTTCTAAATGTATTACCAACTCAAATTTTCTTCTATATGCAGATGATTTCAAGCTCTACAAGTCTATTGCATGTTATGAGGATTGTATTAGCATGCAACAGGATTTGAATCGTTTTGGAGAATGGTGTTTAGTTAACAAACTTACTTTAAACATAAAAAAATGTACTGTAATGCATTTTTATCGAATTAAAGATCCTATTATATTCGACTATTCAGTAAACTCTAATATTTTATGTGCTGCTGACTCTGTGAGAGATCTTGGGGTGACTTTCGACCAAAAAATGAACTTTAATTTACATATTGAGAATGTTTGCAATAAAGGGTTGAAGCTACTTGGCTTTAGCTCTCGATCGCTAAAAGAATTCAATAATATATATTGTTTTAAAACTTTATACTGTTCCATGGTTAGATCCATCTTGGAATATGCAAGTCCAATATGGAGTCCTTTTTATGGCAAATATACTGAGATGCTTGAAAAAGTCCAACATAAATTTTTAAGGATAATAAATTATAAATTGAATATACCTATTGAACATTTAGATTATATTTTTTTAGAAAACATTTTAAATATTAGTTCTCTTGAACAGAGAAGATTTTTGTGTGATCTCAACATGCTATACAAGATTATGAATAATAAAATTGATTGTCCAGAACTCTTGGGGTGCATATATATTCAGGTCCCTCAAAGAAACACAAGACACTCGGAACTCTTCCATGTTAAATACCATAGAACAAACTATGGACAGTCATCGCCCGTTACTAGGATGTCAAGGGCAATAAATACCTTAGATGCTGATATTTTCTATTTAACATTTTCTCAATTTAAAAAAGAAACATGTCGAGGTCTCACCACTCAGTGATAATTAATTGGCTAATAAGTGTACTATGATCAAATTGTGATTATATATAATTTTTGTATTTTAAATGTGATGTCAGCCGCCACTACAAAATTAAATTTATATTTATATGTGTTGTTAGTATTAATTGTCGAATTTAACATAGCTTTAAAAAAAATAAATAAAAATAACTTAAGATTAATTAATTTAATGTTGCAAGCTAAATCTACTATTTTTGTATACATTTTAACTAATTTTATTAGAAGTAAGTCATTTGAAGTGTAAATTGTTAAATTGTAAATGGCATGTCCGTTAATTAAATAAATAAACAAATAAAATAAATAAATAAAAATTATTGAGAATTTTACGCAGATTTTAAAAAGGTAACTCGATATAGGGTGTTCCATTAAAAAAAATCCTTTTATAACAGAAAAACAGTAAACTTGGCAGCAATGCCATTGGATCTGGTATAATTTCATACCTAAGTGTACATATTAAATACAATTTACTGTTGGCTTTCATAATAAAATTATAATTGATTGATTGATACCCTAATATAATGCTAATAAAAATATTCACATTACAGAGTTCATAAATAAATGTTCTGGCAATATCTACACTGTCAAGTTTTTTTATTTTATAGTTGTTAAGTGTACTTTTAAAAATATAGTTCACGTCGGGTTTCAACGGGGTTTCATTAGTTTACAGTATTATTTCAAAGTTGTCATAAAATCGATATTCACTTTGAAGCTATAAAATCTGCTTATCAAGTTATATAAATAAAAGTAATATACATAATTTAGTTATTAACGCTACTTTTGTCTTCACATACAAATACAAAAACTTGACCTAATTCATCATAAGTGTAAGTCCTTTTTAGAAATGTATCCACCAATTTCACTCCCGAAATCGTTCTTAAACCGGGCACCAACGGAATGCACTTAAATTCTAGGGTTTTGGAACTGTGGGGAGGCAAAGGGTCCAATTTTCTCCCTGATATATCACACCATGCGATATTTTCTGTGTTTTCCAGATACAGAACGAAGTCAACTGTTCTTTCCCTGAAAATAGTAGCAATAATAATTATTATGTGATTAAAAAAAAAGTTTGGCGTCTTGCCAATTTTGAAAAAATATTGGTGAGTTAACTCTTAAAGTCCTAATTATACAAGGAGTTACAAATTCCAGGTATGATCATTGGGATCTTGGAAATGGTAAAAGATGCCAGGTCAGATAAGATCAGTATACCGTCGAGAGAAATTTTCAAAATTCGCTGAATACTTTCGTATATCGTAAAAAAACAAAAAACTACAATTTCTTTTTATGTTTTTTTTTCTAGCTTTATTTAAAACAATATGATAAAATAAATTTTACATTCTTATTGCAACTTTTTGTCGTCTATAAAACCGTAGGATCAGATTTTAATTTTGTATGTTTTGTAACCTGGCAATGTTTTTTATTATTGTTTTCTACATGGCTGTGCTTGCTGCATCCTATTATAGTATTAGTTTAATCCGTTAAAACTTTTGGAACCCAACAAAACATCTTCAATAACTTAAACGAATTTTTCCTTTTTATTCTCTTTTTATTTAATGGATCTCTGAAAAATTATACATAGAGGCTGAGACAATGACTCACAGCATCGTTGCAATAGAACAGTAGGAATTCCATCAGGGCTAGCCTTCCTGGAAGGATCAAGGTCCTTTAATTTATTAAAGATTTCTGTCTCTGTAAAACAATATGTTGATAGTATCTTTCCTGAATAACTTATTGGTTCAGTTTTACTAAAGTCCAAGTTATGGTGGTAGCAATTTTAATCTTTTTTTTCTTAATATTCAGTCCTTAAGACATAAAACAGACGAATTATATCTTTTGTTAGAAGAGCTAAATTTTCCAGAAGTCATTGCCATCACTGAGCACTGGCTAAATATCAATCAACCTGTTTTTATTAAAAACTATACCACAATTGCCAGATTTAATAGAACTAATTTAACTCATGGAGGCACCATGATAATGTCTTCAAACAACGATTTTTCCGAAATATCAAAGTATAACCATTTATTATCTGAAAAAGTATTTGAATTTTCTATCGTTTATCACAATACTTATGACCTTTATATTATTTGTATTTATAGAACACCTGATGCTGATGTGCAATTATTCTGCCATAACCTTCTAAGTTTGCTCGAGTCCCTTCCTGTAAAAAGCAAATTAATCTTATGTGGCGATTTCAATATTGACTTTTCCAGTGTGTGTGCTGCTCAGGAATGTCTTCAGTCCATCTTTGAGTCATTAGGAATTGCCATGCACGTCAACTCACCAACCAGAATTACTAAGACAAGTGCCAGTACTATAGATTACGTTGTGTCTTCTTTCGATCCTAGCTCCGTCGAATGTAATGTCTTAAGTCCAGGTTTCTCCGATCATGAAGCAATTTTCACAAAATTTTCAATTACATCCAAAGCCAAAAATTCCTCTAGACAAGTAGGCCGTATTTTTTCGGTTAGAAATTTCATTAATTTCAAACACCTATGTCAAATAACTGACTGGGACTCTCACACTTATGATGTCGACACTGAATTTTCTCGTTTTATAAAAACTCTAACTAATATAGCTTCTGAATCTTTTCCTCTTAGGCCTATCAAAAATAAAAGAAGTAAACCCTGGTCCACTAAAGGTTTACGTATATCTTCTAAGAACATGCGGTCACTATCTCATTTAAAGAAATTTTCGGACAGTGTCTTTTTTCTTAATTATGTAAAATCATACAGAAAAATTTATCATAAAACTATTAAAGCCGCCAAAGATATTTATTACAATAATAGACTTTCTAACGCCAAAAATGTAGCTAAAGAAACCTGGTCTATCGTAAATGATTTAAGAAACAAAACTCCTTTATCCAGCACTATCCTTACCTCTCCTGAGGACCTAAACAATTATTTTGTAAATGTAGCCAAAGATTTGACTAAATCCATATCTCAATCTAATGACCCAATTTCATATCTCTCTAATCATAGGTTAAACCTGCACAGTTTCTTCTTTTCACCAGTAGTTTTATCAGAACTTCGTAGTACAATTAATGATATCAAAAATAAATCTTCTTCGGGAACTGATGGGCTTACTTTAAAAATGTATTCAAGTCTGCCGGAATGCACACTAGAGCATCTGACTACTTTGATAAATATGTCTTTCCAAAATGGTACTTTTCCAAGCTGCCTTAAAACTGCAATAATCATACCTCTTCACAAAGGAGGTGTTTCAGAAGAAGCTTCGAACTATCGCCCAATTGCACTTCTCCCTACGCTATCTAAGATCATCGAAAGACTGGTTAAAAAAAGGCTTTTATCATTTCTGTCTAGATATGAAATACTTACAAAACATCAATTTGGATTTCTAAGTAACAAATGCACAAGCGATGCCATGTTTTCCCTTCTTAATAGAGTTTACTCCAGCCTAAACAACCATCACGCTACGGCAACAATTTTCTGTGATTTTTCCAAAGCTTTCGATTGTGTGAATCATAATATATTAACTAACAAACTGCAGTACTATGGATTTAGAGGGGCTCCTCTCAATTGGTTTAAGTCATATCTTAGCAACAGAAATCAAGTTGTGAAAGTTGACAACAGGATGTCTTCTTGTAGGCCAATGGAATATGGAGTGCCTCAAGGCTCGGTACTAGGCCCTATCTTGTTTCTTCTGTTCATAAACGACATGGCTAATTTAAACATTAGTGGAAAAATATGTCTCTTTGCGGACGATACCAGCTTTACGTGGAGCCACCCAGATGTCACGGACCTACATAGGATTGTATCTAATGACCTAATCACCATTAAATCCTGGTGCGATTCTAATCTCCTATGTTTGAACATCTCTAAAACGAAAGTCTTGTCTTATAAAAACACGCTGCAACCCTTTGACCTTAATGGCACCACTATTGATGTCGTAAACTCTGTAAAATTTCTAGGGCTTCTTGTAGATGATTCTTTAAAATGGGATCCACATATCGACGCTTTATCAAGGAAGTTAGGTTCTGCTAGCTTTGCGTTAAGATCTGTTTCCGAGGAGCTTAGCTTTTCTACCTCTAGAACTGTTTATTTTGCTCTTGTTGAATCGCACCTCAGATATGCTATTCCATTCTGGGGTACATGTTGTGCGACTCAATTTGATCGAATTTTTATACTACAAAAAAGAGCTGTTCGTTACCTACTGAGACTTAACAGTAGAACTCACTGCCGAGATTTCTTTAAAAGATATAAAATACTAACCCTTCCTTGCTTATTCATTTTGGAATCGGTTTGCTTAATTCGTAAGCACGCACCTGCTCTATTAGAGAGACCTTCTCACAACTACCCTCTCAGAAATACTGAGCACGATCTCTATATTCCAACCCCACACTCAGAGTTAATTAAAAGATCAGTAATCTACAATGCAAAAAAAATGCATAATCACCTGCCATTTAACATCAAATCCATAATATCTCTGACTTCATTTCGCAAGGCTTTGAAATCATTCTTACTGGAAAGAGCCTTCTACACCGTGAACGAGTTTTACAACACATAATTTTATCCTTATGAACCCCTAGTGTGATAGTTGCCATTACCAACCATTTTTACCGAACTTTGTATATGTATTTTTTTAATTGTTTCGTACTTTTTTATTTTTTACTTTGCTTTTTTATTTTTTTACATTATATTTATGAAAATGTTTATAACATAGTACGACTGACAAAGTACATTTCTAATGTACTTCTTTTAGGATTCTATAATATTAATATTCTAAATTCCTGATTTAAATATTATTTTTCTATAATATTTATGATGTGTTTTTGTCTTGTTTTGTTTGCTAATTTTGATGTTTGTAAACTATTTTTTTACAACAGCTTTGTCCACAAAATTGTAAAATTTTTTTTGACAATAAAGCATTTATTTATTTATTATTTAAGTATAGCAAGACTGAAAGTGAGTAGCAAAAGCATTTGCGATGTTATTTGATCCAGTGATTTCTTGCCCGTCAAAATTCATAACACTGGGCAGATTGGAGTCCCTTCTTAAGTTTCGTACAAATAACCAAAAGTATTTAATGTTTTCTGGGATAAGTAGCTCAGTCTGTGCGACATATGTAAAATAACACATATCAATTCGAAGTTTAACCTCACGTCTTATGTCAGAATAGGCTAAATAGTCAGCAAGTTTGTCGGTCCTTTTATATCTTTTGTATAAGCAATTCTTTTGCCCAATAAGCTTTTTTAAGGGAAGGTCAAACCATTTGGGATATTTACAATCAGCCACGATCTTCTTGGGGATACAATTATTGATACCCTGAAATGAAGCCTCATAGAACTGTTCAACCATTCTGTTAATATCAGGCTCAGACAATAAGAATGGCCAGTCGGACTGCTTATAAAAAATATCCAAATTGACGAAATTTGCTTTATGAAACTGGTAAACACTTGATTTTGATTTTTTATCGGCGAAACATGTTTTATTTTATACTTCACTTCAATTGCTGGATGGTAGGGGTCAATCTGCACAAGAGGAAAATTTGAAGACGAAATGAAAACACTAACGAAGTCATCAGCAAATAGCAGATCTAAAATTCTGCCCATGTGATTGCAAAGAGAATTCATTTGTTGCAGTTCAAGAAAACTCATTGTCACAAAAAGAGTTTCAGAAGCTAGGGACGGTAAACATTTTGGAACCAGTGAATTGTCTTCATAGATCTATTCCACCGAAGGAAGGTTAAAATCCCCAAGAATAAAAAATGTATGGTTATTGAATCTATTTCTCAGGGACTCAGAGGTATTGCAGAAAGACTGATAACATTCCTGGTTAGAATTAGGTGGAAAATATACACATCCTAGCATCAAACTTGCATTGCCTGCCTTCATCAGAACCCAAACAGCGTCGAACTCGATACGAGCAGGAGTAACAATCATAGAAGCCTGAAAAAAAGAAGAAACGGCAATCAATACGCCGCCGCCGCGTTGACACCCTAGTTCCTTATAACTTCTATCTGCTCGAAAAACTATATATTCATTTTTAAATATTTCATTGTTAGAAATATCCCCATTAAGCTATGTCTCGGTGAGAAATATTACGTCATAGTCGCAAGGCATGACGCAAAGAGAAGTTTCATTAATTTTGGTGCGTAGATCCCTGACATTTTGGTAAAACATGACAAGACTACCATCCGTTGAAGATCTGTCATTAGCACCAGTTACCATTTCTAGTTGTGAGTTGAGCAGTTAACAAAAATTTTGCTGGATGTTATTATCGACGGAATCATTAATCATCTCCACACCTGGTGACGATTGAGAGATAGAGGAAAATAGCCTGCGTTCATCAAAAAACAATCGAAAGATATACGAAAAAAGCTCAGATTTTGTTGCATAATTTTTGTTTGTTTTCATAATGGCGACTGGACAGCCATATTTTGAAAATTGAACTTTGCTGCTTTATAAAAAAAAACAGTCACTATATATAAAATACAGGTTTTAAACAGTCTAAAATAAACTTATTTCTTCATGTTTTAGAGCAACCTTTAAATGAAGAATCGTCAATGGTACTAAAAGAATTTTCTAATTTTCTTCCTTTCTCGTTTAACTCAAAAGAGCATTTTTGTCCAATATTTTAATGGCACATGTTTTTTTCACAGTTATTTTCGCTGTAAAATTGCCTTCTTGAGAATGTGTCATATACCAATCTTTATTTTCAAGATGGCGTTATGCCAGCCATTTCTGACAAATCGGAAGAGTTTTTATTTAAAACAATTTATAGTAATTTTAAAAATAAAGCTTACCATTTGAATACATTTTCAAAAAGACAATTTAACAACGTATAAATTTAAAAAAACATAAAAAATGTCATTAACTTAACTTAACTTGTGATATATATCGTTAAAAATCTAATTTTTCTATCTATTTAAAATAAAAAAAGTAGGAGGTTATTTCCAGTTAAAGCAGAAGTAACTTAATTTTTTATAGAAATTTTTTTTTATGGAGTCATAGAGACATTTCAAATTTCAAGTGGATATTTTTAAAAATAAAAAGGTGGCATGTTACATGTCTCTTGTTTTACCTGATGTACAGGTACATTTTTTTTACACTTTCACCAAGGATTGCATCAATTAGAAATAAGAAATTGTTTTGTAATTGTGAACATTGTGACAAAACATACAAGTCAAGTAGGCATATATTTTAGCAAAATAATTTAATTTTACCCAAGGAAAATAACAGCAATAAACTAAATCTACTGGAGCTCTAGAAGGAAATAAGCTCAAACAATTAAAATGTTAACTGAATAAAGTCACCTATTCACCTTTGCTAAATATATTTCAATAACACTTTAAGTAGTTAATAACCTTTAGCACTTAAGATTCCCCATCTGAAGAACACTCACCCATTGTTCAGGAGTTTACATTTGAAGGTGAACAATTCTTCTAACAAAACAAAATTTGGCAATTCAGTTATCGATAATTTGATGTCACCAAAGTCTGGACTCTAAAAAAAAACAACAATTTGGTTGTAGGGAATAATCAATTAAAAGTGTTTCACTATAATGACTCTTTTTGTAGCTTTTTTATTTAATACAGTAAAACAAAAGTTGAATATTTATCATATAAGTTTTAACAAACTCATTTTTATATATACAGGGTGTTTCACAACTTATCCACGAAATTTTAACCACATATGCACTGTTACGAAAGAAGTTCATTTCTAAAAAAAAAATGTAATAAAAGTCCAACAGAAATTAAGTTATAATTCTGAGTGTTAATAACAAAATGAAAAATAAATATCTGTATTTTGCGCTCATCGTTGCGATATCAGAACACTCATTAATAATTTCTTGTAGCAAATGTTGTACCAATCCACTAATGAAAACAAAATACCAGGAATTTTTTGTTTTTTAATATTGATAACATGAACATGTAAATAATGTTTAATCTGTATCGTGAGTGATCTGAATGAACAACGGTCGATTTTTGTGAATTTAAAAAAAGTATTTTGCGAGTTTATGTTTTTCGATATTTATCAAAAATGGCACATGTGTACAGTAATGAGGAGTTAGTGGATATTGTTTTAGCGTACGGAGAAGCAGGGCAAAATTCGCAAGCGGCTTCTCGTTTGTATGCAAACCGATTTCCGGGTCGGGTTCGGCCACAACGCGTTTTAAACGCCGAAGAAGAAATTTTGCATATTGTAGAAAAAAATCCAGGAATAAGCACAAGAAGGTTAGCCCAACAGGTCTCACATGCGACAGCGTGGCGCATATTACATAAAGCCCAACTGTACCCTTATCACGTCCAGACAGTCCAGGCGTTGCTACTCACAAATTACCCCCTCAGAATAAGATTTTGTGAGTGGTTGTTGCAAAAAAATGCTCGAAATGCCCGTTTTACAGCTGATATTTTCGCCACCGCTGAATCAATTTTTACTCGTAATGGTATAACCAATCTTCACAATACACAATTCACAATCACAATTTGGTCCTTTGAAAATCCTCACGTAATAGTCCAGACAAACTTCCAACATCGTTTTTCTTTAGACATGTGGGCAGGTATTGTCGATGAACGTCTAATTGGACCGTTCATATTGCCAGATCGGATGGATGGTCACCAGTATTTGGAATTTCTTCGGAATGATTTGCCGGTCCTTCTTGAAGATGTGCATTGGCGGTCCGAGCAAGGATGTGGTTTCTGCACGATGGGGCACCTCCGCATTTTCGTTTAGAAGTTCGTAATTTTTTGAATGAGGTATAGCAGATACGCTGGATCGGTAGGGGTGGACCAATTGTATGGCCTCCACGGTCTCCCGATCTAAATCCTCTGGACTTCTTTTTATGGGGATACTTGAAAAACGAGGTATACCATACTCCAGTTCAGAATATTGAAGATCTGCGTGACCGAATCACAGTGGCTAATTTGAGACTTCAAGCACAGCAGGAAGGAGGTGTATTTCAGTTAGTGCGCCGAAATTGGATTAGACGCGCCCAAGCTTGCATTGAAGCCAATGGAAACAATTTTGAACAGCTTTTATAAGTAAGTGAACTGGTAAACTGTATTATTTTATTATCTCGATTTCTGTATGACTTTTATTACATTTTTTTTTTTTGAGAAATCAACTTCTTTCATAACAGTGCATATGTGGTTAAAATCTCGTGGATAAGTTGTGAAACACCCTGTATATCAGGTTTCCAAATCTATACACAAAATATCTTTGCTTCTGTAAAAGATATAAAAACTAATAAGACAGAAATTAGCGGTATCTTTGTATATAGGTTGTTTCAAAAGTATAGTTTTTAATAGGTATCTTTTTTTTTAATGCAATACTCCGTGTACTGCCATTTTAATAAATGGGCATTCTTCTTGCTGATTACAAATATACCAAGTCTGGTGTGTTTATCAACTGAGAGAAGTGACACAAATGCTGCCAAGGCAAGGCAGTGCATTGTTATTAACTCCACATTTAGATAGAACATTCTCTCGCTTTTCAACACATTACCTGTTAAGGTAGTAGAGTTTTTAGGTTATTTTTATTATTGTTAAGACATCAGATTTGGTATATTTATAATAATTTAATAAAACCATATTGTACAGAGTGTTCCATTACAAAACACAAAGCTCTTATTAGGAAGAATACTTTACTATAACCAAGCATATTAAGCAATAATTTATATTTTTTAATTGATTACTCTACTACATATTATATACAGATATGGAAAGTAGAGACATACTATGATCTTACATAGGGTTGCAGTTAAGGATCTCACCTGGAAAGATCCACACTTATCTAGGAAAGACAGGTACATTCAAGGATGGAAAATTGGTGGCAGGTGGTGGTTGAGGGAGGATCTGGGTTAGACCAAAAGACCCTTATAGACCTACCTATTACTACTTCTATATATACAGAATAATCAATACATGTTGCCTGTTACACCAAATATTTATTGCCATTTTTCTCAGTTGAATTATAGCAACGATATTGAAACCTAGATAGATATAATAAGCAAAAAAACCCTATCTAATACACCCACTTCTTTCTTAACTGAAGACTCTTGCTATAAAATTATGGCTTATAAAACTAATGTTTTAATATACTATTTTGGCAAACTTTTTAGAGACATCTGATATACACAAAAAATAAATGCAATAAAAACTACATAGCAACATAAAATGTCTAGATTTAACATTTTTCTCAACCAAAAAAATAAAGGGCATGTCTATTGACATACCCGGTACTAACAATATAACTCTTACCATTCTTTGTAACTGACTGGTTTGCAGTCTTCCCTTTTCACCCAAGTTTGATCTCCACACAATATCAAGTTTTCCTATATTAGTGGCCCCACTTAAAGATTTGAGATCCGATGTCAGCTTCTCATTAGGAGTCAAACAATACAAATATTGGCTGATGGACTGGGGCTGCAAAAGGGTAAACTTCCCGAAAATGCTTTCGTCTGTGTCAGTCTTATTTAAACTCGTAACTGTAATAATTACAATTATAAACTTTTATAACAAAATAATTTTATTTAAAAACAAAAAATATGCACATTTTGGCGAGAACCTCAACAGGGTAAATTATTTAGTTCTGATTTGATCTAAGCTTGTAAATTATAGTATTAATATAAGAATGTTTCCTGCATACTTCGGATAAAAACAACTATTGGAGAAAGTGTTGGCTATAATGATATATTACAATTATTTGGTTTAAAGCCTTTGAAAAATATTAGGACATATTTTGATTTATGTATCTTATTTAAAATGTTAAATAATTCAATTGATTGACCCAATGGGTTTTGTTAAAATTATTTAGGTATTTGTTTATGTAGTTAAAACAATCCGTAATCTCCTGCTATACCCCATAATTGAATGATTTGGTTTGGTACTAAATTCTTAACACTATTTAGGTAAATCTACAGGAAAAAAATTAGGTTAAACAGAGATTTATCTTGTATGTAGTGTTAATAAGTGTTTATTTACCTACATACCATTAAATAAATGTGATGCATCCAAAGAGACCTTCTCCAAACATATAGGACCGCTCGTAATATTCTGAACTTGCGCTTCAAGGTAAACATCATCGTTTTCTGCATTATAAAATTTCGTTTTGACATCGAGTGGCTTTAAAACTTGAATTTTAAAGAACTTCCTAAATGCCATTGGTAAACCAGCAGAGGTCTGATAGGAAACTTCACAAACCAGACTAAAAATATAATTTTATTTCATTTGAAAAGGACTAAAATATAGATAAAAAAATTAAAAACTTCCAGGTAGACTTGCTATCCTTTTTATCTTACATATGCGTGCCAATTTCTTTGACCTCATGGTGTATGACAGTATTGACGGTTTCATCAGAAGTTAACTGTGATGTTGGAGGATTGTTGGCCAAAGGAAGTCTTTGAGAAGTTGTTTGAAGATCTACCTATAATGAAAAGTATCATCTTAAATATTGATGTGTATTTTAAAGACACCTTAAGATCAAATTAATCAACTCACCTTTACGCTAATATTATAAACTATTTGTTTTGTCTCACTGTATACACATATATAACTAGAAAATGTCTCTCCCAAATATATATTCACTGGGTTTTGTGGTAATAGTAAGAACTGACCTACAGCAATCGTCTCGGAACCAGGAACAGCAGTTGGGTCTTGTTGCAATGCATTATTCAACAAGTTGCCCGGTAAATCTTTACCATCACATGTTACCGGTAAGGGACTCGCCAAAGTAGGACGAGTAAGTCTCATTACTAAAACAATATGAAGATATCAACCAATATTTTACAACATATTTGATTTTTTTTTATTACCTTTGAGAGCGAGTAAATGTTCTTCAGTCTCCATTGAACTCGTATTTTTAATTAGATTAATAAAAATTAAATAGAATCTTCGTACAGTACTTCATGCATCAATAAAAACAGGAGGCACTCAAACTAGGAATATGTTTTCAATTTTAAATTTAATTCGAACCTGGAACTTTATTTTGACAGCCAGCTGATTAGTAGTAAAGTAGTAGATATGTAGGAATGGCAATTATCGATAACATTCCAAATAATCGATTTTATTAGAGCCTATTTTCCAAATTGATACATTTGTATCTCGACAGGAAAACGCTTAGCTGTATTTTGTATTGCGTAGTGTTGTTCGGTAACTTCTTCAAAAAACGATAGCATACACACTTAAAAATACACTTTTTGTTTAGTAAAATACTCCATTAATTAATGTAGTAGTCAATGTAATATACTTATTTCATGTATTTGATTCCGTTTTTAGTTCTTTATTAAGGGCCCGGTGCATTAGTTTTGACGTCCGTTTATACCACTTATAGTTAGAGCTAATTCGTTTCGCTCAGAGCTGCAAGATTGCGCAATAATTTTTTGAAAAGGAGAAAAACGTTTTGCTGCCTTTGCGGTTGAGTATTTATATTCACATTTGAAACTGGTATTCTACCTTACTCTATCAGATAGCTCTTGAGAATACGTTCTATGTTACTAACATCAGAGTCAGATGGTAATAAATTAATTAAACTATATTTAAGTTTCCAAAACTGAAGGCTTAACAAAGAAGAATTAACTAAATCTTTAACTGAAGCTTAAATTGTAGTTTTTACGTTAAACGTGTACGAAGTTACATTGTGTATTAAGCTAAAGAGAAGCGACTAATTCTCAAACTGCAATTCGTGACTATTGCGCCCCTTACGACGATTTACTTAAATTTCTAACGTAATCTGTGTTGCCAACAGTGCTATTACAACAGTATTTGTAATATTTTTAAGGTCTTGTGTACTATGTACTAATGACAATCAAACAAGAGTATTCAGATTCAGACGATTGAGATAAAGTCGGTATCGATTCAATAGTTACCTCTCAATTTTGATTTGATTTGTCGTTCCTGCTTTACAGTTACAGTTTACTGTTTAGTAAAGCACGGAACACAATGAAACTTCTTACGTCATTCGTTTCCGTTCATTTACGTCAATTGTATTTTTGGGTGTTTTGTTAGAAACTTTTTTGAAATTCTCAGCAAAGTTCACCGGAAAAATGTGACTTGTTTTTTATAGTTGAGATGGCTGAACGCCGAAAGGCAACGCGCTATAGAAATGAAATATAGGTAATTCTTAGTGCATAACCTAACAAATAGTTCCTGTGCATTGTTTGTTTTATTTGTTTGCTTTTTCTGAAACAGGAAAATTTAGACTATGGAAGCAGAAGAGGAACGAAATACGAGTAATTCTAGTGATGACTCTGACTCAAGCAACAGCAGCGATGAAAATGTTACCTACGAAAAGGTAAATGATACTCAAATTAATTCCAGAAGTTCTTAGACCAAACTCTAAGCCCAAAATCTTAAATAAATTATGCTTTCAGGGGCTTATTGACAAAGCCAAGAAACTTGAAAATGACCTCTCTGACTCTAAATACCTTTACGACACACACGTCGAGTTAGTTGGAATATATAAAAAGTTGGGAGATTTACGGTCATTACGAGAAGCATATCAGAGATTTCATGAATACTTTCCCCTTACTACTAGTCTTTGGATGGACTGGATAAACGTAGAGAAGAGCTTGGCAACCACAGAAGACCAAAAAGAATATATTTTTCAGTTATTTGATAAAGCTGTTGATGATTATTTATGTAAGTGAATCTACATATAAAATCTAGTAGGTTATTGTTTAGTATCGAAGTATTCATTTATAATTTATCGTTTCTAAGAAATGTTTCATTTATTTTTTAAATTAAGTAAAGTGTTTTGAGTTTGTTTCAGGTGTGAACTTATTTCACAGTTAATCATTTTCTTTTATTAATTGCCATTTAGCTGTTGAACTATGGTCAGAATATGCTCAGTATGCTATTGGTGCTGCCACCTTGGAGAGAACAAGAACAATATTGGAAAGGGGAGTCAATGCTGCAGGCCTAGTGTGCAATGGTGGATCCCTACTATGGGCTACCTATCGAGAAATTGAGAATTTGCATATATCGCTACATGAAGAAAAGTCTGAGGAATGGAAAAAGCAGGTACAAATAATTAACTTTTTTTACAGTTAAACATTCAAAACGTTTTTCTACATGTCAAAATAAACAAATAACTGTGATTTATGAAAAATAATTGTTGAGCAGAGAAATTTATTGAACCTTCTCAATACTCAAACAATAACTTGTTTTATCATAGTAATTTCAACAGTCATTTTGTAAATAGCAACATAACTATTTTCAGTCATATTTCTTGACTTTCTTGACTATTAATCTACATGATTACACTACATGTTTGGTGATAATGAGAAGAGCATATTACATCAATAGACACCCTACTAACTCTTTCTTTACAAAATTAAAGGGGGTCCTAGATCAAACTTTGTGCACTTTAGAATACTTTAAAACTGTTATTATTTTACTTCTATCAGCAGTGCGAAATCAAAACTTTTTTAAGTTTAATGGTCAGCTTTTTCGACAAAAAACAGGTTTGGCTATGGGCTCTTGTTTTTCTCCCTTCCTTAGCGAAATTTTTATGCAAATCTTAGAGAATAAAATTATGAACAGTCAATTTTCGAATTTTCTACTAATATATAAGAGGTATGTGGATGACGTATTTATAATAAACTCAAACTCAAAAAAGCTTTATTGTCTAAAATAAAAGCATCATTGACAAAGCTAAATAAAAAAGATAAAAGATATATTAGAACACACATATACCTAACTGTATTGACAACGCTAAATAAAAAAACTATAAATATAGATGTATTAGCACAAATATATAAATAGATATGACCATGTTTGCTTGCTTCTTTGTATATACTGTAAAATACTAACTTAAAACTAAAGAATTGTATATAAAATTTGAAATAAAAAGAAAAAAAGAACAGAAAAAGAGCTTAAAAGCCCATAAATCCAGTGATAACACGCAAAATGTATTGAAAATGTCAGTTGAAAGATAAGATGAACAATACATTAAAGTTAAAAGTAAAACTATACATAGTCAAATAAATATGGTAGACAGAAAAAATATTTAGCAAAAATGCACTCAAAAATCTATCAGTAAAATATTCGTCGACTGTATAATAGGCCTTCCCAACTAAAAGTTCTTTAACTTGCTTTCTAAATTTTCTCCCACAAGAAATTTTTCTCATATGTAAAGGCAGTTTGTTAAACATTTTCCTTCCATTGTAAATGAATAATTTTTTTATTAGTTCTGATGAAGAAATCGGTAACTTAGATACATGAGTACTTCTTGTGGGATATGCATTTTCAGTTAGGATTTCTGAATTAAGAATTAGGCACACCGTTTCAAGGATAAATAGGCACGTGAGAGTCAAAATATTCAAGGATTTAAATAAAGGCCTATAAGAAACACGGGTCCTAGCTTTAGATAAGTACCGAATTGCTCTTTTCTGTAAAATAAATATGGCCTATATATCAAGGCATGATATACACTCTTTGCCACTGATAAATCTAATTCGTGAGAAACAATTCTTAAGGCATCTTCTTTCTTGCAATCTTAGAATTCACATTCAAAATATGTTTTTCAAATTTTCATCTATGTCGAGACCCAAGAACTTGTAAACACGTAAACTATCTATTGGTTGGTCATCCATTCTAACATCACTAATTGAACATTTAAATGAAATAATGTTGGTTTTTGTTATGTTCAGTGTAAGTGAGTTTGAGTTACACCAGTCTTTTATTATTTCCAAGTCCCTCTTAACAACATGCTTCAACTATTTGGGATCATGGTAGTGCCATAAAACAGTTGTGTCAATGGCAAACATGGTAAACAAACCTTGTTAATGCTTGGCAAATCATTAACATATAGCAAAAAAAGCAATGGTCCCAAAACCGACCCCTGCGGAGCACTTGAAGCAATATTTAATTTGCCTGCCTGGTCATTTTTAAAACTTACAATTTGACACCGATCAGCCAAGTAGGAACTAATCCAGGCACAAGCTTTCCCCCTAAATCCATAAACATCAAGCTTGCTGAGAAGTATTCTATGATCCACACAGTCAAATGCCTTAGATAGATCACAGAACACCGCAGCAGCAACCTCTCCGTCATTTAGACGTTTGTATACAGTTTCAAGAAGAGAGAATATGGCGTCATCTGTGGACAATGATGAGTGAAAATTGTCATGTGTTAAGAATACTGTGTTTTTGAGAAAGAGTAGCATACTGTTTTTCATAAGTTTCTGTATAACTTTAGATAAGGTGGGGAGCAGGGAAATTGGCCTAAAATTGGAGGGAACATCAGTTTCACCACCCTTAAAAATTGGAATCACAGTAGCAAATTTCAGATCAGATGGAAATTCTCCGCATGTAAATGACCAATTAATAGCTTCAGCTAAGGCGATCAAAGTGTGATAAGGATATGAATATGGAATAACAGTGAAAAGGAACTGGTCAATTTTTTAAATTTCGTCAATGGTTTACATAATAAAATTTATTTTACATTAGAAAAAGAAACACAAAACAAGTTACCCAGCTTTTTTTAGATTTGTTACTCATTGGAAAAAATAAAAAAATACATTTTGAAATTTAGTCAGCTACTGATAATATAATTCAATTAACTTCTAATTCACCCTACTCACATAAAATTGCAGCTTTGAATTCTTTGTTTTTTTAGGTTATATAAACATCCCCTTTCTAAAAATGCTTTTTATAAAGAACTCAACACAATAAAACGGATAGCAGCTGATATTAGTATTTCTGTATGTTCCATCAATAAGCTTTATTTTAAATTTGTCAACAAATATATAAATTCTGTTATAATATAATACACCTTAAGTCTGACAAAAATGACCAATATAGATGTATTTTGGTAATATTTTCTTACAAATGGCAAAATTATTTAGAAATGTTAACATATCTATTGCATTTAAAACTGTAAACACTCTTAAAAAACGTTTAGTTAAAATTAAGGATAAGACTGGTAGATTCTCAAAATCTGGAGTGTATTTATTGAGTTGTAGTGACTGTCCTGTTGTGTATGTTGGCCCGTCCGGGAGGAAGATATCTGCCAGAGTACAAGAACATGTTAATTCTTTAATAAATATAAACATTCGGAAATAATGGAGACTAAATCTGCATTTGAGAACCACCTATTAGCTTCAGGACACACCTTTGCTGTACCTGAAAACATAAATATCTTACATGAGTGTTCCAAGGGAAGGAAATCAGATTTATTAGAAAAAATGGAAATAACTAAAACCAAGAAAAGTCCAGTTCTTACCAGTGTTAATGACATATTTAATTTCTAACCCCACCTCATCTTTAATAAGATAAATGATAATTAGCATTGCTTATTTAATTTTAACCTTATTTATGGACCAGTCATGTGACAGTTGACACTGACCTGTATTCTTCTTTTATAGTTTTATTAACACACTTAACTACATGGACTCGTTTTAAGTTTTGGATTATATGCAACCATCAATACTCATGGATTCAGCCTTTCCTTATTATTGTTGTATGTCTAAGATGTAACGTGTGATTTGTTGTTTTGTATTTTGTTTTTATTTTGTAGCTGGATTTGTTGTTTTGAATGTGTTAAGGTAGCTATACTTAATATTATTTTTTAATTGTATAAGTGGTATATTAGGTTTTTCCAATATTGTAGGTCCGATGATGCTCGCAAGAGCAAGACACGTGTCACTTTAGGTTTTTATTAATGTAAGGATGTAGCCGATGCACCCGTCGGACAAGTGGCCCTTCTGAAACATACACTACAAAATATTTGACTGAAACCAAGGCTTTGTATGTTATTTAATAGAATTATAAATAGGTCTCTTTGAGAAATATGGACGACTATTTCCAACTACTTGATTTACTTACAGTATACTGTATTTGTCATCATTTAAGGCAAAAAATTAAATTTAAAAAATACAGATAGCATGTTTTGACTACTGAACTTTGAAATTGGATTTGGCCTAATACTAACACACAGTTTACATTATATTAAAAAAACATTTATATTAAAAAATAAATGATTATCTTCAGTCCAACGTAATTGTAAATTTTCAAGTCATCTGCAAATATTAGTCTATTCAAGTGACGCAGTTTATGGGTTGTATTATTCACAAACAGACAGAACAAAAGAGGGACCTAGTGGGACCCCTGCGGAATTCCTAGAGTAATGTTTAAAACTTTGGGCACATTCCTGCTAATCCTTACAGCCTGTGCCTGTCTTTTAGAAAATCCAATCACATTATCAAATTTTCTGAGAAACCCAGTGCCAGAATAATCTCTAAATTAACCCTGTTCAAGGCCTTGGAGAAGTCAGTATAGATAGCACTTACGTGATTTCCTCTCTCCATGGACTGCAACAAGTTTTTTTAATTTCTCTTTAGTGTATTTTATGATTAAAAGCTTATTTTAAAATACCCATTTTCAATAATATTTATTATTTTCAGACTTTAAGATTAGCAGATATATTCAAAAGAGAACTATCTGTTCCGTTATTGGAAATGGAAAATACTTATGAAGAGTGGAAGCAATGGTGTACAACTTTACCTGAAGATCTTGTAGATCCAAAACCAGTAAGTGTTTTTTTCCAAACACTCAGTATAATTGTTCTTACTGTTGATACATTTAAAAATCTTTATATATTGAGAGAGAAGTAATATCTGTTCGAAATACAAACAAACAACAAACAAACAAAAGTATGCTTTATTGCCGCAGAAAAATTCTACAATTTTATGGACAAAGCAAAATATACCTAAAAATAAGACATATCAAAACATTAATCGAAAATAATTTCGACAAGTCAGTGCTTTTTTTTTTTTTAAAATGTAAATTATCAATTTACCAAATCGTAAAACACACGTTAGAATATAGCATAACATTGCAAACAGTAAATGAATCATGATAACCTTATAAAAGTAAACAAACACACATGTACGAGGTGAATAATTTCGATGACATTGAAATCAAAATTGCAACTATGCGACCTTAAACTCTATGTTATTATAGTTATACAAATAATTGTGATGTTAAACAGAAGGTATATTGAACTAGTGCAGAATGTAGTATACAAAAAGAATTAAATTGTTTTTAATCCAATACCAAACAAAAATAATTAAGTTTTAAGTGAATGTTCGACAGTTCTTTTCCCTATATAATGATTTACAAAATTCTATGCTATGAGTTAGGACATGACTCACAAAAGATTTAAGTAAACAAGCGAGTTTAGTGACAATTTAAAGAGACTTACTCACTGAAAAAAAAAATCATTAACGCTGTAAAGTGGTCTCTCAATGAGGTATGCTTTGGTGTTTTTTCGAAATTGTGCAAGCATAGGGATAGATTTTAAATGTACTGGCAGATTGTTGTAAAGTTTTATGGCGTTGTAAATAATTGATTTTTTTATTAATTCTGTGGAAGGAATGGGAAGATAAATATCATGCCTAGAGTTTCTGGTAGGGTATACATGTTGTGGCCTTTCTGGGAGGGTGTTTATATGTTTTCTCAGCAAACATACCGTTTCCAAAATAAATAATGCAGGAAGTGTTAATATTTCATGTTTTTTGAAATAGTATTGGCAGTGAGCTCTATTATTTAGACCAAACAAATAACGAATGGCTCTCTTTTGAAGCATAAAAATACTACGAAATTGCTCGGTGGTACAGCAGCCCCAAAAGGGAAGGCCATAGCGGAGGTGGGATTCAAATAAAGAGAAATAAGTGAGTCTGGCAGAAGGAACGTCTAGTTCTTTTGAAACTGATCGAATGGCGAAGCAGGCGGTAGAAAGTTTTTTAGTTAAGGTGTCAATATGATTAGACCATTTTAGGTTGCTATTTATATTTAAACCCAGGAATTTAACCGACTCTACGTATTCAATATTGCTGTTATGTACCTGAAGTGGTTGTAAAGTTCCCTTATAAGATAACGCCACCGTTTTATCGACGTTAAAACAAAGCATATTGGAATCGGACCAAGCCTTAATTATAACCAAGTCTTTGGAGATACTAGAGTGTAAAGACGTTGTATCAAAATCACTCCATGTTATGCTTGTGTCATCAGCAAAAAGGGAGATTCTTCCATTAATTTTAAGGTTCGTGATATCATTAATGTATAACAAAAAAAGAATAGGTCCCAAGACTGAACCTTGAGGAACTCCACTTGTAATCAACTTACAATCAGAATCGGAACCATTAGCCCTTACAAGTTGTTGCCTTTTTCCAAGATAAGATTTGAACCAATTTAAAGAAGTACCACGAATTCCATAAAAATGTAGTTTGTTTATCAGAATTTCATGACTAACACAATCAAAGGCTTTCGCATAGTCACAAAAAACTGAGGCAGTTGGGTGGTTGTTATTGAGAGATGAGTAGACGCCTCTAAGCAACGTGAACATGGCGTCACTGGTGCACTTGTTGGGTAGAAATCCGAACTGCTCCGGGGATATTATCTGATGTTTCAGGAGAAATGGCATAAGACGGTTCTTCAGTAGCCTTTCGATGATTTTTGATAGCACTGGTAGTAGTGCAATTGGGCGATAATTGCAAGAGTTAGTTTTTTCGCCGCCTTTATGAAGTGGAATAATTATAGCTGTTTTAAGGCAATCAGGGAATACACCTTTTATAAAGGACTCATTTATTAATGTTGTAAGGGCCTCTATGACTGGGAGTGGCAAGTTCAGGAATATTCTAATTGATAGGCCATCAGTGCTACACGAAGATTTACTTTTAATATTATGTATTACCTTCAATAGTTCAGTGTTGCTAACGGGACTTAAGAAAAAGCTATCAGCTAAATTTTTTGAAGGAGGGAGAAACGAAAGAGGGTCCAAACTTGGCGAGATACTAGAGGTAACATTTTTGCTTACATTAATAAAATAATCATTTAGATCATTAGCCCCTGGCAAGATCTGAGTCACAGGGTTTGATTTGTTTCTGAGGTTATTGATGATGGACCAGGTTTCTTTTGAAACGTTATTAGAGTTTGTTAGACGTTTTCGGTAGTGTAATTTTTTTGCTGACTTAATAAGAGTAGTGTAGATCCTCCTATAATTAGAGATATAGTCGAGAATAAGAAAGGAGTCGGTGAATTTTTTTATATATGAGAGCGAGCGCATATTTTTAGCAGAAATTCGTATTCCTTTCGTGGTCCACGGTTTATGCCGCTTAGGTTTGATATTCTTAAGCGGGAAGGCCTTGTTAAAAGCACTTAAAGTTTTATTTAAAAAAGTTCTGAAGTTTGTGTTGACATTATCAGATTCAAAATTCCAATTGGTGTTAAAGCAAATATTATGAAATACTGAGAAATTTGCGGCCGAGAAAATTCTGCCCCGATGGCGAGATCTTGGTAAGGGCCTAATAGGTAAACTAAACCTGGAAATTACCGCCTCGTGATCGGAAAGACCTGAGTTATAGACCTGTAATTGCACCTCTGATGGAGAAAAATCAGACGCCATGTAATCGATGATAGAAGAAGAGTTTTTTGAAATTCTAGTTGGCGAGGATACATGCATTGAAAGACCGAAAGAGTCGAATATAGAAATTAGATATTTCTGGATGGCACAAACAGTAGCATAGTCAATATTAAAGTCTCCGCATAGAATTTTTTTACCTTTAATCGGTAGGCTGTCTAGCAAACTTACCAGGCTATTTAAAAATGATTGTACATCAGAGTTTGGTGATCTATAAATACAAATTACATAAAGGTCAAGGTTTTGATTATATACTATAGAGAATTCAAAAGAGCTATCCGCTAACAAATGATCATATTTAGATACCGACATGAAATCTCCATTTAGGGATAGAATCAGTGTTCCCCCATGAGCTGAGTTTTTTCTGTCATATCTAGCTACTGTGGTATACCTCTCAATATAAAAGGGTTCGTTTAGATTCAGCCAGTGCTCAGTAATTGCAACAAGTTGGGGGAACTCCAATTCTTCCAGAAATAGGTACAACTCGTCAGTTTTATTTCTTAGAGAAGCAATATTAATTAGAACCATATTAAGACTAGTAACAACAGGAAGTTTTGAGGAATCTAGTTCCTCAGGACACGTCGTGTTTTCTAAAAATTTTTTTTGGGAGAATTGCTGGTAAAATAATTTTTATGGCATTCTCTGGTCCTCTGAAGATGAATCGATCTCTCCGAAGATATGTAGGATCCATAGGCTGAAAGATCCGCTTCCACTTCTGCTGCGTTAAATCCGTAAGCAGCATGAAAATCGAAATATATCTTGTGTAGGGTTCTATAATCTATAGGAATGCCTTCAGAAGCCAAAAACAGCCTGGTGCTTGTATTTGTAAACCCTTCAAAGTGAATTGGCGCAGGTTGGTCGTGCAGGAAGGCGAGATATAACTTGAAGGCCTTTAAAATGGCTGGTTCTCTTAGTCTAGACATGAGGAAACGGTTATCAGAACTTTTTTCGGTTCGCGTAAGCTCCACTGTTGGGGGAGACATTGGATCAAAAATAGGTTCTTGGTCAGTAGGAGTTTTCTTGGAAAGACTATAGCAGTTGTCGCTCAACAAGACATCTGCTTTGCAGGCAGCAATGGCCTCTTTGTCAGAAGATATTATAGTGCCCTTTTGAGAAATTGGAGAGGAGACAACCAGTGAACTGACGGAGCTCGAGTTGGTGGGCAGTTTTTTCGGTGTGGAGGGAGGTGGGAGGTTCGGTGTAGATTTTTCTGTAAGTTCGGATACAGCTGACCGTTTTATGACTACGCCATGTGGCCATAGATTGCTGTCTAAAAGCTTTTCAGCTGACTTTTTTGACTGAGTTCCAATTTTAAAATCAATGTTTGAGATATGATTGATTAGGTGGTAGCATCGAATAAACTCTGTAGTCCCAAGCTTTTCCTTAACGTAGTGAACTATGTTGTTAGGCGTAAAATATAATTTATAGAATAATTCAATTGTTAGGAAAACAGTTTTATAATACTTTCACTTTTCATATTTTTTAATTGTTTAAATAGTAGACAGATCTCTGAGCTATAGTTTCTTTAACTAGTTTTATATATTATTTAGGTAGAATATGGTTATAATAAAGCAAGAAAAACACTCGAAATTTACCAGCCTTTTGAAGAACAAATACTCGCATCTCAGTCCAACGAAGAGCTGCTCAATATCTACAAGAATTATATTAAAGCAATCTCCGATCCTTCAACAGTAATTTGCATCTTTGAGAGAGCTGCCTCTCAACTCTGTCTCGTACCAGGTAAAAAAATTTAGGAATTAGGAACACCTCTAAATGTATTAACATTTACTTTGCTTTTAGGATTTTGGTTAGAATATTCCAACTATGTGTTTAAACTTGACCACCAAGCCCTGGTGGTCTCTAAAAAGGCGCTTAGAAATTGTCCTTGGAGTGAAGACCTATGGGTGTTGAAGTTACGTGTTTTAGAAAACTTGAAGAAAAAGGAAGGCACTATTATGGAGTGTTTTGAAGAAGGTAATTTAATAATACAACTGCAATGATTTGTGTTTGTAACCAATACTTTATTATTCTTTATTATTTATGGTGGAGTCACAGAGGTAACTTCATCCTGTCAGAAGAATGTTGAAGAACTATGATACTACATAAACATGATTTTAAATTTCAAAAGAATATTGTTAATCAAATTATGAGTTTTCCTTTTTGTGAAACAAACAATAGTAAAATCTCAAAGGACTTCAAATATATTAGAAACTTTAAAAATGAAGCTAGTTTAATAATGTTTATAAGGCAAATTTAGTCTCAATCCTGGAATCTAGTCTTTGGGGGTACAGATGCGAGTGAAAAATTTGACATCTTTTCAAATTTATTCCTTTACATAGTAGCAAAGGCTTTTCCGTTAGAACTAAAGAAATCTTGTTCTCAAATAATAAAAAATAAGTGGGCTACTCAAGATATTATAGATGAGGGCAAATACCTTCGTGAACTTTTTAGATTAAGTAAGCAAAGTGGTGACACCAAAACCATAGACCATTATAAACTTAGATTAAAGAAACATAAAAAAAAACATAATAAACTGTAAATATTCTTATAATGAAGGTTTATATAATAAAAGTAATAATAAAACTAAAACATGTTGGCATATAATAAAAAATGAAATTAATCATAACATAAAACCCTCATATCCTGGAGTATTTCTTGATACTGTAGGCAATGAAATAAAACACAAAGATGCGGCTGATAATTTTAATAATTATTTCTTGGATTCTTTAGAACCAAATTATTCAGGTTCTATTGTTGATGGTTCTTATTCAGTAACTCCTACCTATTCAATGTATCTGTCCCCAGTGAATGTTTCTGAGATTAGGCTCATGATAAATGAAATATCTGTTAAGGATGTCTTCTGGTCATGATGGAATACCATGTTCCCTGCTTGGGAATATTTCTGATTATATAGCACCAATCCTTACTTACCTGATCAATGAGTCATTTAATGAGGGTTGCTTTCCTGCAAGCCTAAAACTTTCAATTGTTAAACCGATCCACAAAAAAGGTGAAAAGGAAAAGATTGAAAACTATAGGGCCATATCTCTCCTCCCAGAATTTGCAAAGATTTACGAAAAGGCTTTCCATACAAGACTTATTAAGTTTCTAAATAAGAATAACCTACTTTTTAATGCCCAATATGGGTTTCAAAAGGGTCGATCAACACAAGATGCAATTGTTGCTTCAGTTAATTGTATTTTAAAAGGCTTGGAAGAAAGACATTTAGTTATGGGTTTGTATTTTGATTACTCAAGAGCTTTTGAAAGAGTGGACCATGATATTTTAAGGGAAAAACTTCTTGCATTGGGGGTGAGGGGTCAGCCATTCATGTGGTTATTGTCATACTTAAAAGACAGAAAACAAAAAGTAGTGTTGCGAACAGAGAAGGGGAAGGTAAGCTCTGACCAGCGGGAGATAGAGAGGGGAGTGCCCCAGGGTAGTGTCCTTGGGCCACTTCTTTTTCTGATCTTTATTGATAGCATTAAGAATATTAATTTGACTGAGGGGGATTGTCTGTAACTCTTTGCTGATGATGTGTCTCTTGTTGCGGAGAAAACTGAGAAGTTGTTAAGTGTCAAAGCTTCCAACTATACTAAAAAAATTCAATCATTTAGTGAATCAAATCTGCTACCCCTGAATTCTGCTAAGACGGAATACATTCTCTTTTCCTATAGACCAACTAATTACTCAATTCAAAACCACTCGATCAAACAGTCACAAACAATTAAGTTCCTTGGAATAAGGATGGACTCGGGGTTATCATGGGATGAACAGATAAATTGTGTTTTAAAGAAAATGAGTACCTTCTCATTCGCCTTATGGAAATTAAGGAGTAATGTAAATAGAAGTGTCCTACTCTCATACTATCATGCGAATGTTGGTTCTCTGCTGACATACGGCATTGTCGCATGGGGAAACTCGAGAAGAATGGGTGAGGTCTTAATACACCAGAAAAAAGTCATAAGGACAATTATGTTCAAGAAATCAAATTTCTCATGTAGGGAGTTATTTAAGGAATTGGGAATTTTGACTGTTATCTCTATTTATATATTGCAATGTTCCATTTATGTTAAAAGAAATATTGGACTTTACAAAACTACAAGTGATGAATCTCAGATTCACTCATTGAGATCAGTAGACACTGTTCGTCTGCCACAGCATACGAAGACACAAATAGCAAATAGTAGTTATATACAACCAATCAAAATTTATAATCATCTGCCAACTAGACTAAAAGAGTTAAAAAACATAGACATATTTAGGAAGCAAATCAAGGAGATGTTACCGAAACACAGTTTTTATTCCCTGCAAGAGTTTTTTGAATGTAGAATCAGCTTTAGCTGACTCAACCCTGGCGGTTGGAGCTCTATAATAATTTTAAGTTTATATTAACATTGTATTGTACTATTTTATCTTTACATTTTATTTTAAATTGTTTTAACATTTATATCATTGTTCGATGAAACCTATGTATGTAATGGTACCGCTATGGTGAATGAAATAAATAAATAAATAAAAAATTGTATGTTGCAGAAAACTTACAAATATCTTTCATGTACTTGTTAAATTATCTATCAAACAAGGAACATTTGTAAGAATAAGCCAGATTCATTCAATATTTCATGTAGGTTTTATTAAATTAAAAAAGTAATAAACAGGATCCATTAAATGCAATCTAATAGTATATCTATCTTTCTTTATCAGTTATACTGGTAAAAAGTGCATTGCGTCCGAGCAAACATGTGCCATGCGGCTGGATTCTGATTGGTCAAGAGTAGGAAGCAACGATCTTCTACACCAGTCATAGTAAAAATAGTCAGAGCATCGTCTTCCTCAGTGTTATAATTTTACGTATTTATTGATTTTTATTCATATTCCACGTTTTTAAGTAGCCTTGAGAAAAACTAATCATATACTCGAAACGTCAGTTTTTTAAGGGTTCTTCTCTGAAAAACTGCTACTCCCAGATCTTCTTGAAGAAGAACATGAAATTTCACTCATGTATAAATGGATATCTTCATGCCGATTTTAAATATAGTGAGTTTGATACCTTTATCTTTAAAGATATCTAATGAATATGAGAAAGAACTTACCTTAAGAGGCAGTGTGTTAGAGGGAGACATAAAACCCTATATTATATCATAGAATTAATAGGAATATATAAAAACCTATTATTTTAAAATCCATTTAAAAAAATTCAACTTTGTTTTGTTGTAACTTTATAACCAATCCTATATAATTAGTTTTCCTCTATTCTGGCAGATAGTTAAATAATCAGCTGTTTTCGTACATACCAGTGTATGAGTTGTTTGTTTTAGGAATATCTAGCATTCATCCGAATCCAGGTTTGGAATTGTGGTTGGCTTATTTAGAATATACGCACAGATGTGTTGGCTCCCCAGAAAAACTTGACAAACTCTTTAACCAGGTAAGTCTGATTTTGTGCAGTTGTGTTTGCCGGATTCTGTATCTCATTTACGAAAGTAATGACTGAAAATATTTGAATAGAGGAATTTTTTAGCATTTTAATAAATATAGGAATGAATAATGTGATATGAAAAAAGTTAAGATAAAAACAAAATACAAAAACCTCTTTTCAAGGGGACTTGATTGCATACACTCTTGCCATTATCTTTGCCTCTCAATTTGTGGAACAGCATAATATATTAAGTGACAAGGAAACTTTTTTGACTTTTAAGATATTTAGCACCAATTACTATGGCATTGTGCTAAACTGATTGGTTGTTGATCTAAGTCTCATATGTTCATATGCCCCATATGAAATTAGCGACACATTCATAGTAATGTATCTTGTACAAGATTCCCCAATCTTCAGTCAAGCAGATCTAATTTCTTGTGGCTCAAACTAGTCCTTAGAACTTCCACTAAACTTATTTGTTTTATTTAATGCTCTCCTTCAACAAGCTTTTCAACTTTCTGTCTACTAAAGTAGAGTCCTTAATCTTGGAAATCATTATCCTTGGACACTTTAATGTTCATTATAAAGTCAAAAATCGTTATATTTTAAACAAAATTATAGATTGTGTAAAATTTTGCGGGGCATTCGAGCTGGCACTACGTGGCCGTGATGAATCGGCTTTGTCTGAAAATCCAGGGGTTTTCCGATGGCTTATAAATTTTGTTGAGGAGTTGGGCTAAGATAGACTATCCGCTTTAGCAATGTTAAGTGTCGAGAAATCGTTTATAAAAATCGTGCAATTTTAACGAACGGGTCATTCAGCATTTTTCCAATTCTAAAGAACGAAGAATAGACCTGAACTTCAAGAGAATTTAAAGCTTAATTTAAAGATAAGATATTTATGTTTATTTTAAGTATGCCTATTTTTAAATATGTTATTGACCTCCCAATATAATTTATATTTATAGGCAATTCACCAGCTAGGATTTGAAAATGATCCTCAGTGCAAAGTGAGCAGGCTTTTTAGTCGAATTTTAGGGCATAGAGGAAGTATGAAAGAAGCTAGAAAGATCTGGAATCACATTTTATCTAAGAGTGCCAACAAAGGTAAGTGCAAGTAATTTTTTATTCAGAATTTGTATTTTCATGTTTGCTTTAAATCACATCTTTACTAAACTACCTATTAAATTAAAGAAACAATTTCTGTATGATAGAAAAAAATCAGAATATATTTTTTTTGAAAATGTTAAACTACATAAAGAGTTCTTAAGGACTTAAAATAAGATATTTATTAAGTGAATGGTATAATATAGCAGTTGAATGGTATAATATAATAGTAAAAATATTTAAAAAACTGTCAGTTATTTCTTTTATATAGTCGAATGCGGTCTTATTGTGTGGGTGCAAAGGTCACCAATATTATGAATCAAATAAGAAAACACAGTGAATACCAAAATGTTGTGTGATTCTTTTATCGATCTACTAAATCTGG
Organism: Kuschelorhynchus macadamiae; assembly: GCA_030620095.1. Taxonomy (NCBI): domain Eukaryota; kingdom Metazoa; phylum Arthropoda; class Insecta; order Coleoptera; family Curculionidae; genus Kuschelorhynchus; species Kuschelorhynchus macadamiae. Next base: position 1,313,571 of record JAUTXW010000344.1, read on the forward strand.
AATGGGCTATTTACAAATATACAGAAAGAAAGAAAATAGAAAATTTTTTTTATTATGTTTTTTATTATATATTATATATATTTATTATTATATTATATTTATTATATTATATTATATATATATATATATATATATATATATAATATATATACGCAATTTTATTAAGATGTTCTGTTTATACAGCCACTTAATGAAAGTGAGATTTTTTTATCAATCACCAAAAATTAGGAGCCCCGCTTGTCCTAAAAATCTAACCACTTATACGTCCTCAAATGGCGCAATGATCATTGGTGCTATTTCGACATCTAGAACTCGTTCTCGATTCCACCAATCCCATATTAATTTCTCTGTATGTTCCACAGATTTCTTCCAGTACTCTTGCATAATATAATTTAATGAATCTTGCCAAACAATTTGCACTTCATCTGATGTAAGACCATCGTTCACGTGTTTTTCGTAATATGATTGCCCTAGCCCATATTAATTTTATTGCGTTAAACTGGCAATGGTATCGCGGCAGTCGTAAAACCTCCATGTCTATTTTCCCGTAATATTTTATCTACGGCATATATTGTTGGTTTTTAATAGATTTTGCCATTAAAAGCATATTGGGTAAAGGATTTTGTTTTTGTTTTATTAGCCAGTCATAAATATCACTTTTCTTCCAGGATGGAGTAGGTTGTTTATTTAAGATTCTTGAATGATAAGATGCATTGTCCAGAATGATTATAAAGATGGAGCATCTACATTTGGAATCAGTTATTCTTTTAACCACTTTTCAAACAGTTCACAGTTCATATTATCTTGGTAGTCCATACTTTCGGATGTTGAAGGAAACAGTAAACTTGCACCTGGGAGAAATCCTGTTGAAGAACCTGCATGCAAAATGATGAACCGTTTTCCCGTCCCACATCCCTTTTTTCTCTTGACACTTTTTACAGACTCAACCTGCCAAGATTTCGATCCACTTCCATTAGAAAATATCCAAGTCTCGTCTAAAAATACCACTTTTCTAAATTTTGAATTAACATTTTCCGTGTATTTCTTTAAAAACTAGATACGCTGACTTGCTATATGTGGCAACTCGCATAAAAATCTTCGATTACAATCCTTTTTATATCAAAAACCCAACATTTTTATTAATTTTGACAACGATTTTAGTCCAATTTCCAATATGCCTCGATTTTTTAAAGCTTCATTTAAAACTTGAAGATTAGTCTTTGATGTGTATAAATCGTAAATTGTATTACGAACATCCATTTTTACATTGTCACTTAAGTCTTCTGTCTTTGGCTTCTTTCGTGTATATTTCTTAATCTTCTTCGGTAGTAAATTGTGCTTTTTTTCATGCACAATTTTCTGCACATTCCTTATACCGATTCCCAGAGCTTTTGCTACTGTCTCCTGGATATTGGCCCGTGAATTTTCATTTTCGTAATATTTTATTAGATTTAATACCATTTTTTTTTGCTTGTGGATGCAAAAAACCCAAAAATTGTTTTCTATTACTCATTTTGTCACTGACTTGTCAATCTGACTTTGAAGTGACATCGCTCAAAGATTCTTGCAATTGCTAGTATTTATATGTTTATCCACTTTTTTTTATATAAAAATATCATAGCTATATCTAATTCATGTTCCGGATTTTATGCGGAGGATATAATTACACGTAATAAAAGGAAAACAAACTTAAAAAGTTTGTCGTTGATAAATCGTATGACCCACACAAAAATCAAGAAAATCAGCCTGATAGCCCCGCACGATAACACAGCTTTTGACTATAACAAAATTTCCAGTGTCTAAAAAGGATAGTTTTAACTGTAGAAAATTGGCAATAATTTTCATTAATTTGTTATTTTATACATTTCTAGAGATGTGTAAGTTTAAATTATTATTTAATTATTTTCTAATAATATAATGCTTCTGTTACAAGGTTTGTCAATGTTATGGCTTGAATACGTGAACCTTGAAAAACAATATGGAGAGCCACATACAGTCAGGGCGGTGTTCCAACGAGCGCTAAATGCTACTAAGGATTGGCCTCAGTATATTGTTGATGAATGGCTGATGTATGAAAGACATTTTGGCACTTTAGATGATGTTTTGAAGTGTATTGACAAGTGCAAAGAAGTAAGTCACCCAATAGCTTAAATTTTCTAGCAAATACCTGTTATACTTTGTGCAAATTCACCACATTTACACAGTATAATCGTAATATTAACTAGCATGCAGCAGCAGGAGGAATTAATCCTCCCAGCACCATAGATTTGTTTCATAATCCCATTGCGTTATTTGGTTGCATAAACGAAATGCTAACCTGGGCGGTTTCAAATGGTCACTCGTATCGGTCATATTGATTAGCATTATTTTGTTTTTAATTAGTGTGTTTTTAGCGTTAACAGTTTGTGGATAATTAAATACTATTTACTATCTATCTAATCATGACTAAACGGTGACTTTGTGGTCAGTTGTTGAATACAGGTAAGTTTATAGACTCTTCCATTGTCAGTACTAGCAGTGAAACTAGGAAGCTTTTATATATAAATTAATAATAAAATCTTGTGTTTAGAACAGAAATGTGCGTTTCCATTTGAGAGAATCTATCTGTTTTACTCTAAATTTGAAGGAAAATGTGTAATAATTGATATATTAGATCTAACTTGCCTGTAAAATAGTATGAACTGTTAAAAAGTAAATTTTGGTCTGTTCACACAATTAAACAGATTATTCTGTTTTGAACAATTTTTAGTTGTAGAAGAACATTGTAATTTATATATTTTTCGAATAAGAAATTATTTAAATTATAAAAGCAGTTTGTTATTTTATTACCTTTTCCCTCTCCCATTTATGAATTAATTTGTATATATATATATATATATATATATATATATATATATATATATATATATAAAAGAGAAACAGAAATTTCAATTTCTGTGCGGTTCTTGGTCGTAAAAAGTTATATAAAACGAAACCAGTAACGGTAAGGATTACTCCTTCACCATTTTGTCGAGAATCGACCAAAACATGACGCTATGTTTGTTTCCAGGGCCAAGGTGCCAATCTGCTACCGTGGTATCTGCCCCGGCAAGGCTCATCAGGCAGTTTCCTTGGGGGGTATCGGTATTAAATTGTCGATTCTCGACAAAATGGTGAAGGAGTAATCCTTACCGTTACTGGTTTCGTTTTATATAACTTTTTACGACCAAGAACCGCACAGAAATTGAAATTTCTGTTTCTCTTTTATTTTTGCACAGATGTGTCGTCTTGTGCTCCAAAGTAGGTCGCATCTAAAGCGATTTAGTTGCACCATAGTACCTACAGATGGCGCCACTGGTTGCCTATTTCCCTCGTCGACTTTCAAAGTCGAATGACATGACACCTTGTTTGTTTCAGGGTTTGGGTATTTCGGTTTTAATACCGATACCCCTTAAGGAAACTGCCTGATGAGCCTTGCCGGGGCAGATACCACGGTAGCAGATTGGCACCTTGGCCCTGGAAACAAACATAGCGTCATGTTTTGGTCGATTCTCGACAAAATGGTGAAGGAGTAATCCTTACCGTTACTGGTTTCGTTATATATATATATATATATATATATATATATATATATATATATATGTATATATAATATATAAATAACCATTTTGGGCAGTCCAACAAAACATCTGACTTCTGTAAATATGGCTGCCGTAGGACAAACAATTGTTTACTTCCATATGAGCCCATGATAATTTCAAAGCAAATTTCCTTAATATATATATATATATATATATATATATATATATATATATATATATTTATATGTATATATATATATATATATTGTTAAATGGCAGTCCAACAAAACATTTTATTATCAAATTGGCTGTGAGTCAACTTTTATAATTTTATTGAGCCCATGATAATTTCAAAGCAAATTTCAAGGGATCTTATATAATAATAAATACAATTTTTATTTGTGTGTTTTTAATGGCGTGTCAATGTGTCCCTACCATATATAATACGTAGACGCCCCCCCCCCCCCCCGTTCTTATCCTGTGGCCCCCCCATTAGCCTGTCACAATAACACAAAATATCTCTACTAGTGAGAATACCAAAATTCATGCTGACTCTTACTTAATTAAAACAAAGAAAATATAAACAGTAATAATCGCTGTAACAATCCCGGTCTCTAGTGCTTCATATGAGCGAACTTTCTCATTTTCGAGAAATAGAATTGGAAATTGGCAGACTATCAAACTTGGCTATTTTATCAATTGAGAAGTCATTGGTAAAAAACATAGATCCTCAAACAGTAATAGATATTTTGGCGGAAAATAAGAGAAGAATAAATTTAATTTTATGAATTGTTTTTTTTGTATTTTTTAGTTAACGGTTTATATTATTCATGTTTATTTTTTATTAGTTTCAGTACTACTTCCACAACTATACATTAAATAAAAGTGAAAAAACATGTTTCTTCAGATGTGTGTAATTAAAATACTTTTGTATAAAATTTGTTATTTAATTCAAAAACCGAAAAAATAAATGTAGAAAATTCGTTTTAATTTTTTTACTGGCACATATTTGTTACAGCATCCATCATTAAAGTAAAAACAATCTTTAGTAGGAAAGTATACTACTTTGACACACTAATGACAGACACTGTATATAGGCCCCTCTAGAATAATTTGTGCCTCCAACTGGCCCCCCCAAAACGAATTTTCTGTCTACGTCCCTGAATATATGGGCAGCCCCCGGCCCCCGCGCAAAAAAATCTATCAAGATGTCTGGTTTAAAAAAGCGGAAAGTGGACACAGAATGGCGTCAATTCCAAAACAAATGGACTGATGAATACTTTTTTTATCATGCACAGTGGTATAGTCAAAAGCAGTGTTATCGTGCGGGTCATACGATTTATCAACGACAAACTTTTTAAGTTTGTTTTTCTTTTATTACGTGTAATCATATCCTCCGCATTAAATCCGGAAGATGAATTAGATAGACCTATGATATTTTCCTATGAAAAAAGAGCGATGTCACTTCAACGTCAGATTGACAAGTCAGTGACAAAATGAGTAATAGAAAACAATTTTCGGGTTTTTTGCATCCACAAGCCAAAAAAATGGTATTAAATCTAATAAAATGTTACGAAAATGAAAATTCACCGGCCAATATCCAGAAGACAGTAGCAAAAGCTCTGGGAATCGGTATGAGGACTGTGCAGAAAATTGTGTATGAAGAAAAGCATAATTCACTACCGAAGAAGATTAATAAATGTACACGAAAAAAGCCAAAAACAGAAGATTTAAGTGACAATGTAAAAATGGATGTTAGTAATGCAATTTACGATTTATACACATCAAAAACTAATATAACCTTCAAGTTTTAAAAGAAGCTTTAAAAAATCGAGGCATATTGGAAATTGGACTAAAATCGTTGTCAAAATTAATAAAAATGTTGGGTTTTCGATATAAAAAGGACTGTAATCGAAGATTTTTATGCGATTATTTTTGCATGCAGGTTCTTCAACAGCATTTCTCCCAGGTGCAAGTTTACTGTTTTCTTCAACATCCAAAAGTATGGACTACCATGATAATATAAACTGTGAACTGTTTGAAAAGTGGTTAAAAGAACAACTGATTCCAAATTTAGATGCTCAATCTTTAATCTTTCTGGACAATGCATCTTATCATTCAAGAATCTTAAATAAACAACCTACTTCATCCTGGAAGAAAAGTGATACTTGTGACTGGCCAATAAAACAAAAACCAAATCCTTTTCCCAATATGCTGAAACTAGAACTACTTTTAATGGCAAAATCTATTAAAAAACCAACAATATATGCCGTAGATGACATATTACGGGAAAATGGACATGAGGTTTTACGACTGCCGCCATACCATTGCCAGTTTAACGCAATAGAATTAATATGGGCTGGGGTAAAATCATACTACGAAAAACACGTGAACGATGGTCTACATCAGATGAAGTGCAAATTGTTTGGCAAGATTCATTAAATTATATTACGCCGGAGTACTGGAAGAAATTTGTGGAACATACGGACAAGTTAATATGCGATTGGTGGAATCGAGAACGAGTTCTAGATGTCGAAATAGCACCAATAATCATTGCGCCATTTGAGGACGACTCAGAAGATGAGGACTTTTTAAGTGATAATGATATTTTTTAATCTATAATATTAAAAAGTTTCTGAAGGATTATATTAGTCTTTGATGTGTATAAATCATGAATTGCATTTTTGCATTGTAACTTAAGTCTTTAGCCTTTGGATTTTTTCGTGTACATTTCTTAATCTTCTTCGGAAGTAAATTACGTTTTTTTTCCATGCACAAGTTCGTGTACATTCCTTATACCGACTCTCAGAGCTTTTGCCACTGGCTCCTGGATATTAGCCAGTGAATTTTAATTTATAAATTTTTTTATTAGATTTGACACCATTTTTTTGCTTACCTTTTAGTACATTTGTAATGTAAAAACAAGACCACAAAAAACCTGTTTGTTTTTGTTTACAATTCTTTGATCACTGCAATATCATTTATCTTCTTGCGCCTGACTGGTTGGAAAAATTCCTTTCCGTTTTGCTTAAAATGACTTCATTATAATTTTATATGGACTTTATGACAAGCAGTAAGCTATATAAAAGGCATGGATTGGCCGTTCTAGCCATGATATGATTTGAAATCTGTGGAAGTATCTAGATGGATCCAAACTCTACTGAAAGACAGCAAAGTTGGGATCTATTTAGGGCATATATACTTTACCATTTGTTGGATCCTCGCAGAAGAATCAGTTTTTGATTCTATTTATAAATATATTTACTTATCAAGAATTTGACTATTTTTTTTTAGGTAAACACAAATTTAAATCAACAAAGCTACCAGTATCAAGACCACGAGTTTAAGAAACCCTCTACCTCAAGGAGAAACCAGAATTCTGAACCTCTAGACAGAGGTAGAAAGAGAAAAATGGACGGAAACTTTGATAGACCGAGCCAGAGCAAACGCTTAAGAGACGGCAAACATGAAAGTGGGGAGGAAAAGCGAAAAGAGGAAAAAGTGAAAGAAAAACCGAGGACTAGGATTCCGATAGATAGAAATCCGGAAACTACCGTGTTCGTGAGCAATTTACATCCCGATGTGGACGAACACAAGTTGGCATCAATTTTTCCCAACGTTGTAAACTTGGAAATAGCGATCGATCGAAAGGGCAAGTCTAGGTGCTTTGGATATGTGCAATTTAAGACTCAGGAAGAGGTGAGTATGCAGGTTGTTCCCTAATGTCATCTTCATACTTAGACAGGTCTATCTTTTGGCATATTTTATGATTAAGAGAAACCTAATGTGTTTTGTGTTGGAGGTACAGGAGATCAATTTTTTTCTAAATCAACATTTTAAATAAATATTTTAAAAAAGGTTTTGCCAATTATGATGACATTTGACAAGACCCTTATTTAAACGTAATAAGATTATAATTATACCGGGTGTCAACGAATCTATTAGACAGGCCATAACTCTTGAAGTATTTGATGCATCAAAACGAAATTTGGTATAGGTAAATAAAATAAATAAATAAATAATGCCTTATATTACAGGAAAATAATACATACATGAGTATTTCTACATAGACTTTAAACTATTAAATAATTGCGTTGAGCATAATATGCTTTAAATAGCTAGTATACTGAACCATACACTAGCAAGTAACATTAGGTAATAATTTCGTAAAGTGATAATAAAATACTCAAAATTAATTATTATTCTCGAGAAACGGACACAAATACATTTTGTAGGTAAACAAAAATAAAACAATAATTAAAAAAAAAAAACAATGTTTGTACAAACAATTGACAGCCTGTTAAGAACAATAAAACCATATCAAATAGAAAATTAAAATTAATTAAATTCCAATGTCAGAAGTAATTATACTTTTTATATTTGAACCTTGAACATTCAACATTCAAATGAGTAAGGGAAATAGGCAATGAATTGTAAGTAGTGACAATTAAATGTAAATGTCCTCTTGAAACATGGTTGCCTCTGGTGATGAGGCATTGTTAATCTACCCGTTTTTATAGCGAATATTGACATTATGAACGTTATTGCGAGGAAAAATAAATTGTTCGAAGAGAGGCTGGAGACCCAATTAAGAATTCCAATGATAAATGTATTAAAATGCAAAAGCCTGCGCGAATCCATCCTAAGCCAGTTTAATACGGAGAATGTGTGCGAAGATATGGTCAAACATTTGTTAGGCCAAAGATGAATCGCGCACAGGCATTCTCTCTCTCCTCCTGAATGCACCTCTCTACCCTCGTTATCTCTGCAAAACCCATAAACAAAGTCACTATAATTGAAGTTAGTAAAGAACCAGTGATTCGCAAAGCATCTTTCTTAATTGAAAATTTAAGATATGAATGTTATTGTACAATATTTTTAAAGATAAGTAAGATTTTTGAAACAATTTTTTTAGGTGATCAGAAATCTCAGATTTTCGCTATCTAAAATTATAACCAAGTTTCGCGCAGAATTTACTACAAAAAGCTTAATGCCATTTAATGTTATGTTAAAATTATCTTTAAGTAAATTGACTTTATTTTTATTACCAAATAGCATAAGGTGGGACTTAGAGGAATTTAACATTAAATTACGCTGAGAAGAAAGTTGAGTTAGAGTTTCTAGATCTTCATTAATAAGTGCTTCAGACTCTATATAATCCTCAAAATCAAAGCAGTAATAAAGTCAAGTGAGTGTCATCAGCGTAAGCCTGCACCTTACAATATTTCAAGGACTTTAGAATATCCGACGTATAGACAAGAAATAATAATGGCCCAAATATAGAGCCCTGAGGAACACCAGACATTACTCTTATTTGTTCCGAATATTTGTTATTAGAAAATATTTTCTGATATCGTTCAGTGAAGTAAGACTGAATGATTTGACAAGCCTCTCTTTGAAAACCATAATATTTTAGTTTGGCTAAGAGAAGATTATGATTAATTGTATCGAACGCCTTTGAAAAATCTAGCAATATCAATACACTGTTCATTTTTTTATCTGAGGCACGAATAACATCATCAATCACATTAATCAGAGCAACCGAAGTACTGAAGTTCTTTCTAAATCCACATTGACTCCCGGGAATTATGTTATTAGAAATACAAAATTCATACATTTGTTTAAATAAGACTTTTTCAAGAATTTTGGAGAGTGCAGGCAAAATACTTATAATTCGAAGATCATTGAAACTACTAGGACGAGAAACTTTAGAAAGGGGCTTACCGATTGATATTTTCCATTGATCTGGAAAGAAACTGTTTTCAATACAAGAATTAATAATGTGCGTAACATATCTGTCTATAAAGGGACTGCAATATTTTAGCATTATAGGTGATATCTGATCATTTCCAGTAGCATTTGATTTAATTCCATTTAAAATTGTATGTATATCAGATATTTCTGCCAAATTAAAAGAAAATTGTTCGGTATTATTATTATTATTATGTAAATGGTACATAAAGAAAGTTTTCGCATATTTTTCACGTTCCGGTCACTTCCGGTTTTACCGGAAATTATTCAAGTTTCGATTTTTTAAATGGAACACTGAGTATTTTTACATTCTTGGATTCTTGAGATAATTCTGGATCAGAATGACTTTTAATTCGTTCTGTATAATATGCTTTGTGAGTTATTATATGTAAATTTTAGAATATTTAATACACATTAGTGAACATAATATCACGACTTGTGTTTAATTTGATTTTCAAAGATACATTTGCTGTTAATTGGGATGTCCAACAGATTCCATATAGCCGTTCCAATGTGAGGCGACATGGCTTCAAGGAATGAAGCCATGCATCATTTTCAATTATAATAATCAACAAAATTAGTTGAAGTAGATTAATTGAATCTCTTCCTCTTAATTGAACTGAATTTTACTGATATTTTAGGCCAGCATCATTTTTGTTGATAAAACGTGTCTGATTAACCAAAAAATAACAGCTTTGCCATGTTATCAAGAACGTAATTATAACTTTCCTCAAAATCAAATATTTTAAACTTGTATTTCAAAATTTATCAATGATAGTCAATCGGAAATAGGCAATTTTTTTTCTGTAATTTGACAATTAGTAAAATATGTTTCTTGCAGGTCATGGTTGCCTTGGCGAGGGACAGGGAACCGCTCGACGGACGACCCGTTTTTATATCCGAAATAAAAAAGGATCGGGCAGAGAAAAAACCGATGTTCAAATATGCGACTAACGAAGAGAAAAATAAATTGTTCGTGAAAGGCTTGCCCATTAAGAAATCCAAAGAGGAAATAGAAGAAATATTCAAGAAACATGGGGCTAGGGATGTACGGTTGGTGCTTCACAAGAGCGGGCAACCCAAGGTAATCTTGTAGATTTAATACTGCGCTTTATCATGATCTTTTTGTTCAGCTACTTATGAACTAAACTGCTAAAATAAGCTATATATCTCTCTCTCTTCTACTCCCTTTTCCATATCCTCCACTGTCCGTCTCTTCCCCTAACCCTCTCCTTCCATCTCTTTCTAACAGTTACCTCATGGATATATCCATACATAAAAGAAATTAGACGGGCCTTCATAATATATTCATAATTGTCAATTGTATGAGCTATGTCAGTCAGATTTAATGGATTTTACCAAAATAATTGTTTAATTAACATAACCAATTGTCAAAATATTTTCACATTAATGAAACTTGGGTAGTAAAAGTTCTATGTTACTTTAATTTTCGTTTTTCTCTTGTTTTTACTTTTTCCCACCAAGAGAGAAAAAGTACTTTTTTTCCCTTGGGTTTAAAACTTCACTTTTTCTCCCTTGTTATTAAAAGTGACAAGGTATTTCTTTCTCCGATATCTTCTAACTTTTCCTAGCCAACCTGTTATATATTAAAATTTTCAACAAGATGTATTTTTTTAAAGGTTTTCCTCATTATTTGGTTTTAATAATTATGGCAGTTTTTGTTTAATGTCTTATACCAAATATACCGTCAATAAACAGCTGATTATAGGCAAATATGATGAAGTGTGCAAATTTATACTTGGCTTATGATACATATCTATTGTTAATGACGCTTAGGGCCTGATGAACTGACAACGAATGATTCAGTGTTCAGATCTCGTAGAGTAAAGATCTCTGAAGATACCTCGAGGAATCGAAGCCGAAACGTCGGATAGTAATTCCAATTTAACACGGTCTTATCCCAAGAACCATGATTTCTTAACTACCCTAAAAAAAAAAGACAGCCAACAAATAAAGAATTATGTGGAATTTATGAAATTTTAAGTAAAAATGTAAAAAGATGATTCAATTAAAAAACAGACTATTATAGCCACATATTTACCACAGAAAATTAGAAAATATTATGGGAAAATATAAATATTGAAATCCATGGAAAACCAGTGAAAAAAACACAAATATTTATAATAAACAAATTAAAGCTGAAGAAGAGATCTGCAAGGAAGTGAATAATTATTTCATAAATATCGGACAGGGATTAGCAACCTCCTGAAAACATAAAATTCACATTCAGTGTTTTTAAATATAGAGTATATACATGAAGTAACAATTGCTGTAATAAATAATAGAGCCTTTAGATCCATATAAAATCTGCCTTTAGATCCATATAAAAATGGCTGAAGAAGTGACTCAAATAACTACAAGCCTATATATATCCTGCCAGTTTTTTGAAATGTAATTGAGGGATTTATCTAACAATATTTAGAAAATCAATATGAATTATTTTTTGATCAATACAGCTTCGCAAATCCAGGGACACTGAGGTAGCAGCAATTGATTTAGTAACAGAAATTTAACTTGCCTTAGATAGACATGAAAAATGTTGCGTATTGTCTTAGATTTGTGTAAAGCTTTTGACCTGTAGACCATAAAATATTACTTGTTTCATATCAGTATATGAGGTATAACATATAATACAAAATTATTTATTGGATCGAAAGAAGTTTATTGAGACTGGCAAAAATAAGAATAGTTATAAGAAAAATTGTATGCGGTGTGTCTCAAAGATAGAAAAATCTATTGGAGCCAATTTTTTTTTCAACATATATATATAGATTCTCTACCTCTATTAAATTTAGATCTCCATTAAATTATTTGATGATATTATCCAATATATATATTGTCAAAGGTAAAAAAAATCGAAGCATTTCCTGTTAAATTGAATAGTACTTAAACAATCTAGAGTTATCAGTTCATTGCTTGCTTGTCTCGAATAAGTAAAATGTTGTTTATTATTCAAAAAACCAATTAAGGAACTATATATATATATATATATATATATATATATATATATATATATATATATATATATATATATATATATATATATATATATATATATATATATATATATATATATATATATATATATATATATAGGGTGTCCCAGATAAGAGTGAACTCTACATGAATCTCGTAAACTAGCAGAGATGCAGAGATGTTTAAATTAGAAAAAAGTTGAGCTCCACTGAACTGTACAAGATGACGTTTTCAGATTTGGAACATTCCGAATACTTTCGAAGAAATTATAAAAAAAACCGAAAACTCGCGAGTTCGTTTTTTATTTTTTTCTGGTTCTAGTTTCAAAAATATTGGAAAACAAATTTTACATTTTCATTGTCACTTTTTCTCCTCTACAAGATGGCATCGTTGGATTTCGAATCCGACGTTTCGTTTCTTCACAACCAACATCAACTTTATTTTTTTAAATAGTCGAAAAAAATTGTTGTGTGCTTAATAAGCTCTATTTTTAATTCTAAATTCAATGACATATCACACTTTGCATTTATTCGACGTTTCGGACTCAAAAAAACCATCATCAGTGATATTCGATGATGATTCCGCAAAAACAAAACGTCGGAACAAAAATCTGATTAGTTTACCTTGTCGAGAAGAAAAAGTTGCTATGGTAACGCAAAAAACAATAAATATTTGGTTTGCTCTAGTGTGTACACTGTGTCCCAGATTGCTTGTAATCACAGGGTTTCTCGGTAACCAGCAGAGATAGAACTTTGCGGTTTTCGCGACTCTGTGTCAATTTTTCGAAAAACTTTGAATGCCGCAAACAGAATTGTGCCAGATTGTTTCGTTCCCGAGATACAGACTGAAATAGAAATTTTGCGCTTTTGGGGGTGGTATCATATTTCGAACACCCTGTCAGATAAAGAAAAGGTAAAAACTGCTATGGATAGATATTTTTATGTAGAGTCCAGTGCTGTAGTCGAAATTTTTTTTAGACAAACCGTTTTTGAGATATAGCCCAAACTTAGTATTTTTTAAATGGGACACCCTGTATTTTTTGGTTCCAAAAAATTTGTCTTTTTTTTTTCTCTTTAAAATGATGTATCACACTATGCACTTTTGACGTAAACTAAGCCTTATAAACGCAATATTAAAAGAAAAACGTAAGTTGGCCATTGAAATATGGCATGGAAACAAAAATCAAAACTATTTGTTTCTTAAATATATCAAATATTGCCGTGTTTATCCTCTTATCATACGAGTTACCAATAATTCTAACAGATAAATTAATAGATATTGAGAAGAAATGAATAATTTTGAAAATAGTTATAAGTATGATATGATGGTTTGTTTTATTGAATGTCATGAAAACAGTGATCAAGCATCTGATTTATATTTTAACAGGTAAGCACCAAGCGCTTAAATTATTATGAACCTCCTTTCAAAATTTTTTTTCAATTCCACTTTGAGTTATGGACTATTTCCAAAAGCTTTTTTTATATTGTAGCTATCCAGAAAGGCCTCAGCCACACAAAGCAACTTTTCGCCGAATTAAATTAAATTTAATTAATGATGGATCATTTTCAAAGCACAGGGCTAAAACATATAATAAACGAAATCACGAGAACAATGAGATTGTTGTATTAGCAAGTATTCAGGCCAATCACGCGAATTCATGTAGGCATATTCAGGAAACAGTGGGGGTGTCAAAATCACAAACGCAAAGGATATTAAGAAAACTTAAATATAAGCCTTATAAAGTAAATGTAGTAGAACAATTGCATCCTGGAGATGCAGAAAGGCATCTAAATTTTTGTAACTGGTATCTTTAAAAAACCCAAAATGACCCTGACTTCGGTAGCAAGGTTATATGGTCCGACGAAGCCTAGATAAGTTGTAGTGGTATTTTTAACAGGCATAATAATAGGCACTGGTGTACGGAAAACCATTTTTAACAAGAGAACGTCAGCAGCAAGGAAGGTTTGGGTTTAGCGTCGCTTGCTTTATATTGGGAACAAAGATTACATTCCATATTTACAATAATAATTTAACAGCAGATAGATATCTAGCAATTTTAAATCAAATACTACCGGATTTATTGGATAACTTGCCGCTAGCAAATCTGCACAATATTTACTTTCAGCAGGACGGTGCTCCTGCCCACAATGCGCAAATTATAAGGCCATTTCTATTTGAAAATTTTCACGATCGCTGGATTGGTACAAATGGACCAGCAAGGTGGCCTGCTAGGTCGCCAGACCTCTCAATATTAGATTTTTTTCGTTTGGTCTTACTTAAAAAACAAAATTTACCTGAATCCAGTCAATACGATGCAGCATCTGCAAAATGCAACCATTCAGGCATTTAGATCATTGGAAGATAGACCTATAATAATGATGAATGCTCTAAGAAGAATTCGCACTGTGTGCCAATTATGTGTTCGTGAGGGGGCGGCCATTTTGAACAGTTTTTCTAGTTATGTAGAATTTGTTTAGTATTGTGATTAAGTTTATCAAGATTATTAAGTTTATTTATTTCATAGTAAAAAATGGTTATTAATTTTTTATGTTGTTTAATTTTGCTTCTGGACCCTTTTAATATCTACCCATATTTCCATGGCCAACTTACGTTTTTCTTTTAATATAGCGTTTATAAGGTTTAGTTTACGTCAAAAGTGCATAGTGTGATACATCATTTTAAAGAGAAAAAAAATGCGAATTTTTTGGAATAAAAAAATACAGGGTGTCCCATTTAAAAAATACTAAGTTTGGGCTATATCTCAAAAACGCATTGTCTAAAAATTTGTGCGACTACAACACTGGATTCTACGTAAAAATATCTATCCATAGCAGTTTTTACCTTTTCTCTATCTGATAGGGTGTCCGAAATATGATACCACCCCCAAAAGCGCAAAATCTCTATTTCACCCTGTATCTCGGGAACGAAAC
The DNA here is from genome assembly GCA_030620095.1 of Kuschelorhynchus macadamiae. Classification (NCBI taxonomy): domain Eukaryota; kingdom Metazoa; phylum Arthropoda; class Insecta; order Coleoptera; family Curculionidae; genus Kuschelorhynchus; species Kuschelorhynchus macadamiae. The sequence goes on from JAUTXW010000344.1 coordinate 1,328,809, forward strand.
GATGTGGCACAATTCTGTTTGCGGCATTCAAAGTTTCTCGAAAAAGTGACACAGGGTCGCGAAAACCGCAAAGTTATATCTCTGCTGGTTTCCGAGAAACCCTGTGATTAGAAGCAATCTGGGACACAGTGTACATTCGTTCACTACTGTCGTTCTGAAAAGATCAGTTTTGCTGACGTTTCGCCAAAATCACATTTGGCATTTTCGAAGCTTTCTTTCTCGTGTCCGAATAGAGACTGGTCTGAGTCTCTATACTTTTAAAAAAACAATTTTTTACAGAATTAATCCTGTATATGTATATTTTACCTTCACCTTTGATATATATGTTTACAGTTTTTAATTTATTTGTAATTTATAATGTTTATATGTTTTATATTGATTGTTAATTAGTTCCCTATATAAATAGCGTTGTTTCTCGGGTATTTATGTCTAAAATCAGCGGATTTCAGGTAAAAAAATATAATGTTTGATAAAATTTAGTAAACGAAAAACTGCCAAAACACACCCGAGATATAGATTTAGTTTTAAAAATATCATAATAATGAAGAATACCTTGCTTTAAGAAAATACACCTTGTTTAAGATATTTTACATTACCTTCTTTACCTCATTGTAGTAACCAACACTAAAAAATAATGTGAGAAAAGCACTCTCCAACAACTGGACTGACATTTAAATATCATGTCAAATAAACCTCCTGCCATTCTTTGTATGATCAGTTTGATTTCCAAGTTTAAATTTTAAAACTTCAAGCATATAACAAGTTAATTTACAGGGATTGGCCTATATTGAATTCGAGACCGAAGAGCAAGCTCGCAAAGCCATAAAGGAAACCGATCAGATGACAATCGACGAGCACGTGATTACGGTGGCAATAAGCGCTCCTCCGCCCAAGAGAGAGAAACATAAGGGGTTCGGAGGAACGTTTGACATAAGAGAAGAAGAAGAACCGATAAGACACGCTCGAAGTAGGCTACAAACTTCGTTGCTGCCCAGGTCCTTGCAGGTCAAGCAGGGCGGCGATAAAAAAGAGACTGCGAAAAATGGTGCCGAGGGTGAAAAGAAGATGAAGAGCAATGATGATTTCAGGGCGATGCTTTTAAAGAAATAGTTTTTTAGTTGCTAAGTTGTGCTTTATTGTTATTAAGGCTAATATAAGAAGATTTTTTTTAACTTTACAGATTATTTTGAATGTGTGTTAACAGCTCTTTCGGGAGCTGATTTTATTTTATATTTTTGGTAGCCTTTATATGTGCATGGTGTTTTTTTTATATTTTGACACCCATTTTCACTCTTTATTTTTTAAGATACCAAAAAAGATGTAAATAAAAAGTAAAAATTTTGACATGAGTTATCATTTAGTGATATAACAAGTAATATGTCAGGTTGTCCCTGTGGGCTTAAAAATTTTCAACTTTGTCAACTAATTATTATCTGACATTAAATTAAGCAACTTTGTCCTAATTTAACCATCCTTGTATTTTTCACCGTTTCCGAGATCCCAATGCTACCTAAAATTTGTAACACCCTGTATATGTCTGCCCCTGTCGATCCAGTGGGTACAGTGGTCTGATCGGACATAAGAAAATACTCTGAAAAGGTAATTATATGTACCCCACATAATAACAGGCACGATTTGAAGAAATAATAGGTAAAAGTAGATACAAAATTGAAAATAAAAAGATCAAAAAGCTTAAAATTGATCAAATATTGACTAAATCAGTAACGAAACTGATAATTTCAAAAGTCGATAACTTCTTCGGAAAAACTTATTCAAATTTACCTCTTAATCAAATAAAAATGGTTCAAAACACAATAAATAATCATCATATTGTTAAAATACAACGCCGTTATCAAAATATATGTAAAATATGATACTAGGATATTACTAATTGTAAAATTTCGATTCTTGTTTAAAAAAAATAATAACCAAACACTTAGATTATAAATCGGCGATGGTGGTCACATCACAGAAACTGCCTGGACAGATGCCTTGAACCTTAATATTTTCTTCGATTTTTTGATAACTCGGTCAAATTCTCGTTGAAAAACGCAGTTCTCTTCTCACAAAAGAGTTCTCTGAACACAATGAAAATACACATACACTTAAACTTCTCGACTCTTTAACGCGTAAATGCACAAACATAAATCGAAGCGATAAAAAATATCAGGGAAATATTTGCTTTAAACAAAAAGCAAAACTCGGCCGTGACATCTATCACAACTGACATCTCAAATATCTCTGTAAATTGTATTTACATCCTAGGCCAAGGCCGTCGTATATGAATCGATACCTATCGATTTTTGACCGATATGTACAGGGTGTCCGGATTTGGTTGCAATAGCAGGGTATCTCGCTTATTTTTAAAGATAGAACCTTGCGGTTTTCACGAACTTGAGCTAATTTTTTGTGAAACTCATGAAGCCGTAAACAAAATTTTCATAGCCTTCTTCGTGTATGAGATACAGGGCAAAATAGAAAATTTTGCATTTTGGGACCCCCTTCGTATCTCGTTTATCCTTTAACTTAACGCAAAGAGAAAAATTGCTGCTTATGCAGTTTTTTACGCTGGATCCAGTGGCGTAGTCATATTTTTCATTTGAGTTGTTATTTTTTAGATATGACCCAAAGTTGTGTTTTTTTAAATGGGACACCCTGTATATTTGTCCAGAAATTGATTTGTCCTTTTAAAAGCTTCTCAAAAATATATAATAGTATGGGTCTATTTTAATAAACAACAACAAAAATCCTAATTTTTATGATTATCATCCCAAATTTTGCAGTAGGCCATACAAAACAATGCTGCCTTTTATTTAAAGTCGTTAAAAATATCTACATCTTAACAATAAATCAAAATAGATATGTAATTAAATCTATTTATTAAAATAGATAGAAATATAACCTACCTAGATTTATGTAACACAAGAACAAAAGAGTAATAAATTATTATGTAACAAGCCTTTCAGCAAAAATCAGCTGTCGTATAAGAACTACAGTAACCAAGGAAATCAAAAGAACTGTTCAAACTGATTTCCATTTTGTTCTATGCATGCTTCGCACAATTTTCGTATTCGTTTTAGGGAATTAAGCAAAATAACGGGATGGGTTTGTAAATAGCGAAAATTTTCTCTTATTGCATTTCCTAAATCTTGGTCATTATCATAGTGGGCTTTATAAATTCTATTTTCCAGATATCCCCATAGAAAGAAATCTAAAATCGACAAATCTGGGGACCTATGGGGCCATCTTATAGGTCCATTTGTTCCGATCCATTGATTGGTAAAATTATTGTCCAGAAATAATCTCGTCATTCCAGAATTGTGTGCAGGAGCACCGTCCTGTTGAAAATAAATTTCGTTAATTTGCGCTAGAGGAATATCGTCAAGTAATTCAGGTATAGGTATAAAATTTCTATATAGCGGTTGGCTGTTAGATTTCCCTCAAATATATAAAATTTTATGTGTTCCTAATATGAAGCAAGACACATTTAGACCAAACCTGCCCTGCTGTCTTCTAGGAAATATTTGGTGTTGATTTTCCTGGGACCAGAATCTACTATTGTGCCTATTGAGTATACCAGAATTACTGAAATGTGCTTCGTCTGACCTCGCATCTTTCTCGAAACCAATTGCAGAAGACTACCTGAGGCTCTGCATCCCCTGGCTGTAAGTGCTGCACGAGCCTAAAGTTGTATGGGTGGTATTTGTGTTTTTTTAGAATTTCTTGAACTATAGTTTTTGGAATCCCTATGCTCTTTTCACTGGCCCTACAAGAGTTTGTAGGGTAAGCATCCGCATTAGTCAAAACCGTAATTTCCTCAGCCTCCCGATTTTCTTTATTATATGTTTTCGTACGAGGTTTGATAAATGATCCGTGATTAAGTAAATTCTTTTTTATCCGATAAAAAGTGGATATATTAGGTTGCCTCCTTTCTGGATATCTAAATAAAAATTAAGCAATAGTATTTCAACATACCTAAAAATTAACTATTTACCTGTTAAAATACATCTCAGAAGCCGCTTCAACATTTTCATTACTTAATATAAAACAAGCTAACATATCGTACTTTTCATAATGTTCGAAAGTTTGGTTTTCTTCCATAATAATACAAATATATTTTTATACAATAAATAAATACAAAAAACTAGCGCTATATTTTATATACGCGTACAAAATTGAGAAATGTCATTTGCTTCCAAGAAAACAAAAGAAAACGGCATCGTTTTGCATGGCCTACTGCAAAATTTGGGATGATAATTATAAAAATTAGGATTTTTGTTGTTGTTTATTAAAATAGACCCATACTATTATATATTTTTGAGAAGCTTTTAAAAGGACAAATCAATTTCTGGACAAATATACAGGGTGTCCCATTTAAAAAACACAACTTTGGGTCATATCTAAAAAATCACAACTCAAATGAAAAATATGACTACACCACTGGATCCAGCGTAAAAACTGCATAAGCAGCAATTTTTCCCTTTGCGTTAAGTTAAAGGATAACCGAGATACGAGGGGGGTCCCAAAATGCAAAATTTTGGGACCCCCACATTTTCTATTTCGCCCTGTATCTCAAACGAAGAAGGCTATGAAAATTTTGTTTACGGCTTCATGACTTTCACAAAAAATTAGCTCAGGTTCGTGAAAACCGCAATGTTCTATCTCTAAAAATAAGCGAGATACCCTGCTTTTGAAACCAAATCCGGACACCCTGTACACTTTCTTCTTTAAATCGAATTTTTGACCCAGTTGCTGAGTAGTTAAAGGGAAATGTTATTAGAGCTTTTTTGTAGCCAAATACATGCTTCATCCGCGGGTCTGGAAATAATTTCGATTATTTTTCGCAGTAAGCAGCAAAATGAGGTTAAAGTTTTTTAATTTAAATTATCAACTTTAAAAATTTGCAGTAATTTAACCGTTAGTTATAAACTCCAAATTTGGTCACGGACTACCCAAAAATGTCTTATTTCGTAAAAAAAAAACAACTAACGGGCTTAGATATATTAGTTTCCTTGTAATACAGGATAATGTTAATAATGTACCCATTCTTAATCCAAGACCCTTCTTAGATGGGCCGATTTGTGTAGCGTTTTAAGCACTTTCCGGTGCCGTAATTAGTTTTCTGACCAGATGCCTACTTTTTTTTTGTAAAAAAGAAAAAGTGATTAAAAAATGAATTTTTTTTTAAATTTCTCTATTTTCTCGCCATTTTGTTCTCCTAGATATTTCCGATGAAAAATGTCTCTTGGAAAATTTCGACAAAACTTACCCAGTTTGCGGTATAAGCTCCCTAAAACACCAGTTTTTCGAACGAAAAGAATTCGTAAAATCGTCAAACGAAGTCGATACCCAACCAAAAACAATAGGGTTCTGTAAGACCGGAAGAGCCATCGTTCCAGAAAGTTTCGTAAGAAAAAAATTAGAATTACGACCTCAACCGTGTTACTTTATTGGTCAACTTTGCGGTATCATATCTTCGGGACCAAAGGTGGTACAAAAAAATGTTTCAAACATATCTCGTTTTCTCTAAAAACACATATTAAATTCAATGTCCTATCTCTAATAATTTCCTAGATATACTCGCCGAAAGGTCGAAAAACACGGTGTTCTGAAAATTACACAATTGTTTTTTATGCTTGGAAACATATTTTATTCCCAAAAATATATATCACGATGACGTTTATTTTAGCAGTTTTTTTCTTTAAACCGGAAAGTGTGTAAGAAAAAAAGTAATCATGGATAATGATGAAAGAAACAAAGTAATTATAGTAAAACACGTACATTTCAGCAGTAGAATTTTGTATCATTTGATAGTTCAAGTCACAGTCTATCACAATTACTACATAAAATGGCCCCACCCAGAACCACGGACCAAAAAACTCTTATCAAAGAAACAATAAAAGAATTACTATCGGACGAGAATTTTGTCAATAGCATTCTTAACCCTTTCGAGACCGACGTCTCAGCGACGAAATTTGCCTGTGGGACCGGACTTTTTGCAGTGCCAGAGGGCCCAGTGTCGGCTATATCCGACGGAATAAAAAACCATTTTAATTTTAGTTTTATTACATTAGAACCAATAAAATACAAACAAAACTAATATAAAAACTCACTAAACTTGCTAAAAAATAAAAAATATCAAACAAAACCAAAATAGAAACTCTTCAAACGTACTAAAAAATATAAAATATCAAACAAAATTAAAATAGAAAAATCCCTTTGGCATGAAATACAAAAAATTAATCAAAATAATATAAAACTCTATAAAAAATATTAAAAAAAGCCTTGGTTTCAAAATCTTTCTTCTTCGTGATATATTTTGAAGCAGGGAGTTACACACAACCCGACATCACATTCCTTGCAAATATATCTGGTCTCTTTTCTCTTCTTAGGATTTATTTTGGTATGGGAACATACATGGCATCTCCTGTAGCCCGATTTACGGCTATCCTTGGCTGATGGTACTAGATCAGGAAAGTGCCGTCCTGTAAGTCTTCTATTACCAAGATCCACATGAACAGAACGCGATGCTGCGTTTTGAGACCTGAAAACACATACATATATATATATATATATATATATATATATATATATATATATATATATATATAGGTATAGAAATATTCTTGGTCAATTTTTTTTACCTATCTAACAACTGTCTAATTACTGCAAGTTGAAATGTTGCCAATGGAACTTTTGCTGTATTTTGTGTCAAATACATGGCATGAGCATTCAGCAAAGCTATATCAATGGTATGCAAAAATAGCTTTTTGTACCATTTGATGCATTTGCGCGTAGAGTCAATACTGCTAATCATCATATCAGAGCGATCGACGGCACCCATTTGCTTGTTATATTCCAAAACACATAATGGCTTCTGAATGTTTTCGTTTGTAACCCTATCTTTTTTTGGAAGAGTGATCATTTTATTTTCGTGTAGGGTGGTAAGCATAACTACATCTCGACGATCTTTCCATTTAACCACCAAAAAGTTTTCACTGCTTCTCCAATCACATTCGCCCCTCTTTAGTTTTTTATCTAGAAGTGGCATTTGTTTTCTGTTTTGTCTTACAGTCCCACATGAATTGGTGTTCTGTTCGTAAAGAAATGTAGACAATGTTGGGCTGGTATAAAAATTGTCAGTAAAAAGAGAATGGCCCTTATTCAGGTATGGTTTCATTAAATTATTGACTATTTCACCTGTAGCACCTAATCCAAGAGTGTTTTCTTGTGGATTTGTTCCTTTCCCCACATACACTATAACGTCTAATACTATGCCAGTTTCACAGTCACACAACACATACAATTTGATTCCAAAACGATGTCTCTTTGTTTTTATATATTGTTTAAAACCAAGGCGACCTTTGAAGAGTACCATACTTTCATCGATAACCAGATTCTGGAATGGATAAAACTGTGACTTGAAATTGTCTTTTAGTGAGGCCAAAACGGTTCCAAATTTTGCCAATCGGTTATGGGCCTCTTCCTCTTCATTATTAGCAAAATGAAGATAGCGATGTATTTCACAATATCTGTTTCTTGGCATCGTTTTTCCAAAAACCGGAGTGCTGAGTAAGATATCTTGGGTCCAATACTCCTTGATGTTTAGTTTTTTCGTACGTGTCATAAGCATAGTCAGAGCGAAAAATACATATAGTTCGGGAACGTCAACATTTTTCCACTTAGGTGCAGCTTTCTGAAGAGCGTACCTATTTGTCTCGACGGCAATAACGTTCATAATATCTTCAGACAAAAGACTCATAAAAAAATCTACTTCCATACTCTCACTACTCAAATTACGATTTTGTAACCCGCTATTAGAATTATCGAATGCAAAAACTTCCGGTACGAACTCAGAGTTCGTCCACTTTATTTCAAGATTCTTTTCTGCCCTAACATTCATTACCTCGTCTATTTCTATCACATTATCCAGCTCCTGATGATCGTCCTCTTGATCTAAATTACCGTTATTATCGTCGACATCAACATCAGACATTTGTAAGAATTCAGACTCCGATGAACTGCTATCCGAACTGGGAATAAAATCGCTTCCACTGTCAGCAAACGGATCCTCGGGCTCGTCTTCATCAGAACTCAGAGCGTACTTGGACATTTTCCGGACTTCCTCCGCAGTCAACCCACAATAATTACCACTTTCTGCAATTATTTTACGTTTATTTCGCGCATTTCCTTCCTTAGAAGGACCAGCTCTAGCGTCATCCATACCGCACAATGTTTTGACTCACAATAACAAGATGAAGAACCACAAACTATGCACACGACATCCAACTATCGTCTTCCAGCACAACGACCTTAAAAATAGGCGTAATAAGTACCATTTTCGCTTGTTGCACCTATTCTGTAACGGAAGTACCCGAGAGCCGGTTGTCGCCTATGCTCGACGGTGTCGGAATATGAAGACACTGGTCTGCGGGGACATGCAATACTGAACGTGACGTAGCCGACACTGGTGGGGATGTTTTTTTTAAAGGTGTCGCAAATGATCGACAATGGTTCAAGCAGTAGATTTGACCACTGTCGTGTCTAGCCGACAGTGGTCGCGTAGACATTTTTTTTTCCTGTCGGGGACGTCCTGTCAGCGGTCCCGAAAGGGTTAAAAAAATGGCGAAAAAATGGATGAGATGCAAAATACTCTGAATAACCAACGCACCGCAATCAAGCAGCTCGAGTCGCAGGTGGAGAGTTTTCGCGTGAAAAAATAAATAATGTTTGCGTTTATGGTGTAGAAGAAAATGACGGCGAAATTATTCAGGAAAACATGGTAAAAAGGTACTAAAATTGGAATAGTAGAGGAACTGACTAAATCTAGATTCTTTTTGTTTAAAGCAGCTCAAGAGAAGGTTGACAGGAAACGGGGTTTAACGAGAAATGGAAATATATTCGTCAAGAAGGAGGATGGAAGAAATCGCAAAATTCCGGATCTGGAAGATCTAGATGCCTATTAAACGAAAAAAAAATTCTTGTAAATACTTCTTTTTTGTTGTGTGAGTGAATACAAGCATTATATGTATAGTGTTAGATTTTACATTATTTTAAGTAGCGTAATAAATATTTAGTTATGTTAAATTTTTTCGGAGCCATAGAGGGAAGCGAAATATTTGAGGCACCTTATTTGCAAGCTGCCGGAGAGATAAAAACGTTGATTGAGCGAGAAAGTAGGTTAAAAATATACCACATAAATATCAGAAGTATAAGAAAAAATTTTGATGAACTAACATTACTAATTGAATCGATCGAACAAAATAATATTGATATCCTAGTGTTATCGGAAACTTTTAATTTGGAAAAACATGAGGTAAGTCTCTTTCATTTGCCTAATTTTAATTTAGTTTATAATAATTCTCAATTTAATAAAAATGATGGCATAATTGTATACATAAAAAACAGTATAAAACATATAACAAACTTAATACATTTTTCAGAAACTAGGTGTATTCAAATATGCTCGGAAATAAACAAAGTAGATATCTACGTAACATGTTGCTATAGACCTCCGTCAATAAATTTAGATTTATTTTTAAGTGATTTAGAACAATACTTAATAAATTGGAGTAATCATCATTTAGATATATTTATTGGCGATATAAACATTAATATTTTGGATACACTGTCTCTAAAAACAAACAAATATTTAAATTTAATGAACGAGAAGGGCCTTTTTTCTTGTATAAACAAAGCTACTAGAGTTACTGCAGTTTCATCGAGTTATATAGATCAAATATGTGTTCGTTATAACAAAGAATTTATATCTAAACCAACTCCTTTTATCTACAAAACCGATATATATAAAATTACAAGAAAAAAATAAAAAGTCAGTACAGCACTATAGAAAAATAAACTATGAAAAATTAAAATCGCAAGAGACGTGGTTAAGCTGTACAGCTCTAGACCATGCTCAATTCGCCTATCAACAATTTATGTCCACACTTGAAAATTATATAAACATATCTAAAAACACTTTGATCATTAAACAAAAATATAAAAAAATCAAACCTTGGATTTCTCTGGGGTTAATAAATTCTATTAAACATAGAGATTATTTAAAACAAAAATTGTTAAAAAACTTTACAGTTGAAAAAGAGGAACAGTATAAACAATACAGAAACTACTTACAAAAATTAATCCGTAAAACTAAATTCCAGTATTATAAAACAAAAATTCAGGACGCAGGTAAAAACTATAAAAGAGTATGGGAAGTCATTAACCAAGCAGTAAATAAAAATAATGAAAAAAATATAATTAAAGACCAAACTAGTAATATAGTAAAAAACAAAGAACAATAACTGATGAGGCTAACAAAAATATTTCTGGTATAACTGTAAGATTAAGATTAATTAAAACAATCCATATGTATATCTTAAAGCCTTTAGTCCATATAATTAATTTAACCTTTACAAGTTCCATACCAAATGACAAATTACAGACCAATATCTCTTTTAAGCAACTTTTCAAAATTATGGGAAAAATGTGTAAAGACACGCCTAGTTGATTTTTTTGATTCTCAGAGTGTTCTTTTTACTGAACAATTTGGATGTAGACGGAATAGAAGTACGGATGATGCGATATTTTTTTGGTTTCATGAAATTATATCAAAAATGCAAAAAATAAAAAATGTCTTACAGTCTATATGGACTTTGCTAAAGCCTTTGACACAGTTTCCCATTCCTTACTGCTAAGGAAATTGGAAAGTGTCGGAATGAGAGGGCACGTGCTAGAACTTTTTAAGTTCTATTTAGAAAATAGAATACAAAGAGTGCGATGTAACGATACCTTAAGCACTGGAACGGTCGTAAGTTCTGGAGTTCCTCAAGGGACAGTCTTAGGACCTATTCTATTTTTAGTTTATATAAATGAATTATTTTTTATTCGCTTATTTTTAAAGATAGAACCTTGCGGTTTTCACGAACCTGAGCTAATTTTTTGTGAAACTCATGAAGCCGTAAACAAAATTTTCTTAGCCTTCTTCGTTTATGAGATGCAGGGCGAAATAGAAAATTTTGTATTTTGGGACCCTCCTCGTATCTCGGTTATCCTTTAACTTAACGCAAAGGGAAAAATTGCTGCTTATGCAGTTTTTTACGCTGGATCCAGTGGTGTAGTCATATTTTTCATTTGAGTTGTTATTTTTTAGATATGACCCAAAGTTGTGTTTTTTTAAATGGGACACCCTGTATATTTGTCCAGAAATTGATTTGTCCTTTTAAAAGCTTCTCAAAAATATATAATAGTATTGGTCTATTTTAATAAACAACAACAAAAATCCTAATTTTTATTATTATCATCCCAAATTTTGCAGTAGGCCATGCAAAACGATGCCGTTTTCTTTTGTTTTCTTAGAAGCAAATGACATTTCGCAATTTTGTACGCGTATATAAAATATAGCGTTAGTTTTTTGTATTTATTTATTGTGTAAAAATATATTTGTATTATTATGGAAGAAAACCAAACTTTCGAACATTATGAAAAGTACGATATGTTAGCTTGTTTTATTTTATTTTTTTTTTTAGATATCCAGAAAGGAGGCAACCTAATATATCCACTTTTTATCGGATAAAAAAGAATTTACTTAATCACGGATCATTTATCAAACCTCGTACGAAAACATATAATAAAGAAAATCGGGAGGCTGAGGAAATTACGGTTTTGGCTAATGCAGAAGCTAGGGTAAGCAAACTCTTGTAGGGACAGTGAAAAGAGCATAGGGATTCCAAAAACCAGAGTTCAAGAAATTCTAAAAAAGCACAAATACCACCCGTACAAATTTAGGCTCGTGCAGCACTTACAGCCAGGGGGTGCAGAGCATCGGGTAGTCTTCTGCAATTGGTTTCGAGAAAGATGCGATATGGTTAGAGATTTTGAAAGGAAGGTTATATGGTGAGACGAAGCACATTTCAGTAATTCTGGTATACTCAATAGGCACAATAGTAGATTCTGGTCCCAGGAAAATCAACACCAAATATTTCCCAGAAGACACCAGGGCTGGTTTGGTCTAAATGTGTCCTGCTTCATATTAGGAACACATATAAAATTTTATATATTTGAGGGAAATCTAACAGCCAATCGCTATATAGAAATTTTAGAGGCAGCTATACCTGAATTACTTGACGATGTTCCTCTAGCGCAAATTAATGAAATATATTTTCAACAGGACGGTGCTCCTGCACACAATTCTGGAATGACGAGATTATTTCTGGACAATAATTTTACCAATCAATGGATCGGAACAAATGGACCTATAAGATGGCCCCCTAGGTCCCCAGATTTGTCGATTTTAGATTTCTTTCTATGGGGTTATCTGGAAAACAAAATTTACAAAGACCACTATGATAATGTCCAAGATTTAGGAAATGCAATAAGAGAAAATTTTCGCTATTTACAAAATCATCCCGTTATTTTGCTTAATTCCCTAAAACAAAATGGAAATCAGTTTGAACAGTTCTTTTGACAAGCATACCCATAGACCCATACTATTATATATTTTTGAGAAGCTTTTAAAAGGACAAATCAATTTCTGGACAAATATACAGGGTGTCCCATTTAAAAAAACAAAACTTTGGGTCATATCTAAAAAATAACAACTCAAATGAAAAATATGACTACGCCACTGGATCCAGCGTAAAAACTGCATAAGCAGCAATTTTTTCCCTTTGCGTTAAGTTAAAGGATAACCGAGATACGAGGGGGGTCCCAAAATACAAAATTTTCTATTTCGCCCTGTATCTCATAAACGAAGAAGGCTATGAAAATTGTGTTTACGGCTTCATGAGTTTCACAAAAAATTAGCTCAGGTTCGTGAAAACCGCAAGGTTCTATCTTTAAAAATAAGCGAGATACCCTGCTTTTGCAACCAAATCCGGACACCCTGTACTCGTCCGTATATTCAGAAAACTGATAAAACTAAATATTTAGGTCTGTACATTGATCAGCATCTCCGCTGGAATGAACATGCTATTGAAACCGCCAAAAAACTGTACTATAAATTTTGTCAGCTTCGGAATATCCTGGATGAAAAAACAATAAGGATAGTCTACGGCTCACTAGTTGAATCAATTTTAAGGTATTGTATAGTAATTTGAGGAAGTCTTAATGATAATGTACTGCAAATTTTAAAAGTATGTCAAAACAAAATTCTGAAAATAATACTAAATAAAAACAATCAATATCCTACAGTAAGCCTTTATTCTGAATTTAATGTCTTAAATTTTAGAGGGCTTTTTGTGAGTGCAAGCCTTTTTTCTATAAAAAAATTAAGCACATCTTTGGAGAACTAGAACATCATTACAGTACTCGCTCTAAAAGAAATAATGATTTACAGTCACACTGTTTCAGTAAATCACATTTACAAAAAAACATATACTATTTTTGCGTCCTAAGTTTCTTAAAATGCTATCTTTAAATCTAAGGGCGAAAATCGGAAAAAACGAATACAAAAAAGGGCTAAATTTTAAAATAAAAAATTTTATCATCCACAACAATGACAATTTTAAAAAGTTAATGAAACGCTAGTAAAAATTTTTACATATTGCTTATATAAATTAACCTTTATTAAAACTAAACCTATTTTTTCTTTTTGATTTATTCAGCCACAACCCCAGCCTGTTGTTTTCGATGTTTGTGTTTTTTTATTTATCTCTCATGTGCTCTTACAGAATATTGGTTATTTTCTAATAAACATATATTAAGCTAAGATTAAATTGTAAAACATTTGGGTTTACTGCCATATTACGCTAAGGAACGAAAAATTTCAACACAGGCCAATAAATGGTCTAGCGAAATTTTCCATTCCGTGGTAGACAATATTACAAGTGTGCATTCAACAGTATATTTTATCGATATCTAGAATAATTTAATTGTCTCTAAAAACTTATTTATTTGTAAACTATAAAACCGTAATATATTATTGTATAGTTTGACAGTTTTTAAGTTTAGATAAGTTGCTAGGCGTGATAAGATTGCAATTTAACCAAGCTTACCTTAAGGCCGTTTTACATGCTGCAATTCTTTCTTGCAAGTCTTGAACAAAAGCATGCGCAGTGGCAAAACATTTGTACCTTTTGCCAAACTGCGCATGCCTTTGTTCAAGACTATTACATATTGCAAAGAAGAATTGCAGCATGTAATGCTGTAAAACGGCCTTTAGTCCAAAAGTTGATAATAACCGAGAACAGGGTGTCAAAGTTGTAATTTTCAATTCGTTTTTTCTTAACAATTTTTCAACAGGATGACAGATCGGCACAAAATTTGGAATTCGGAGGATTTTTAAGGCGAAAAATTCAAATCTGCTCTTAGTTACAAGTTGCCACTTGTAAAGTGTGCCACTTACGATATATTAAATCTCTTTAAAATGCTATAACTTTTTTGTAATAGAGTAATAAAACCACAGTTTAATATAGAAGCATTTTCTTTTATTTAAAAAATGACAAAAACTCTTAACCCAATATCGAATTTGTACTCGTAAATTAAACATCTTAATTTACACCTTTACAAACAATACATATCACTAACATACGGCAATGCATGACAATTATCGGCACCATACAATACTTTAAAACTTCTATGTCACATATTTACCCTAATCTTACATACAAGGTCCACGTGAAAAAATAATGGGACGTTCTCTTAAAATTTAAACAAACAAAAAAATCAACACTAAACATTTATGATCTCATAAGGTGCCACACCACACAATTACCAAATAGGAATAAATAATCTTAAGTTGATTAAAAATGTATCTAATAATAGATTATTGGATGAATTTGAGAATATAGAAATAGTTAAATGTTGTACGAAAGCACTAAATAAAGACAGAGCCCTATTCCCTATAGTCCCCTCTATTGTTTACATGACAACGGTGCAGTCGCGTGCATCCAAGTGTGACCACATTTACCTATAAATAATCTCGGGTAGGATAAGTTACTTTAATTTATATCATCTGCTGATGATGCTAACTTGGTTAGCGAAACGCTGGTGTAGTGTGGTTAGAACTCTCGTATTTTGATCTATTTATATATCTATTGAAATAGTGTTAAGATATAGACTTGACGAGATTATTCATAGTTGATATTAATTTACTGACTCCATATTGGCTACTGTAACGTATTCTTTTTTTCAAGTCAGTCCGGTATATAAGCAGATCTCAAAAGTTTGACCTACTTAGTTTTGGACATACCTATATTAATCTATATACTGTGGGTAATACATTAGACACTGGCGCATTATGATATCAAAATATTTAGCCTTCGCGCATACCACTTCTACCATCTAGATCAGTGTTTCTCAATCTGTGTTCCGCGGAACCCTAGAGTCAGCCAAGGTGTGTTAGGAGTTCGGACACTTAATAAACTTTTTGTATACAAAAATGTTTTTCGTCGTGTCGCCCAGCAAATTACGTTGTAAACATAAATATTTTTCGTAGTACTACCCCCAGTAGTTCCCGCGCTCTCCGCATATTCCTGTCATTGGCGAGAATACCGAGTAATACACGCATATTAGTGCTTTGAGTATTATTTTCTTGACTTTGAGTCCAGTTACAAACAAGAAAAAGTAGATAATAACGTTCAGTTATACAATTTTATTGCTTATTTATTGTGTCTATTTTCCAATTCAATAAATTATCATGGATAAATGGTTAAAAACCGGTAGTCTGAAGAGAAAACAAGACGAAAATTCAATTCGACAAAAATGAAGACAGTATGCATAGCACGAGCCCTTCTACTAGAAGTGGACCTTCGACTTCGAGTTCTGCTGAGAATGCCAATAAAAGAATCAAAGTTAAAAAATTCAGTCCAGAATATTTGTCCTACGGTTTTACGTGTGTGGGTGATTCTAGTGCTCCGAATGGTCAGTGTGTTGTCTTACAAAACGGTCAACAACAGTTCATTAGCTCCAGCGAAACTGCTAAGACACTTGCAAACAAATCATAGTGAGTACAAAGAGAAGTCTATTGAATTTTTTCAACGTAGGTTAGCAGAAATGAATAAAAGTAAAAAAAAATCTAACATCTTTAGTGGGATGTAGCATTAACGAAAAAACTTGTAAAGCATCATTTCAAGTGAGTTATCGAATAGCTAAGGCCGGAATGCCTCCAAATCTTAAAAATACATTGGACGAATCAGTAAAAATAGTGAACTTTATCAAGTCTAGGCCTACAAATTCACGACTTTTTGCGGTCCTCTGTAAAGAAATGGGAAGCAAATTCACTACACTTTTGCTCCACACCGTTGGTAGGTACGCTGGTTATCTCGTGGAAAAATTTTAGTGCGATTATTCACCTTGAGAAATGAAGTCATGGTGTTTC
This sequence comes from Kuschelorhynchus macadamiae, assembly GCA_030620095.1. Classification (NCBI taxonomy): domain Eukaryota; kingdom Metazoa; phylum Arthropoda; class Insecta; order Coleoptera; family Curculionidae; genus Kuschelorhynchus; species Kuschelorhynchus macadamiae. The sequence continues at coordinate 1,345,127 of JAUTXW010000344.1, forward strand.
TTAGCGACTCTTCATTCGAACTGCCATCACGCCTTACTGATGTCAAGTGGTTACAACGTTTATCATATCTTGCTGATATATTTTCGAGCCTTAATGAACTGAATCTATCACTTCAAGGTTTATCAGTAACAGCACTTTCAGTTTATGATCAAATTAAAGCCAAATTAACGAAATTACACTTTGGGAATCCTGCGTTGACAAAGGCCATATTTAATGTTTTCCGACTCTTTACGATTCGGTTTCGGAATGTCAGTCTCCTCTTTTGACAGACATTGCCTCGGAGATTAAGTCTCACTTACGAGATTTACAACTTTCTATAAGGGAATATTTTCCAATAAAAAAAGATAGTCTGAGCTGGCTTAGAAATCCATTCACTGTCTCAATAAAGGCTCTCGAACTTACTGTCAAACAAACCGAAGAACTTGTAACATTTTAATTTCGTCACTACATTTTAATGCATAAAAATCCGTAAATCCGGTACTGTAAGTCTCCTATCGATGTAGTAAGGTGCTCGCGGACTCTGCTTAGCGAAATCTTCCGCTTCATATTGAGGCAATTCACTAGTCTTCGTGTAGATGGCCCCTTAGTTTTGTTCAATTAGTAATTTTACTTTCTTCTTTAAATATTTTTTCTTTCCTGTGATCCAGCTCGGGGATTGGCTGATCTATTGTCCAGATTTGGTCAGTTTGATTTTAGTAAAGTGGCACCACTGACGGATTGTCATCCCCCTACTGCTGCCTTGACCTGGTGGTGAGGTAGGTTAAGCTTCTTGTCTCTCTGGAAGGTGAAGGTTAAGTGTGAAAGTTTGTCGGCGAATTGATCCTGTTTTAGTCCAGGCCATCTTTTGGGATTTACGTCGGCAACTTAGTTAAAAAGGCTCCTATGTGTATTTAATTACGTTGTACCTTAATATTTTTGGTTGAGGAACCTTTTATTACTGTCTTGTGAGGATTTAACTACACTTGACCACCTACCATATTTTTTTGATGGGACAAACTTTACGAAATGACTAATAAGAAACCCTTTACCATCAAATAAGGGTTTTTTTCTTCTTCTCCCTCCTCTTCTACTTCTTGTTCCTGTTCTCCTAACCAGGGTTTGAACCTGGAAGTGTCATTGTAAGTGGAGCAGAAGTCTGTTACCTAGTACTTAAGCATGTACGTACCCAGCTTTCCTGCTGGAAATGTCTTCGATGACACTTACATCATAGACTGCTAATCTAAGTCACCGATGCTGATAGACACTTAGATAAGTATCTTAATTTTAACATCCCTTGTGCTGAATTGACTTTATGCTTTATTGCTGATCAACTTTATGACTTTTTCTATTTCTTTTGAGTGTAGAGTATACTTTTTGATATAAATTTCTAACTACTGCTGGTGTGCATAAACCATAATTATTGGTATTGTCAATAAGATTATTTTTACTTTATAACTCATGCTGATATTCAAATATCTCATTATAAGTTTAGGACACAATAATCTATAGGTTTTTGTCAACATTTGACTGTATAGTAGGCTTTAAGATACAGAACATCACAGTATAAGTTTATGACACAATAGTCTATAGGTTTCTGCCAACATTTGATCGTATAATATACTTTAAGATACAGTGTTGTCGTAAAGTGTGATCACATCTTGAAATTTTAACTTATAAGATCTAGTTAGTATATATAATAAGTGTATATAATAAATGTGATGATATTTATGATTTATTGTATTTACTTGCTTTAGAAAGGTATTTTGATATAAAACAATGGTGTCAATTTGTTAGGTAATATTGGTGATTGGATTTGAAACTTAGTTATATAAATTTTTCTTGTTATTTGCTTGCTCTTAGATTCACATAATACTCTTTTCTTTTATTCTATTATTGTTAATTGTATTTGAATTAATGAAGTTAATTAATTCCTTGATTATTTTGCATCTTTTGATAAATTTTTACTGTTAGATCAAATTGTTCGGTAAATTAAAACAACTTGAAGATTTTCTTTATAAACATTTATAGATTTTGGAGTCTATTACTTTTACCTGTCATTAGCTGATTGAAAATTTCTTTTCTCATCCGTATTACTCAATTTTCAGGTTTTATTCAACATTTAGTTTGTTGTTTTGTGATTCTTTTTTTGATTTTCATAAAATATTTTACACAGTTGATCTTATATTTGGATAGTGATCTTTATTTGAATATACTTTCGATTTTTCTCTCAGCAAATGAGGTATGAAAACTGATTAACATAGGATCATTACACAGTCAATTGTCATTTTTTTAAAAAAACTTCAATTAAGGCCAATTTCTTTCATATGTTATAGAAAATAACCTACAGGAGATACATATTTCTGGAAATATTTTGGGGAGCACTGAACTTGTTAATAAATGTTATTTGTTGAATATGCATCATCGTTTTTTTTTTTTAATATTAACTTTAATTACTTTTATCTTAGTGGTCTTGAGGAGTGGTACTCATAACATCTAGAGCGGTTAACAGTCAACTGGTATAGAACTGTTGGCGAATCGAACCGATCTCCCTGAGCAGTCGATGATTTGCACACTAACTTTACTGCCTCTCTTTCAATCAACCACTTAGTGTAGATTTATGTTATCTTAAAACAAATACATACTCTCTGCTATCAAACAGAGAAAGAGTGTGGCAAACTCATCGATATCTCAGCGGTTGGGAATTTAAAGGCCAATTTTAACCCGGCAACTTTGTCGGAGTTTTGGAGTAGTCTCAGATGTGAGTATCCAGAAATTTCACATCTCGCAGTAAAAAAATTATTGCCCTCTGCTACAACCTACCGTTGTGAAGTAGGTTTTTCAAAATATACCAATATCAAAACCAAACAGAGGAACAAACTAAATGCCAAAGCCAACTTGAGGATTCAGCAATATTCAAACAGATTTTGACAAGATGGACTTGAAGAAGCAAGCACACCCGTCTCATTAATATAAAAAACTTAGTGTTTCTATGACATATTTTTTACACAAATGTATTTTCCTATTTTACTGATACTTATTTAATCGTATTTCGTAAAGAGTTTTTTGTATAATAGCAGAAATATATAATTTCTGCAGGTGCAAAACGGCCTAAAAGAAGAATTGCTTTCGATTATGTCACAGGGTACCCTCCTGCGATCATGATTTCTGGGCCTCTACCCTTATCAGGCAGGCTTGTACCCAGGGAGATCTGAAATTTTTGTCATATCGAGCAATCTGTTATTTCAGATCTCCCTGGGTACAAGCCTGCCTGATAAGGGTAGAGGCCCAGAAATCATGATCGCAGGAGGGTACCCTGTGACATAATCGAAAGCAATTCTTCTTTTAGGCCGTTTTGCACCTGCAGAAATTATATATTTCTGCTATTATACATATATCTTTTCCGGCCAAGAACTTTTGATAAAGATGTGTGAGAGCGCATTTTTATCGATTTTTAGTAAAGAGTTTTTAGTAATTTTTCGATTTTTTTTATTATTATCAATTCCGAGTTGCAGCATCATCTATCATAATAAAACATTTTCAAAATAAAAAACTTTTTTTGATTCCGTCCATTGGACTTTAATCGAATTTGTCCTGTTTGGGTGTTAGGGGTTCCTGAAGAAAAATGATAGCTGCTTTGGGGTTCCGCACTTTGGTAAAGTTTGAGAACCACTGAGCTAGATCATCAAAAATTAAAACAATATTGAAAAATATACTTCTCAGTATTCCCTGACAAAATTATAAAAACATTGGAACACAGATAAATATCAACAAGTCAACATATGGATCAAGGTAAGAGTAAACAAAATAAAATTATCATGTCTTAGATTTTAAAGCTGTCTGTCACATAAGTCGATGTGATTATATATATGTAATTATCTTCCTTGGAGTCCCTCGATGGATTAACCTTTATACAAAGATACAAATATAATTAGTTTATAAATTTTTAGGGCCATAATTATTCTTTACAGTTTTTTTATACAGTATGTCCCAGACTTGGCTTACATGGGAAATCGTTATAGCTTCGAGGTTGGTTATATTAACAAAGTTTTAGAGAATTTTATTACAAACTCAAATCCGCCTTAAGATTCAAATTATCTTTTGTGGTTTTTGAGATAATTATGAAAAACCAAAATGGTGCATTTTTAACTTTTGCTTGTAGCTCGTAAACGCCTAGTATTATGGTTTTATTATGTATATTATTAGGGCAATTTTATTAGAGGAATTTAATGCAGGCGAAAATATTTTTCCCCCTCCCTGTATTGTAAGCAACCTATTTTGACACTGCTTTGACAGACGTAAGTGAAAGTTACTCAACAAGCTACTGGTTGCCCTTAACGACAGGATGTAAGTCAACTTACATCCCTAGGGAAATAATAATCTAAAATTATTATAAGTAACTTTAATTTTTGAGTTCATCAACATATTACCAAAATCCGGTGATATTAATTGAAATGAATATTAATGGTACAATTATTACAATTATTCACATTATTAACAAAATTTGGAAACAGTTTTCTCGTTTCTTCTCAATGTGTATTACATTTTCTGATTCCACAGATCCTTCATTTCTAACCAATGTTTCTGTCATTGTTGAAGCACTGCAAGAGACTTCTGGCTGGGTCTTATTGTATAAAATTGTAATCGCTGCTTCCTTTTCATTGTTGAGGCTCTCAGCTACGTAACTTTCCGCAATAGAGGCGGATTTCCATCCACCATGTCGCTTGATAGCAAATACAACAACTCCAGTATTTGCTACTAAAGTTGCCGACGTTCTTCTAAAAGAGTGTCCAGTATACATTTTGAAGTTCTCAAACTTTACACTTGGAATTGACGAAAACGTATTTTTCCCGATAGGCTGGTTTAAGCACTTTTCATTTTGATATCGCACAAAGAAGCGCGGATTAATAGTCGTCATGTGGGATCTTGTATCAATGTACTTTTGAATTATTTTGAAATGACAAACCTGAGTGTCGTCACTTTTTGTCACTGTAAATGTACAGGGTGGCCATTTTATGGTGATACAGTCCCTTATCTAGAAAACGGTAATCGTTACGACAAAAAGTTAAATACAAAAGTTGTTTGGATTCAATTAAATTTTTATTTTATTTCACTTTTGTTTATACAGGGTCTTTCGTTTTGACGTGACACATGTCAACTTTCTTAATTTAAATGGGACATCCTATATATTATTACATGTTTCGATTCTACTGTTAATTTGCGAAAGTTTTTACAATAACATCTATATTTGAATTCTTTATCGTTTTTGAGTAAATTGAGTTTTTAGAATTTTTTTTTTTAAAAATGTTTTACCTATAAAACTTTAATGGAACTGACTAATATCCTAAACATACATTAATAAGGGTTGAATTCAACGAGTTTCCATGCTGGTCTTACCAATTAATCGAGGGCCGAGAACCATAGGGTTCAAAGCGACATTCTGTACAAAATTTGTTTTTTTTACAGAAACCTGTTCTACTAAACGTTCTGCATCTTTTGCTCTAAAAATTTCTTTAATATGTTCATAGATGGCGCCAAAATCAAAAGAGAAATATAGTCTCAAGTACACGTGACGCTTTAAGGTTGGAACCTTATAGTTCTAAGTGCAGTGTTTTTAGGAAGACTAGTTAATACGATTAACATCACTCAAGAGAGGTATGTTTTGATTTTTAAAATAAAGCATGGCTTATATTTCTGCCAGTTGTTTCCGAATTCATAAATTTAACATGTTTTTATTCAATTTATTTTAGGCAATATCCGGAATTTGGCGAGCCATCTGAAGCTGAAGTTCCAAAAAAGCCTCTACCTGATTCAGAAAACATCACTCAAAAAAGGTATGTTTTTCCTTAAAAAATAAAGTATGAATATCGCTTTACAACAGTAAACATGATTTTTGTCTGAAAAATATTGATTAAAAATATTGTTACAGGGATGAGTCCATTCGTATAGTAGAATACACTGATACATCAAATTCCGAATCAGATTCATCAGAGAAAACACCCATGAAGGAAGTTATTAGGACTCGAAAACGAAAGAGAAATCCGCAAGCATGGAAGAAAAATAAAAGAAGAGAAAATTATCAAAAAGGAAAAAAATATGTAAGTGCGAAAGGAAGGATCATTCCAGCTAAGGTAATTGATAGGAGTAAAGATTGCAATATGACCTGTCGTTTCCACTGTAAAGAAAAATTTAATGACGAAATAAGAGAGGAAATAAAAAGTAGCTATTACTAGATCAAAATGAAAAATATGGATTTTTACTGAACATGACAAGGAAAGTTCTAATTAAAAGAAAAAGAAGTAAAGTAACTAATTACAAGTCATTTTCATTTGAATATTATTTGGAAAAGGGAAATGAGAAATTGCGTGTGTGCAAGCAATTTTTTTTAAATACTCTCTGTATAAGTCAGAAACCTATTTATAATGTACATATGAAAAAAAGTGATTCAAGAACTCCACAGTCTGACAAAAGAGGTTGTAGCACGAAAGATCGTATCTTAAAAAAAGACAAAGATGCAATTAGACAGCACATAGAGTCATTTCCTTTCGTAGATGCCCATTATTGCAGAAAAGATTAAAAAAAAATGTACCTTGAACCGTCACTTAACATTCAAAAGATGTATGAACTCTATGTGGAAATGTGCAATGAAAATCAAATAATACCCCAAAAGTTGTCTATGTATAGGGATATTTTTAATTATCAGTTTAACCTGGAGTTTCTTCAACCAAAAACTGATAGGTGTGATACCTGTGAGGAATATAGATTAGCTAAGAAAGAGAAAAGACTAAGTGAAGAAATGGAAACGGCATATCAGTTCCATGAATCTAAAAAAATAATAATGCGTCAAGAGCGCGAAAATGACAATAAAATACAAAATCCCAATTGTGCTGTTATTTGTTTCAACTTGGAAAATGTCATTAATTTGCCCAAATCTGATGTATCAGTCCTGTTTTATAAACAAAAGTTAAACGTTTACAATTTAACGGCGCACTGTTCCCTCAATAAAGAAGTTTACTGTGCAATATGGCCTGAAACAATGTGTGGACGATCAGGTAATGACTTATCCAGCGCTCTAGTCCAAATTTTGGAGAAAGTTGTTTCCAGTCATCCTGAAATTAATGAAATAATAACTTGGAGCGACAGCTGCGTTCCCCAGAACAGAAACTCCTTGGTTTCAGTGGCAGTTACTGACTTCTTAAGTAGACATCCTAATATCCACATGATAACCATGAAATACTCCATACCTGGACATTCCTGTATACAGGTTGTGGACAACATCCATTCGCGCATTGAAAAGGCGATGAAAGTTACGGATATTTGGTCGCCTTTAACGTTTATGAGAATTTTGTTAAAAGTGGATAGAAGAAAGCCCTTTTGTGTAATTAACATGAAAGCGGATCACTTCAAAAACTTTAAGAAAACTGCTTCAGTGTTTAAATACGACCAAATACCATACACAAAAGTATGTCAGTTACGTTTTGTACAAGGAGAAAAATTTAAATTGCAGTATAAAATAATTGATCATAGTACACAATTTATTGCAGTCAATATTAATAATACTAAACCAACCAGGAGAGGCAAACAAACAAACAATAAAAATAATTTATCCAATGAAAATTTTGTTGCCCCAGCTGATAACACTTTAAAAACGAAATCAGTCACTGTAAAAAAAATCGAGCAAATCGAGTTTGCTTACAGATGGATGCCACTTGAAGACCAACAATATATGAGGTGTTTAATTTCTGAATTTAAAAGAAGTAAAACCATTGGTTTTTTTGACTGTCGTTTTATTTTTTTATAATAAAAGTTTTAGTTTCAAATTTAAATCATGAACTGATTACGTTTTTCTGTAGTAATAGGTAGATAATGTTTTCTTATTTCTCGTATGATTATTTGTTAAACTTAGGAAAATAAAAGTTTCTTAGAAAATAATAGGTACTGTTTTATTTCCATAAAAGATATTAATTCAGTTGAAAGAAATTTTTAAAAAACATTTTTTGGAATTGATCATAGGGTTAAAGTTCCATAAGGTTTCAAGTATATTGCTTACAGTGCCACAAGGTTCCAAGTACAGTTGCAACGTCCCAAAAAAATCGATAAAATTGGCATTTTGTTGTTGATTAGGGCATATTTTTTAGCGACGTTTTATTTACAAATGTTTAAGCTAAAACATACACCACATTTAGTAATTTTTTATTTTGAACAAACAGTTTTATCCAACATCAAACTTTAAAATTCGTCTCCTGCTTTTTTTTGTAAATGTCGCTTGGAACCTTATGGTTTTCGGCCCTCGTAATATACAGGGTGTTAAAAATGGACAGCAAAACAAACAGAACTTTAAATGTAAAAATCTCCTGTTATTCAAATGGAACACCCTGTATATTTTTATTTCATCTGATTCAGCGTTCAATTACCTATCATTACTCACATATATGTCCTATTCCTAAACTGAACAGTTTCGATTTTATAAGCCGTTTTCTGATTTGACTATTTTTTTTAATATAAGTAAACAGATGAAGTGGGCTAAAATAAAAATGTCGTAAACTAAGCCTTATTCTCATTTCCTTAACACAGATAGCGATTATAAATAATATTAGAAAATACAAATAAAAGTGAAATATTAAGTAATTTATGTTCTTATTATTTAATGTTTACGAAAATAAGGGAAAGACAAAAAAAATATCTTGTGCCACACGGTATAACTAATAACTAACTGAGTATTAAACATGATTAAAACAGATTATAAAAAATTTTCAATTGCGATACATGAAGTGTAAATAGCCTCCATTTTTCGAATAGCGTTCCTTACCGAATTAGATGCATTAAAATTATTGATATCTTCCCTGATTCAATTCAAGTATAGATGTTATTATAAAAACTTTCACGAATTAACAGTAGAATCGAAATATGTAATAATATATAGGGTATCCCATTTAAATTAAGAAAGTTGACATGTGTCACGTCAAAACGAAACACCCTGTATAAGCAAAAGTGAAATAAAATAAAAATTTAATTGAATCCAAACAACTTTTGTATTTAACTTTTTATCGTAACTATTACCGTTTTCTAGATAAGGTACTGTATCACCATAAAATGGCCACCCTGTACGTGACATTCCATTTTTGGAGTCAGGAATGGTCACAATTCTTGACTTATTTTAACATTGTCCATTTTCATTTCACAGAGTTCATTAGAACGGCACGCTCCAGCAACTCCCATTACCATTACGACCTTCATCAATAAGTATATATCATCGAGGGCTTCAAGCATGAACTTATTCATCTTCCCTGTTAAACACATTAGATTTTTTAGGTCTATAACCATCAGTTTTTCTTTTCAAAATTGCAAAGTTTTGGATACTTAGAAATATCTATATTTTCCTCTATAAAAATGGTGGACTTCAACATCGAATACTCACACCATAAGCTTGATGAGGACTTCAATATAGCACTTTTTTCGTGGAAATTTTTAAAGGATTTATATGCTGCCTCATACCATTTTTTCGACTTTTTTGGTAGTAGACATAAACAAGAAATATTTGCTGATTCTTTTATGTCTGAAACATCCATTTTGTCCACACAGAATCAAACAATTCGACTTCTTCAAACTTTTCGCTATGAATTGTCAACTTGACGTCGTTGATAAAATAAAAACTGCTTATGACGCTCTGGCACAGATCACGGCTGCCTTCATAATTTAATGAGAATGCTGTCGAATGTAATGACAATTAAAATCCAAAAATACATCCAGCATTTTCTTGTAAACATACAATATAGGGAGGGGGAAAAATGTTATATACTACATGGGATGTAAGTACATTAACCAGTCTCGGACGGTAAATGTTACTTACATCCCTTATAGTGTAATTAACTCTTTTGTTTTCGAGATATTTACATAAACTTTTTATTTTCATACAGACGCCATATTCGATTTTTGCAGTTTTGGACAGAGTTTCACAAGAACTTTTCAATGATGTGTCACAAGTCTGGGTTATTATTTTTCTTAAGCTCTAAACACAGAAATTATTGTTTTTTGATAGTAGGCTTTGAGTCTGACACCATTATGAAACAGAAGATTGCCTCGTCTCAAAAATCCATTACACTAATTTGTCATGAGAGTGCCTAATTTATTTCTCTTTTTAAAAATTGGTTTTACGTTGATTTCAAGTATTTATAACGGCTGTTAATCATTGCAAAGAACAATTGGGTAAAGAATTTTCATTACTACGCTACTGAAAATCCTTACTATATTCACACAACTAGTCATAATCTGGCCGACAAGATTTTTCTAACACAGGCCAGCTCATTATTTTCACAATGGAAATAACCTCACAATAATAAAAAAATTATTGGAAAAGCCCTGATACGTACCATTTTTTAATATCCTAATTAGAAACTTTTATATTGGCAGGTAAACAATTTTATTGTGGGGCGGCTAAAATGGGTCCATTTTACAACGGAAAAATTACCTAGACTAGATTGTTTACAACATTAGACATAAAATAAACGTTAAACATCACTCTTCTGTTGAGTTTCGAATTGAGTGATTCTCTGTGTATCGATACTCAAATTTTGTTATATTTGTGGAGAATTTCTGGTGAAAGCCTTTTCATAAAATGTAAAAAAAGCCTACTTTAAATATTTTGGTGTGGTAATTGGGGATCAAGATAAGCGGTGGGCTGCCCATGTGTGCTGTGTTAGTTGTAGTGTATCATTGGTGCAGTGGATGAAGGGAAAAAGAAAAAGTATGCCTTTTGCAGTTCCAATGGTATGGCGAGAACCCACCACTCATTCTGACGATTGTTATTTTTGCCTGACCAAGACTGAAGGTTATTCCAAAAAGGGAAAGCACAATATAGAATATCCAAATTTACAATCTGCCATACGACCTGTTCCTCATAATGCAAATTTACCAGTGCCGATTGCGCCTTTAAATTGGCAAGCTATTGATTTGGGAGATAATGGAGATAACACATCATCAGGCAGCTCAGAAGAACAGTGCATCGATCCCACTTTTACCACATGTCCCAGTTCCGGTGGAACACATATGATTGTTCAAAGTGAATTAAATGATTTAGTACGTGATTTGGGATTATCCAAGCAACAGTCGGAACTTCTGGGTTCCCGTCTTAAGGAATGCAACCTATTGGCCAAAGAAAGAAAAATTACGAATTTCAGAAAAAGAAATGATATGTTTTCTGAAATCTACAGTATGGAAAATTCGTTGTGCACGTGTACTGATATAGACAGTTTAATGCAGGAACTTGATATTGAACATTCTCCCCGTGAGTGGCGCTTATCCATATGCTCATCTAAATATAGCTTAAAAGCTGTGTTATTGCCTAATGGAAATTTAAAACCCCCTATACCAGTTGCCCATTCAGTTGCAATGAAAGAAAATTATAAAAATATGCGCACGATTTTGGATAAAATAAACTACAATATGTATAACAGTGTGTGTGATCTCCTTTATTGGGAGATATGTGTTGTAATGTGCTCTGGTTTAATATGCAATGAAAACCCAGTATATATTCAAATATATTGTGAAAAGCTATTGTGTCACTAATTTAGTCAAAAGTTCTTAATATTATCAATAAAATCCCGTCAAATTGTTCCGAAATCTAGATAAATACCAAAAAAATCAAATTGTATAAACAAACAGGTAGCAGTATTTTTGAACTTTGACCATTAGCTAAAGGTGATCATTCACGACAGGATAATATTCAATATGTTTCGTCAATTTAAATGCTGCAAGAATAAAGACTTTTCAAATTATTTTTGCATACAATGTAGTGCTGTCTTTCATCCAAGTTGTTTGGACCGCATTAGCGATGTCGCGAAACTGGACGGGTATAGGATTTTTTGCTCCAACGAATGCCAGTCAAAGTATAATGAAGTTGAAGCACGAGAAAATGCGATTTCTGAAAAACTGGTGGCAATACAGAAAGAACTCGGCGAAAAAGACAAATACATTCAGCGACTTAAGCGTAACAGTCAAGCTTTCGAAGATGACGTATCGGATGCCGAAAAGAAGTTTTGTGATCAGCTGGAATCGGCGAATAAACGTAACGGTACTTTGTCCAAGGAAATTCAAAGTATAAAAAGAAAATACGACGAGCTTTTTTCCAAAATGGAGTCATGGAACGAAACAAAGCAAAATTTGGAAAAAAGAATTAGGGAGCTTACAGAACTAAACCAAAACCTTATTACGACGGTAAGCATTTTGGAAAAAGATAACGAAATCTATTCATCAGATTTAAAAAAGCTTCGTCAAACAATTATCGATTTAGAGAAAGGAAAAAAAAATCAAGCAAGTAATCGAAACGTAAATAGCCAAGAGATCATTTTCCAAACCAAGAAAAACCAATTGCTCATCATGGGCGGAGAAAGTGCAAGGGGAAGTTTCTCTTTATTTAAGAAAAATACGAACAATAATTTTGACATCAACTGTCAAATTAATTCTGATTTGTTATTTCACGAAATGGTTAATCAATGCCAGATGATGTGTGGTAATTTTAACAAAAACGACTACGTTATCGTATTTATCTCCGACTACAACGCCATCAGGGGAAGTGCAATACGCGGCCCAGATCTAGATCAATTATTATCGGTTACCGCTTTGACAAATTTGATTGTTATTGGATGCGGTTATCACACACATAGACCTGTTCTTAATAATATTTTACAGGACCAAAACGGATTTGTTAGAAAATATTTACATAATAAAAGTATTCCATTTGTTCCAGCTATTTTTACCAGCAGAAAGGGCATTATGGACTATGAAACTAAAAAGGAGTTTATAACATTTCTGGTAAGAAATTATATTGAAACATCGACAGAATCGGTAAATTTTCGACTTCACGAAGTACAGGACAACCCACGATAAAATACGATATGATGTCCACACTATCCTACTACCAAAACGTTGGTGGACTTCGAACTAAAATGGTTGAACTTTCCAATTCAGTTAGATCAGCAAACTACGATTTTATATTGCTCTGTGAAACGTGGCTTTCATCGCATATAAATAGTGAAGAATTGTTCAATTTGGATTATACAGTGTATCGATCAGATAGGCAGTATGAGGTCCTGAACTGTACAAGGGGTGGTGGTACACTAATAGCAGTTAAATCGGTTTTTGACTCGACTTTACTGGCATCGTCAAACGATGCAACTTATGACGATTTGTGGGTCCTGGTAAAAACAGGTAATGAAACTCTAATTGTTGGATGTGTCTATTTTCCTCCCAACTCCATCAGCAAGTCATATGAGACATTTATCAAAACTTTGGAAGCTCATAGAAACAGATATAAATATGCCAAGTTTCTTATTACAGGGGACTATAACTTATCTAGAGTCAACTGGATCAGGGAGGATGGTATTATGGTTCCGTCGCAACTATCGTCACCTGCAGCAGATATATTAATCGGCGGAATGTTTCTTAATGAACTACACCAAATTAACCACCTTCCAAACGAGTTCGGCAAGTTTCTGGACCTTATGTTTTGTAATGAAATATCAGATGTTACAGTTCAAATAGCTACAGTGCCACTTTCTAAAATCGTACAGCATCACTTGCCTCTTGAAATCAGTCTTCCCTTAACCAATCCTGTTTTTGAACCTGACGATGATATTCTGTATAACTTTTACAAGGCAGACTATCAAAAATTGACTGACTATTTTTTAAGTATTGACTGGAGATGGTTAGATGAGTATACTTCAAACGTTGACTACGTGGTACAACAACTCTATGACGTTCTACGCTCGGGCATTGAGAAGTATGTACCCAAAATACGCAGGAAGCGTAAAAAATATCCAGTTTGGTACACTAAAGAAACAAAGAATGTAATAAACAAAAAGAACAAAGCTTACAATAAATATATACGTTCCAAGTGTCAGGACGATTATGTTGAGTATTCTAACCTTCGGAAAGAATCAAAATATTTAATAGATCTGAGTTACCTGCTTTATGTTACAAACACTGAAAATATGATCCCGAAAAATATTAAACACTTTTGGTCTTATGTAAATTCCCTGAAGAAAAGCAACGGTGTTCCTAAAACAATGGAATTTAACCAAGAAGTTCTACAGTCGCCTGAACAAATTGCCAACGCTTTTGCAGATCATTTCGAGAACTGTTACAAGGATCACCCAGACGTGCAACTTGATGAACAACTGTCAGAATGTAACTCCTTAAACCACCACACCTTTACATTTGATGAGGTTTTGAAGAGATTGAATGATTTGGATGTGGGAAAGAGCACTGGTGGTAATCTGATGGATTACCAGCAGTGCTTCTCAAGAGCTGTGGTGTTTCTCTTGCAGCCCCCCTGTGCCGAATTTTTCAAATATCCTTTGATTGTGGCTTCTTTCCCACTCGATGGAAGCATTCCTGGCTTGTTGCTATTTATAAATCGGGTTCTAAGAGGCATATTGAAAATTATAGGGGTGTTAGCTTATTGCCAACTATATCCAAAGTTTTTGAATCCATTTTGACCGATGAGATTTTTCAAACCTTTAAGCACCATATATCACCAGATCAGCATGGATTCTTTAAAGGCAGATCAACGGCAACAAATCTGGGAGTGTTTCAGGACTATCTCGTGGACAGTGTGGAGAATGGCTCTCAAGTAGATGTGATTTACATGGACTTGGCAAAAGCATTCGATAGTGTAAACCATAGGTTGCTACTCAAGAAGCTGAAGGCGATAGGTATCTCTGGGTCCTATTTAAAGTGGATTGAATCGTACCTTACTAACCGTACTCAGGCCGTCAAAATCGGAAGTGTGGTGTCTCGCGAAATTAAAGTAAAATCTGGGGTCCCGCAAGGCTCCCATTTGGGTCCAGTATTGTTTGTTCTTTTTATTAATAATGTGACATCTGTTTTTCGAAAAGTGTAAATGTCTATTGTATGCCGATGATCTTAAATTATTTTATGCAGTTAGTTGTTTAGAGGACTGTAACAAAATTCAGAATGACATTTTAAACTTCAGCCATTGGTGTGATTTGAACTGTTTGGAAATCAATGTTCCTAAATGTAAATTAGTGAGGTATCATAAACGTACAGCACCTATTGTATTTCAATATCACATTAAAAATATTATATTGGATTCTGTAAATAGTTTTAATGATTTAGGAGTAATTTTTAGTGAAGACTTAACTTTTAATAAACATATAGATTCTATAATTTTAAAAGCGTCAAGAATGTTGGGTTTTTTAAAACGGACTTGTTCAAAAATATGTGATATATCAGCTATAAAGTTAGTGTATAATTGTATTGTCCTTAGTATTTTAGAGTACAATAGTGTAATATGGAGTCCTTTTTACAATTGTCATGTTAATCGTTTAGAGCGGGTACAGAATGTGTTTGTGAAGTATTTATTATATAAGCTTAGGTTTCCATATAAAGATATACCCTACCATACTCCTATTCAATTAGTTGGTATTAAGAGTCTTCAACATCGTAGAGAAAATGCATTGGTCTTATTTTTGCATAAGTTACTTCATGGACAAATTGATTGTGGGAATTTGTTAGGTCAAATTTTATTCCGAACACCACATAGAGTTACTAGATCTAGGGAATTATTTCATATTGCATTTCATAGAACAATATATGGGTCTCAACGTTTCTCAGACAGACTAATGAGAAATTATAATCACAGCTTTAGTGACTTTGATTTGTATCGTTATAGCTTTTTAGTTTTTAAGAATAAAATTAAATGTAGACAGTAGTGTTAGTGTCCATATTATTATGTTTGCACTTGAATAAATTTGTAGTTGTTTGTAGTTTATACTAGTTGGAGCAATTTACAGCTCTGTAAGTATTTGACATAAATAAATAAATAAATGGCAGATACGTGGGGAGTTAAAAGTTATAGCGATTTTAGTGGGACTTCAGGGGGCATTTACAAAATATTGCTGTTTTCTTTGTTTATGGGACAGTCGTGCAATAAATCAGCATTAGGTAACAAAAATTTCGCCAGAATGAAGCGACTTTCAACCAGGATCTCAAAATGTTAAATTTATGCCTCTTGTTGATCCCAAGAATGTCCTGTTGTCTCCTCTTCACATTAAACTTGGGCTGATGAAAAACTTTGAAGAAGGCATTTTTATTGGGCCACAAATCAGAAAATTGCTGGACGATGTCAATTTTACAGAAAAGCTTACCAGGCAGGAACTCAGAGCACGGAATTCATTTGTTAATGTAGTAAGAGGATTTTTAGGCAACAATATGGATGAAAATTATGAACAATTAGTTAATGAACTCTTAGATGCCTATAAAGCGCTTGGTGCCAGAATGTCATTAAAAATTCACTTCCTCCATTCCCACCTGTCATTTTTCCTAAAAATTTGGGAGCTGTTAGTGACGAGCAGGGTGAAAGGTTTCACCAGCTGTTAGTGACGAGCAGGGTGAAAGGTTTCACCAAGATATCAGAACAATGGAAATTCGGTACCAAGGACGATGAGATCCCAGCCATGATGGGTGACTACTGTTGGTTTTTGAAGAGAGAAGATAGGACATCTCATAAACGGAAAAAATAAAGTTTAATTAGTGTTTTAAGTTAATATTTTTCTCGTTTGCTTTTCTCTTAGATGTATGGTATGCTTAATAGGCGAAAACTGTAAACATAGTCAAAAAACAGGGAAGAATTTTCTGAAATAATTTTTTCTATAGATATTAAGTATCGTAACATTCGATATGGTTCTACAACTCTAACAAGAAAACCCTACATGCTACAACTTTCTAGTTGTCATTTTCGTATTTGGATAGGTCCTTTCTATTAGATTATGCTATTCTAATTTGTGTTACAACAAAAAAAATTTTTTTGTCGGCCAGTGAAGTGGTCTCTTAACGTCTGGGGTGGAATTGTTTGAAATTTTGTCATCGGTCCGCTTTTTAGAAAGATTTTATAACACTGTTATACTAAATGTCGGTGATCAAATATGGTTTATAAATGACGGTGCCCCAGTTCACCATACGGCTGACACTCATGCATTTCTTAGTGAACAATTTCAAGAACACTGGGTAGGAAGAGGAGTACCGATTGCGTGGCCGCCTAGATCCCCGGACTTGACAAAAATGGACTTTTTTCTTTGGGGCTTTGTTAAAAATTTAGTCTATCAAACACCTTAGACTACAAAAGAAAATATGAAGGAAATAATTCGAAGTGTATTTAATAATATTAGTTTTAATACATAAAGATATGTTTTTTGATATTTTTACATTCTAATTACTCTAGGTTGGACAACTTAACAACTAGTTTAAACTAGTTGTTAAGTTGTCCTAGCTGTCCTAATTAGTTTAAAACAGGTTTGACTCCATCAGTTTTCGTGTATTCTACATTTCCCTTCTCATCAAACCATTGCATAATCTTTCACAAGCGCTTCTCGTGTTTGTCTTCTATCAGAATACTTTTTGTTATATGTTCTTATCACTGACAAACAATTCCTCTCACTTGCTCCTAACACATAAATCATATCGATCAGTTCGTATAAACCACCAGTTTTTATTACTATATCATTGTAATACTATAATTTGGATTTGTGAAAATTTTTCGACCCATCCGTGATGCTATAAGTAAATTAAGAAATATATAGTTGTTGAAAGAAGAACACTTTGCAATATTTTGCCATAATAAATTGAGATGTCCACCCCTAACATTTTTGAAAAGTGGCCATAAATATTGAATGACTCTGTATATACCCCACAAACCCTGGATTGGGTAAATGGCCAAAAAGGGAGGATCTAAAAATATAATAATATACAGGGCGTTCCGTTTAAATTAGTCGAGAAAATGCATCCAGGATTTTTATTTACCCCGTATACCGTTAGTAAGGAATACTAAAGAAAAGGAAGGAAGTTTTTACCATGCTAAAATGATTTATGCTAACGCAAAAATACAGGGCGTCAAATGTACCTCTGATATTTTCAAAAAGTGGTCATAAATCTTGAACGACTCTGTATAAACCCCACAAACCCTATATATAATGTAATAAAAAATGTAAATTTGGTTTGTGGCAAACTTATCCTCAACCCTGTATAACCGAAAGGTCTAGTTATGATGAAATATCGGCAGAGATAATTGATAACTTGCCTTGGTCTATCTTTATATCTATATCAATGAAAGTTTCGAAAAGGGGACTTTTCCAAAGAGTCTTAAGAGAGCCCAGGTGGTACCTGTGTCCAAGGCACACACTACCGACCCATCTCATTATTACCAACACTTCCCAAACTCATTGAGAAGATCGTTAAAAGGCGCATAATGAGACACTTAATTAGCCATTTTTGTATTTCTAAAATCTGTTTGCGATTCTATAAACTCGGGTGCTTCGGTGTGCTGCAGTGTATCTTTTAAATAGATTGTAGAAAGTAGTCTAGTCAGTCGGATCATTAAAATTGCCCCATTTCTTAGTTTTTTTTTAATTCATAATTATATGGTGTCTCATTAGTACTACTTTGTATAATGGCTACACCATTTAGGACTCAAAGAAGATTCTAATCTATTTTTCACTACCTTATGCCTCGAATGTACAAAGAAAGAATAATAAGTTACTTGTATTTACAGGTGATAATGAACATTCATCCATCAAAGAAACATCCTCGGACAACGTAAATTTACTTTTCACAACAGAACAACAAGAGAGAGACTCAAATAGTTGCCGGTACTAGTTTAAAGAGCAATAAAGAAAACTTAATATAATTCAGCATATAAAACCTTGCGGCAACAACATGGTTTGGTAACAAAAGCCTTATCGACGACTGCGTGAAGTATTGTAAGCACTACCGACCGGTAAATCCCCTCCATATCGAGGCTACGCTGGCCACTGCACTGTTCATAAGTCCACCTGCCATACTGCTAGCCTGAAATAAACAATAATTATAAATAAGTAAATAAAATGTTTGCAGGTTTGTACTTTATTTGAGATATAGACGTCCTATATTGATTTGATCTATTTATTATACTATATCTATTTATTTTATTTATTTATTTGAACATTCACAACACGATTACAATATATAAAATGGGTTTCGTCACATAATATAAGTTAATCTAAGTTTTAAAATTTAAAGACAATAACAAAACTACAATCATTAAGTGTACAGCGTATCAAACCAGGACACAAACAAATGGTAAATAATATGGTCTTAAGATTAAATATTATCTAGGGTAAGTATCTTACCCAAGTAACATTTTTGATTACCAATAGGTATATAAAATGGTGACGAAGTTTTTATAAGAGTTATTTAGCAAGTCAACGTTTATATATAGGTTTACCAGGTTTTATGGAATTACCATTAGTAAAATGTAGTTTATAAAAGTATTTATACTGCCCAATATACCTAAAGTTATATTACATTACCAAAAAAGTATTTTTAAAAGATTCGGTATATACCTTAAAGTGTTGTTTGCCAGAAGTTATATAAACAAAGTTTATAAAGGTATTTATCACCTAATTATATACCCATTGGTAACCAAACTATATAGTATGCTTTAAACATATGTTATATATCATGTAAATATATTAACTTGCCTAAATACCTTTATGAATATTAAAGGTACATTAGAGTATCATACGGAAAATTTTAAAAAACCATACAGCCACAAAAAAACCTCTATATTCTCTTATACAAAATTTTATATTTCCAACCTCACTTTTTTCATAATATTTTTAATTTTGCAACAATATATGGGCATTAATAATGAATAAAAACGATAAAAACTCCTCCATAATTAGTGCTTGGAAACATGCCAAATATAGCAGTTCTTTTTACAGGAGGTGTGTGAAAAACCAAATGAAAATTTTTGCATATACTTCAAAGAAAGATTGTCTTAAATGAATGAATGAAAACAGAAAACAATTTTAGGTTATGTTATTGAAAATTTTGACATTTGTCGACCAACGGATATTTTAGGGAGCTATAGTAATATAACGTTACCGCTAGCCGTGAAAATTACCTCTTACCTGGATTTTAATAAAACTACTACTGATAAAGTGTTTCTAATAGTCCAAAATGCTACCATAGGTTTTATAAGATTACTCCTTTAGTTTTATATGGTGCGTTAAAGTTTTAAACTAGTACCTTATGGTGATATAAAGAATTCAATGTTTTATAAAATTACCAAACCCCGTTATAAATCGTTATCTTTTATAATGAACCAAAAATGGCGATACTGAAGAGAAATTTACGAACTAGAAAAATGACGCTTTCTCCGCCATGTTTGAAATGGAAAAAGAAATTTTAGTTTTTATATTACTTTTGCTCTTTAAAATTATGATTTTCTGGTTTTTATGTATTATATTTGTTCGGAAATAAAGTTTATTTGCAGAAAAAGAAAATATTTTTTTTTTAAATATTTTTAAAGTTTATTTAATAAATGCTAATTTCTCACTTTTTTGATGGCCCTTGAGTTTTAGAGGGGGTAGATCATGTAATATTAACAGTAAATAATACGCCGCATGCATTTTTAACGGTCCGGACACTTCTAGCAACATATGAAAATAATAATATATCAAACATATAATTCATTCCTATCTGCTGTGCATGGCGTCCATCAAAATAAAATGTCAAACAGAAAGTCGACGGCGAGGACAGAGGAGTATAATTTGTACATTCTCGATAGTGTTATAGACAAAGAAAAAAGATCAACAAGTAAGCAGATGAGACTTGATGTATATAGGTAATACTATATAAACAATGATGATGTAATGTTTATATAGTTTTACCTATAGAATATAGTTAGAAACATAAAAGTAATCGTAACTTTCTGGTAAACATAATATAACTAATGTAATTTATATAAGGGATTTGTAGCAGTGATGGAAAATACATGGTAACCTCATATAAGAAAACCTTTAGTTTTTTAGAGGTTTTTATTTAGGTAACCATTGCTATTATAGGATTCTCCATTTAAGCGCTTTAAGGGTTATATAGTAGGTACGATGAAGTTACTGTGGCCTAAATATAAAACGTTAGGTTTTATATGATGGGAATGGAAACAATTCCTTTACCCCTATAAAATATCAAATGCTACTTGGGTAGTCTCTATAATCCATGAATTCTTTTGAAGCTATAAAAGGTCCTTTCATTCAAATATACTAATAGATTTCTACGAAACTGCTTTATGGATCTAGCTTCCTTGAGCTAGAGCTTCCACAAGCATAATGTGGAGATTTCTCATAACGAGATGAGGTGTGTCGAGGAAACGTAAGATTACCACAGTGCCTCGTTGGGTAGGTATGATTTTCAGAATTGCTCTTTGTTTTTGTACACATAGAGGGCACACTTTAATATATAGACAGAGGTAAGTGTAAGTATTTTAGAATTTTTCATGGTTTCTCTGCAGGTTTCCTGAGGTTTCAGTCCGAAGATCAGTCTAATTATTCTTTTTTGGGAAATGAAAACCCTATTGGCGTTCACTGCTTGACCCCAAAGAATAATGTTGTAGCCAATATGGGAGTAAGCCATAGCATAATATGTTGTAAGCAGAATAGACATAGGTACTGCTTGTTTCAGTTTTAGTATTGCATAGAATGCTTGATTAAGCTTCAAACAGATATGGTCTATTTGTGGCTCCCAAGTGAGTTTGGAGTCAAGATATGTTCCTAGGAATTTTACCGTTGATTCAGTTTTATCTACATATAGTTACATTGGTTGCGTTTTGATGAAAGGGACAATAACAGTCTTATCTTTGTTCAGGATAAGTCGATTTGAAAAGCACCACATGTTCATTTCATCACAGACATTGTCGATTTTTGATCGCAATTTAGGTTCGTTCTTTGCCGAGATAATAGCTGTAGTATCGTCGGCGAATTTTATGGTAGAGTCTAGAAGAGATAGGTCATTGACAAACAGCAAAAATATAAGTGGGGCTAGTACCGACCCTTGAGCTGCTCCAATATTTATGTTGTACTCTGTTGACGTACAATTTTCTACCCTTGCCAGTAACCTTCTTTCTGAGAGGAACGACATAATTATAGAAAGGGCGTTGCCTCTAATACTCATAGCGCTAAGTTTAAATTTAGTGTGTCAAAGGCTCTGGACAAGTCAAAGAAAAGGCCAAAGACAATGCGGTTTTCTTCCAGCTCTTTGTAAATGAAGTCCGCCATTTGAAAAGCAGCTGTTTCTGTTGACCTTCCAGTGCAAAATCCGTGTTGGTCATTTCTAATTATGCTAAATCGCTGGAGAAAGTTGATCATTCTGTTATATATAACACGTTCAAAGATTTTACTAAAGGTACTTAATACTGAAATTAGTCTGTAATTCTCAATGTTAGTGGGTTCTCCCTTTTTAAAGACAGGTACAATTGTTGATAGTTTTAGTGCAGATGGAAATTTGCCGCTACTTAAAGAGATATTTATTAGAATTTGTAGTGGTTTTATTTCACTGCAGACCTTTTTTATGGCTTTTGTAGGAATGCCATCAAAACCACAGGATTGTTTATTTTTTAGGCGCTTGATCCTTAATCTTTTGCTCAGCAACATTTGCAAAGAAATCACCAAATATATTCGCTACTTTTGAGGGTTCAGATATTAGTTGGTCGTTTATTTTAAGGCTTATTGGTTTTACACTTTTCTTTCTGTCCAGCTCACTATTTATTACATTCTAGACTTCTTCAGTTTGATTGTCTGCGGTTTCTATTTTGTTTTTGTTGTAATTTATTTTGGCGTTATTTAGATGCTTTCTATAGTCTTTTCGTTTTTGTCTATAGTATTTCTTCATCTTCGAGTTTTCAGTTTGTCGGGTAAGTTCGTAGAGATCATGTAACTGCTGCTTTTCCTTAGCTAAGTTCTCTGTTAACCATTTGTTCCGTTGTTTTCGAAATCTTTCTATTTTCTTGCGATTTGGACATGAATCTCATCTGACCATAAATTGGTTTATTGCGTTTTGCAATAAATTTATAAAAATAAATAAATAATTTGAATTATTCGCTATAGATGCTTCAGGAACTTTAATATATGTCAATTTCAGTTAAGCTTGGAAAATTTGCAATTAGAAAATATTTCGTACGAACCTAATATCGACAATAAAATCAAATTGTTTAATAATTATATTACTTCACTTTTTGACGCGCATGCGCTATTTCGCGAAGCTAGAATAACAAAACCCAAGGCTCCTTGGTTGACCGCTAACTCAAAGACATTTATGAAGCAGAGAGATTCTGCCCTACAAAAATTCAAAGAACAAAGAGCAACGATGACTGGAATAACTATAAATGTTTACGTATAATAGCAGAAATATATAATTTCTGCAGGTGCAAAACGGCCTAAAAGAAGAATTGCTTTCGATTATGTCACAGGGTACCCTCCTGCGATCATGATTTCTGGGCCTCTACCCTCATCAGGCAGGCTTGTACACAGGGAGATCTGAAATTTTTGTCATATCGAGTAATCTGTTATTTCAGATCTCCCTGGGTACAAGCCTGCCTGATAAGGGTAGAGGCCCAGAAATCATGATCGCAGGAGGGTACCCTGTGACATAATCGAAAGCAATTCTTCTTTTAGGCCGTTTTGCACCTGCAGAAATTATATATTTCTGCTATTATACATATATCTTTTCCGGCCAAGAACTTTTGATAAAGATGTGTGAGAGCGCATTTTTATCGATTTTTAGTATAAATATTTACGTAATTTTACTCTTTCAATGTTGAGAAAGGAAAAGAAAAAATACATAGAAAATCTACAAAGATTGTCAAGTCCTCGCAACATGTGGGCTCCCCTTAGAAACTTTAACATTGCGCAATCAAAAAAATGGCACTAGTCCTAAAAGATTAAGTGACCCTAATGAAATTAATACTTTTTTTATTACTTACTTACAAACTATTTCGAATTGCGAAGATAAAATTAATTTTTACAGTAACACCAATTGTGATCAACTATTAAATTTCTCTTTTAAATTAACAGATATCTCCGAAGTGAACAGATGTTTAAATTAATGTTAAAGTACTGCAGCCCATTAATTGATACATATATTGTGCAAACATTTTGAACTGCTGCATTGAAGCAAATTATTTTCCAGACCAATGGAAGATATCAATAGGTAAACCTCTTCCTAAGACAATCCAGAAGATTTCAATGAAGTTTGAATTATAAGCATTCTTCCAAATTTTTGAAAAGATATAAATAAATAAATAAGTTCTTTATTTCCAACAGGCCAAAGCCCAATTACAGGAAACTGTATAATATGACTGTAATAACAAATAAATTATATAATATGAAGCAAATAAAAATATCAAAAAAAAAGAAAAAAATTATGAACTTAAACTAAGTAAAAATGAATATGAATATAAAACTCAAATCAAAAACAAAATAAAATGAAATAAAACAAAACAAGATAACAATGCAGGCACTCAACCCGGTAACCAAAACCAACAGCCAGACAAGGAGACATAGGGAAGATTAGGGGGGAAAGACAGAAGCCAAGAGCAAATGCTGAATGATATTGGGCAGATTATCTGAATGGATAACGCAGGTGTCAGATATAGGAAAAAGGTTGCTACACACAATGTGAACGGGGCTTTGGTAGAGAATCTTGGAATATGCCAGGTCGAGAGCAAACATAGGTTGACGTCTGGCCGCCAATCGCGGTACATGAAAGGGCATTTCTCCCAACAGAAAAGAGCAGTCAATGTTCCCATTAAGTAGACGATATAAGAATGTCACCGACTGAATGTCTCGGCGGAGCTCCAATGGCAACTCCCCAAATCTGGACAACAACAAGCCATGATCGAACCCTCTATCAGGGTAGGCACCATCTTCCTTGAACATAAGGTATTTAAAGAATCTCCTCTGAACGGCCTCAACTGAAATTTGATGGCAATCATATATAGGATACCACACGATGGAACCGTAGTCCAACTTGGATCTGACGAGAGAGTAATAGAGCAGCCTAAGAGCCAGTGAACTGTTAAAATGCTTACAAGTCCTGATAACAAACCCCAATATTCTGGAAGCACCAGATACCATCTGTTCAATGTGAGGAACAAATGTGAGTCTATCATCAAATACGATTCCGAGGTCTCTCACGGTTGTGGATCTGGACAGAATATTGTCGTTTATAGAGTAATTGAAGATAAGTGGTGACTTGATTCTATGGTAGGACACGACGTGAAATTTGGCAACATTTAGGCTGAGCCGATTAGATGAACACCAATCACTAACTATATCAATATTTGACTGCAGTAGAAGGCAATCACTGAAAGTGTCAATGCGATGAAAGATTTTTAGATAATCGGCGTAGGCGAGTTTGGAGCAATTTAACACTCGAATCAGATCCTCCACGAATATATTAAACAGGAGCGGTCCAAGGTTAGAACCCTGCGGAACACCAGATGTCGCTATAAATGACTCAGACCGAAAACCGTCAATCTCGACAAACTGCCTTCGATTACATAGGTATGATTGTAAGAGTGTAGTGAGGCCTCTAGAAAAGACGAAGAGATTGCGAGCTTTTTGTAGCAGCTTGTGGTGATCGATCTGCTCGAACGCCTTGCTGAAATCTGTATAGATAACATCGACCTGACCTCTGCAGTTAAGAGCGACGCAGACATTATGTGAGAAAGAGCACAAATTAGAGATGAATGATATTATGGTTTTAATGAAAATTCGCTCAAGCTATAGTTAACTGCAGGATCCTGGCATATGCCTATGATACCCAGGTTTATATTGCTTTGATGGCGACGATTACTTGGAGGGCCAGGCAGTAATTAATAATGACCTCAATAGATTTTATCAACTCTGTAGTGATCACAATCTTCATCTTAATCCTAACAAATCATACTGGTTACTGTTTGGTAACAAGAATGAAGTTGGATACTTGTATAATCATATTAATATTAATATCAGCGGTAAGAGGCTTCCTGTGGTGGATTCAGTCAAAAATCTTGGAATTTTGGTAAACAGTAATCTTAGATTTAAAGAACATCTTAAAAAAATTGTCAAATAAGCATTTTTTTCTTTAAAAATACTGTACAGTAATAGAATATTACCTTTAAACTTAAAAAATACTTTGTGTGAGTCGTCAGTCCTATTCAACTTCAACTATTGTCATTTTGTATATGGTTTTTGTTTAGATGCTACGAATAAAGCTAGAATACAAAAAGTGCAAAACTCCTGTATACGCTTTATTTTGGGGCTAACAAAATTTGATCATGTGTCTAATAAACTTCACGAATTAAACTGGCTAAATATGGAGTCCTAAGAAATGATATTGACGATATAATACGCCCTAACAAATTTTATTGACGATATAATACGTGTAACTGATAAGAAACTTCTTACTGTGTTAATCCTGTTAGACTTTTCAAAAGCTTTTGACACCATAAACCATAAACTTATTGTATCTAAATTAAAATATTACGGTTTTAATGAAAATTCACTCAATCTTATTCAGTCATTCCTAACAGACAGATATCAAAAAATATATTCAGATAATTGGTTTTCCGAACAGTCGCAGATTCTTTCTGGGGTTCCCCAAGGCTCAATATTAAGCCCTTTGCTTTTCTTCTGATGTTCTTCAAGGTATGGTTAACCGCAGGATCCTGGTATATGCCGATGATACCCAGGTTTATTTTTGCTTTAATGGAGACGATTACTTGGAGGGCCAGGCAGTAATTAATAATGACTTTAATAGATTTTATCAACTTTGTAGTGATCATAATCTTCATCTTAATCCTAACAAATCTTCCTGCTTACTGTTTGGTAACAAGAATAAGGTTGGATACTTGCGTAATCATATTAATATTAATATCAGTGGTACTAGGCTTCCTGTGGTTGATTCAGTCAAAAATCTTGGAATTTTGTTGAACAGTAATCTTAGATTTAAAGAACATCTTAAAAAAACTTGTCAAAAAAGCATTTTTTTCTTTAAAAATACTGTACAGTAATAGACAAATATTACTTTTAAATTTAAAAAATACTTTGTGTGAGTCCTTAGTTCTATCCAACTTCAACTATTGTGATTTTGTATATGGTTTTTGTTTAGAAGCTATGAGTAAAGCTAGAATTCAAAAAGTGCAGAACTCTTGTATACGCTTTATTTTTGGGTTAAGGAAATTTGGTCATGTGTCTCATACAACTTCAACGATCCTAATTTTCCTGCTTCCATTGGAGACCGCCTTGTCTTTCGTAGAGATGTTCATAACGTTAATGTTCGACCATTAATTAGATTAACGCTACCGACTCAACAGAGTGCCTTGTTTTGGAGATCTTTCAGCTATAATGTCGTTGTTTATAGATTTCGATATCGGAAGAATTGGTTAACTTAGATTATTTAAGATTTAAATATAAATACAAAAAGTATCTTTTCGATTAGCAAGGTGATAGTTTAATGTGCACAAATTTTGTTTATTTTATATAACACATTTGTTTTTCCACTTAGCTTCTTTTTTGACAATTTTGTGCTATTTTATTTTAATTATACTTTATATACATAAGTATCTATTGTAGACACCCTAGGCATTTCTTTCATTTGTGGAACAGTGTCTTAGCGTCATTTATTAACTTAAGAGTTTTTCAATAATGCTAATATAAGTAATAACTTGGTTCTTTAAAATTACTGGTTAAAGGTAAATTGTTGTTTTAAAATTCGTGTAAATCTGCGCGAGCGACTATTATAACAAGAACGATTACAGGAAGAGTGAACTACTATAAAGCAAAAGATATTGCAGAAATCTCTAAGTATTCTTTTTAAAAATCCCATAGAAGTTTTAAAGCCTTGTCAATAATATGTTTAATATGATCGTTAAAAGGCAGAAGTTATACTGACCTGTGTGTTTAAAACACTAGATTGCACGTTTGCTGGCCCCGCTGGCGCCTCGGGACATTGCACATGTGGTAGCTGTAAAAAACATATTTGATCACATATCACTTTATTATCTAAAGTACTATAATGACAATTACAAAAAGTACATGAATTCGTCTGCATATACTCTCATTAACTTCTGAAGAAGCTACAAGATTAGCAAACAACTATCGTGTTTTTAATTTAAGTAAACTAGTGAAAGGTTAAACCAGTATTCACATTTCTTATTACTACTTGAATATTACTTACTGCTTCCCATTCGACTGTGAATGAGTCACCTTCGTCCGAATCCGAATCGTCAGCAGGCCTGAGATCGCTTGCAACTGATTTCTCTAAGGCTCTGGCTGCAAGCTCATCCAATTCTATTGGTCCCTGCCTAAATGTAAACATGTAAGTATAGGGTACCTTTTTGACCCCTAAAATTATATTTAAAGACCATAGTATTTCAGCTAACTTAAATGGAAGCTATGCCATTAAAATATATTTTTCATAAAAAGTTTTCCAAAAATAAAAACATTCAATCAATCAAACAATAAATATTTGCGATGCAGATACATAGTATTTTTACTAGTCAAAATTAAAAAGTAATAAGTATTTCCAGAGTACATAAAAGCCAAAACAATTTACATTCACAAGTAAATATGTATAATTTAAATTACAGTATGCAATAAAAAAGTTAATGTCTACCATGTACCCAAAATGTACCCAAAGGTTAGTCCTAAATGTGCCTTTACTTTCACTAAAATGTGTCCACAGAATTCCGGTAGTTGTGTGAAAAATAATTCTTATATGTTTCCGTTACGATTCTATAACTGAACTTAAATATGCCCAATGTTAGCCAGCCTTTTTCCCAAAATGTTACCGAAATACGTCTTTAACAAAACGCTTGACACGCTTTTATCCAATTTGAGGCCAAAATTATATCTGTGTGTCCATTTTTTATGAAAACAAACTCATGCTAGATCACTGTGGATGAGTTTAATACGTTTCTTAGCTCAAAATGCATATACAAACGTACTTTTTCCAAGCATTTTCCAAAACAATTTTTCATTTTAATTTTTTAAAAATCGCGATTTTATGCAGCGATTGGGAAAAAATCGATATCTAGCGAACCATAAGTCCTAGCAGTTTATTTTGGGTTTCCTCTATATCATTTTATTCACAACGGTAGTAGGTTTGCACCCTTTTCGCGTAGTAGTTCTACTATTTTTAGGTATTTCTTTTAAATTCATTGAAAAATTAGCAGAATCGACTTTATTTAAAGGAGAATCTACTCATCTAAGGTACTCTAACACATTTTGAAAACAAAATGGAAACTAGATGTATGAAATGAGTCTATATAGAGACCTAAAATGTGCCTATCCTCTATATATACAGGGTGTCAATTTTAGGGTAGTATACCACTATTGCTATCTCCTAAAGGCAAGAGATACGATGTTGGTTAAATTAGAAAAAAGTGTCCGTTATGGAGGGCGTTGATAATCCGTTTACAGATTTTGTTCCTGAAATACCGAGGATTTTGCAAAAATTGCCCAAAATTATTAACATTTCAAAAAGTTTGTACTTTAGAAAAAAGTTTTATACAACACTTACTTACTCTAATGTTCTCTACAAAATGGCGCTCTCAGATTTTCAATCCGACGTTTCGTCTACCGGCCACCACCATCATTTTTTTTTTTAAAATACGGACCTGCATTTTTTATTTCATTTTCTTGAAGAACAATTTATAGTTAATACATACACCAAGACCATTTTTACCGACTTTTCGTACTGTTATATTCATCTTCATTTTCCTTTGCTCTAGTACGGCTCTGGATTTTCACAAAAGAATGGGCTTCTTCACAAATATCTTTGTTTAATAAATATGATGATTGCTTAAAAAATCATTTAGAGCAGTCTAGCGTTTTTCGCGGAACGTCGAATCGAATTCAGAATGATTTAATTTCCGCTGTTGCAACCATTATTCTAAAAAGAATTAAGCAGGAGATTGGCGAGGCGCGGTTCATTGCTATTGTTCTGGACGAAACCACTGATATCACTAATTTTAGCCAATTATCTATAGTAATACGCTACGTTAAAATAGACGAAAGTATTCAAGAGCGATTTTTAGGTTTTAAGAATGTGTCCGAAAATCGTCCAGCAGATGCATTATATACCGTAGTTTATAACGTTAATAAAGAAATTAATGGCGAGAAAAAATTAGTTGCTTAAAGCTATGATGGAGCTACAGTGATGGCAGGACAATTAGGGGGTCTGCAAGCTAAAGTTTGAGAAACTTTCCCAAGTGCTGTGTTTGTCCATTGTTTTGCTCATAAATTAAATTTAGTTTTATCCCAGTCCATCAATCACATTAAAGAGTGTAAAGTATTTTTCGTTACTTTAAGTGGCATGGCTGCTTTTCTTTCCAAGTAAACAAAACAGCTTTGGACTCCATTGTCCACAAACGATTGCCCAAAGTAGCTCCTACTAGGTGGAACTATAATGGAAGACTTGTGTTAACAGTATCTGAAAATCGTGAATCACTGATTGAACTATTTGAGAATATAATAGAAAATAATGAAACGTGGGACTCGGAAGCAATAAATAGTTCGAGAGGGTTTTTGGACTGTTTGAAACGAGATTTTAATTTTAATTATTTGTTGAACGTATTTTCAGAAATATTTCCATTCTTGGACAATGTTTTTAATATATTACAAACTAAAACAAATGATATTGTTTTTTGGCTAAAAAAAGTGGATGATTTTTAAGTCCATGTTAAGCCAAAAAAGAGATGACTTTGACCTCTTTTGGGAGAAAATGATGACGTTAACGTCGAACTAAAAGTGATTTACAAAACTGATGACATTAGAGCAAAAAATAACGCTAAGGAACTAATGCAATTTTTAAAAGACAAGGAGGTGGAAGATGCCTACACCGAAGTGTCGAAATTGTGTGAATTAGTATTGACAATAATAATAATAATAATAATAATAATAAACATCCTTTATTGCCAGCTAAATCACAAAGGACAAGGCAACGTCACACAAGAAAGTATATATGTTGCATAACAACATTAATATATAATACATATTTTAAATAGACATTCAATGATCAAACAAACAGATAATAAAATATGATTTTGACAAAACATTTTAAAATTAAATTAATGAATAAATAAATAACATTTTAAAAATTGAAGAAATAAAACCATTTCGACTTAGCATATTGTATCACAGATCTTCTGAAAATTTTGATACTATTTAAGCTTTTTATGTGTTTTGGTAGTGATCGATATGCACTAACGGCCATGTAATATGGGCCATTTCTATAAAATGAGGAGCTATGTGCAGGCACGCTCAGTTCATTGCGTTCTCTAGTTACAATGTCCCTGTTGTGGGCATAGAGGTCATGGTTTTGAGTAAAGAGCTCAGGTTGTTTTCTGACAAGCATTACCAAAGATAGATAATACAAGGATAGTACGGTCAAAATGTCTAACTCCTTAAAATGTTCTCTGCAAGATGTTCTCGGTGGTAAACCAAGAATACATCTAATTATTCTTTTTTGAATGATGAAGATTCTATTGGCATCCTTGGAGGAGCCCCAAAAGCAGATTCCATAGGACATAACTGACTGAATATGGGCAAAATAATATTCACGAATAGGCTTAAGAGATATGATGAGTCTTAATCTACGGATCATAGCACATGTACTACTCGATCTTGAGGCCAGAGACTCAATGTGAGCTCCCCAGGCCAAGCACTGATCTAGGTCCACTCCCAAAAACCGCACTGAGTTAGACATTGAAATAGATTTTTGTTTAAGTCTGACAAGTAATGATTCCTGGGTACTCCTCTTGGCAAAAGTCAAGAGACCAGTTTTGTCAGCATTAAGCTTCAAAGAATTTCCCTCGCCCCATTCAGCCATGGACTTTGCCACACGTGAACATCCACTCGACAAACCATGCAAACAACTATCAGCCACTAAAACAGATGTATCATCTGCATATTGGCAAACAATCCCCCCACTAAATCCATCGAATAGGTCATTCACATACAATATAAATAAAAGTGGCCCCAGAATGGAGCCCTGAGGTACACCCATTTTGAGCTTAACAGTATATGAGTAATAATTTGTTCCATTTTGTGTGATGCACACTGTTTGGATTCTTTCATCCAAATATGAGTTTATTAGATTTGCACATGTACCACGAATCCCATAACAATGCAATTTTCTCAATAACTGCTTGTGATCCAGAGTATCAAAGGCTTTAGAGAGGTCAAAATAGATACCTGCTACCCTGTGGTTTTTATCAACATTTTCATAGATGTATATTAAGGCATGAAAAATTGCCAATTCAGTAGACTTTGTTGGTCTAAATCCAAACTGCCTGTCACTTAATATGTGATTTTGGTTACAAAATAATAAAAGTCTGTTGTAAATTGATCTCTCAAAAACCTTTGAAATGGAAGGCAAGAGTGAGATGGGGCGATAGTTTGAACTCCTTTGTTTATCTCCTTTTTTGTGGATAGGTACTAGCTTAGCTTTTTTTAGTGCATTAGGAAAATTACCAGAAACAAAACATTCATTTATTATATGCGCAACTGGGCAAGATATTAAATCTGCTACATGTTTAAGTGTATAAACTGGAATTTCATCCAGACCTGAGGAGTATTTATTTGGAAGATCTATAATGATTCCATGGATTTCCACATGATCCACTGGTCGTAGAAATATTGTCGGATAAAAATTATTTAAATTTGGTTGCATTAAGTTTGAATTTAAAACTGGCAAATTAAACTGAGAAGAAAAGGTATATCGAGATCTGATATGGGTCTTCAATCAGCTCACCATCAATTGTTTTTAATGTAATATTTGAGACAGAATTTGTTTTATTTGTTTCGGTATTAAGGATTTTCCACATAGTTTTAGATTTATTTTTAGAATTTAGTATTTTATTCATTTAGAGTTTTCTTATAGTCAGAAATGTATTTACGATATTTAGTTCTCTCCGTTTTATAAATTGATAAATGATGTTCACTCCTTGTAATTTGATAAGTAACATAAAGATCCTTAATATAGCTTGAATAGTTCTTTATGTCAGCACTCACCCAGTCTGTTTTATCCCTAAGCCTGCTGGAGCACATAGGAAATGAGATATTAAAATAATAAAATAATATATTGGAAAAGCAGTCGTATTTCTCATCCACACCCTCTTGCTGATAAACATCCTGCCAAGATTCATTATGTAGATATGTTCTAAATCTAGATATATTACCCTCTGTAAAAAACCTTCTTTTTGTATATCATAAGCATTGCGTTTCTCGAATATTGATATTCAGAATTTGACCATTATGATCAGAAATAGGGGTATAACAGGTATCAAAAGAGATGCCATCTATAGGCAAATTGCTAAATATATTGTCAATTTGAGACTCGGTTGTGACTGTTACCCTTGTCATCCCAACTCCATGAGGTTCCAGCCCATAGCTCGCCATTAATTCAACTATTGTTATCGACATAGGATTATGCGTAGAAAAATCAACATTGAAGTCTCCTCCAATTACTAAATAACTATTTGGACTGTACAGTTCCTCTAACAAATCACATAAAACGGAAATAAAAATATCAAAGTAACCTGATGGTGATCTATAAAGACAAATAAATAAATACAACTTATCAAATTTCATTTCAGCTACACAAAATTCACAATGTGTTTGAATTGATTTAGTTATTGTGTTTCTACAGTCTATAATTAAATTATGCTTTGCAAAAATTGCCGTACCTCCTCCTCTAGAGTCTGTTCTGGATGAGTAACTTGCTAGTGTGTAGTTTTCAAAATATACTGATGATATCTGATCCTTTGGCATCCAATGTTCTGACACCATAAACAAATTTGGGCTCTCGACTGATAGCAAAACAGAGACTGATAACATTTTGTTATTTAGGCTTCCTGCATTTTGATGAAGCAATTTTAATACCTGCCACAAGTTCCCGCCGCCAGCCGTTCCCAGTGTTCGCATCTTCCGTAAACTAGAAAGAAATTTACAACATGGATCTTTTCAGAAAAAGCAAAGCCATACTCCAACTGTAACAGCCAAGGAGTTTGGATATTATTTCAGGCTTCATAAATTATAAAAATCATGACAATCAAGAGGTATCCCTGCGAGAAATTGAGAAAGAAACCGGTGTTAACAAAAATTCGTCCAAAAAGATTTTACGTCGCCACAAATTTAGAAACTATCGTTGCCGAAAAGTGCAACATCTAGGCTAACAGATTTCCGTAAAAGGCGAATTTTCTGTAGATGGATTCTCCGAAAACATAGGCTTGATTCTGATATATGCAAGAAAATATTGTGGTCAGACGAGAGCCGATTTTGTAATAATAGGTGGTTTAACAAGGAAACCAAAATTTTATTAGAGAGACGGCGTTTCAAGAAAGGTTCAGGATAAACGTTTGATTGATAATTTTGGATTCTAAAGTTGTGGGTCCCTACTTCTTTGAGGATCATTTAACTGGTGACATGTACTTGAATTTTTTGACAAATGACTTCAAAGAATTGTTAGATAACCTGTCCTTTCTTCAACAAGATGGTGCTCCAGCGCATCGTTACCGTCGCTGTACCCGATTCTTTAATAATTTTAAATCTAACCACTGGATTGGTAATAAGCCTCCTATTAATTGGCCACCTCGTTCCCCGGACCTAACTCCAATGGATTTTTCCATATGGGGATATATAAAGGACTTGGTATATTTAACGACTCCTGCAAATTTGGATGATCTTTAGCTAAGAATTCAGTTGGCATGATAAAATATCACCAAGAGTGCCTAAAAATATTCTGAAAAGTTATCAAAAATGCTAGAGAGTGTTTAAGAAATAACGGCCGACATTTCCAACATTTCCAATCGTTACTTGTTATTTTATACTATAAGTATAGTTGGCGCATTACCTTTCTGGAATGACGTCATTTTTGGTTATTTTTGTTTGATTTATGTTAACTGACAGTGACAAAAACATTTTGAAAAAACTCATTGTCGTTTCTTTACAACAGTCAATGCCGGTTTTGGTTATGTGTCTTTCAGAATATATTCGTCAAAATTGACATTGATTTGTTGTGATTCTTTTTAAACTTTTGCAAGATGCCGCGAAGATATAATCAGCAATCACAGCTAATAGTTTTGAATATCTTGGCTTTTTTTCAATTGGAAAAAGAGCAAGCTAAAAATGGAATCCTTCCGCAAACTGATAATATAATTGAACGAGCTTCAAATGCAACAAAACTTAGCCATACAACAATCATAAATATTAAGAAAAGAGGAATAACAAGCGATGAATCCTTTACCTCCAGAATGTCTCAAAAGCAAAAAGAGGTAAAAACAAAAATTACAGATTACTTAAAGAACAAAATAAGAGATACGATCTACTGCATGTATGCGAAAAATGAATATGTTACAATGCAGACTTTGCTTAAAAAACTAAAAGAGATTTTAATTTTTCCATCACCTCGCTAAGAAAATACGTAAAAAGTATTGGTTTTAAGTGGAAGAAATCAAATAATAGAAAATACCTGATGGATTTGCCCCACATCGTCCACAAGAGAATCAATTTCTTGAGGGAATATGTCAAAAATCAAAATCTAGGACAAGATGCTTATACCACCGTATTTATTGATGAGACTTAAGAAACAGCTGGCAGGATAACACTATGTCTACAAGTTCTAAAAAAGCTAGTGAAGGTCATCGATATATTGTAGTTCACGCTGGATCAAAGGAAGGATTTATTAAGGGGGCCAGTTTAATATTTAAAAGTGGACTAAAAAGCGGAGATTATCATGACAATATGAACAAGCAAAATTTTGAAAATTGGTTTAAAAATCAGCTGGTACCAAATCTTTCTTCAAAAAGTTTGATAGTGATGGACAACGCAAGCTATCATTCCGGCCTTTTAGAGGATATTCCAAGAAAATCATGGACAAAGCAGAGATTGATTGGATGGTTAAAAGAAAAGAACATTGACTTCCCAGAGAGGGCCATGAAGGATGAAATATGGAGCATTATAGAAAAAAATTGTAACATTGAAAAAACATTCTACCTTGACGAATATGTGAAACCTTTGGGCCACAAAATACTAAGACTTCCTCCATACCATTGTCAATTTAATGCTATTGAAATGGTATGGTCTAAGTGTAAGAGGAAATACGACCAATACATTGCTAGTCTGAAGGGGACACCATCGGAAGTTTTGGCCATGTGGGAAAAAGCGATAAATGAAGTATCTTCAGAGCATTGGAAAAATTATGTCAGCCACACAGAAAGGGTAATCCAAGAAGCTTGGAAGACAATACAGATATGTGATGCTTCAGACATTGCGCCACTTGTAATTAGTACCGACGAAGACAGCAGTGACGATGAAGAATTTAGTTCTGATTCTGAAGACAGTTAAGGGGAGTAGTTTTTATTTTTAAAGTTAGTTAGTTATACATTAATTTCTCTCTTTTAGTTTTTAAAGCAAAGTCTGCATTGTAACATATTCATTTTTAGCATACACACAATAGATCATATCTCTTATTTTGTTCTTTAAGTAATCTGTGATTTTTGTTTTTACCTCTTTTTGTTTTTGAAACATTCTGGAGGTAAAGGATTCATCGTTCGTTATTCCCCTTTTCTTAATATTTTTTCAGTATTGTCTGTAATTGAGAATTAAAATAATTTTGATGAAAATGGGTAACTGGCGTCAATTTATTACATTGCAAACAAAGAATAAGACTAAGATGAAAGAATTTATATTAGTAAAGTCTTATTTGCAAAATAATTTTAGTTTTTGAAGTTATAATAGTTATTTTTGTATTAAGTGTGCAAAATGAGGGTTTTTTTATGGCAATGAGAGTGTTAATTTTTTGCCAGCCATTTTCGACAAGTTGCAGCGCTTTCTGTACAGAAAATGCCAATTTTAAATTCGCTTTAGCCAGTGCTGAACGCACCCCTTCTTCTTCATTCCTGTTTAGCCTGTTACATAACAGGACTTATTGGCTTTGCTACGAGGCAGTCGCCAGATTGCCCTCCGTCCGGGGCTCAGAGTCGTTAAATCGGCGACCCTCGAAGTCGACCCTGCACCTTGGTCCAGTTTGGAGGCGTTATCGGTAGGATATCCGGATGGCGAGCTCTAGGCTCCCGAATACCCCGAATCTTTCAAATACTTTAATAATTCCTCTTTAAATTTTTGAAATGCATCTAGGCTTCCACTAGGTGCCCCTTGAGAGTACTACTGATATCACGAGATGACCCTTTCTTTCAAGCTATCCCCTTACCCCTCCCACTCCCGCCACGTAGCGGCCGTTACGCTAATATTCTATGTAGAACTGCGGCAGACGAACGGGATAGAATGCAGGAACAACTAGGCCTCACACGTTCACAGCGTATGCTCCCTTTCTAGCGGGGTCGTAAGTTTCCACCTGAGCGGTTGAGTCTCCCGTTTCCCCCCGAAATAAAGCAGCAAAACCGAACACGTGGCACCACTTATGTTAACAACACAGAGGTCTGCATTCGACGAGACGAACCGGAAGACTGAACGCACCCCTCCTATCTACATCACTGCATACGTTTAGGTTAGGAATCATCGCTGAAATATAAATAATATAAGAAATACGTTATTTGAAACCAGCGTGACGTCATTCCAGAAAGGTAATGCGCCAACTATAATTAATTTTAAAACTTAAACCATACTAATATTAGTAAGTATTTAATTGTAATTTCGTTTGTTAAATACAGATATTTATGATATTTATGAAGAAGCCCATTCTTTCAGTGAAAATCCAGAGGCGTACTAGAAAAAGGAAATATGAAGATGAATATAACAGTACGAAGCGTCGATAAAAATGTTCTTGGTGTATGTTGATGTATTATCTGCAAATTGTTCTTTAAGAAAATGAAATAAAAAATGCAGGTCGGTATTTAAAAAGAAAATCGATGGTGGTGGCCGGTATACGAAACGACGGATTGAAAATCTGAGGGCGTCATTTTGTAGAGAAAATTAAAGTAAGTATAAAGTAAGTGTTGTATAAAACTTTTTTCTAAAGTACAAACTTTTTGAGTTATTTAAGAAAATAATTTTAATGCAAAACCCCCGGAATTTCAGGAACAAAGAAAACAATTTGTTGTTGCACTAATTCAACTTAATTTTTTTGTTATTTTAGATTTGTCAATTATTATCTTCCATACTTTTGGTAGTTTTAATGATTCATTCCTATTATTTAAATCAGATGGTTTTTCTATTTCCATGGCTTCTCGCATTATTCTAGCTTTATAATGACATGATGCTCTATATTGACAAATCTCCCTACACCCATCGGAATTTATATATACGGTTTCCTGATGATGTAGGAATTAGGGCCGAGATTGTTTATTTGTTTCTGATGCTGAGTTGTATATGGTTTGTGTTTTTGTTATGTTTTTTTACTTGTATATAGCTAAATTTTAATTTTTGACTAAGAATATATGAATGTGCACATTCTACCCAATATTTTAATAATCTGTGTTTTTTAGTATTACAGTTTTTAAATACTTGTAGGTTATTTGAATAATTATTTGTTAATATTAATTATATATAACTAATGAAATTTTTTATTCTCTGCAACCATATATGTCTATTTAAGATAGTTGACAACACTCCTTTGAATCAAACAAATCGATAACACGACAATAGAACAAACAATAATAATCCTGGCAATGTATAATTGTGTTCAAATCAAAAGTAGTATATATTTATAGATCTTTCACATTTCGTCATAAGTGGTCTATCCCCACTAACAATTATATGACTAGACCTCACCACCATTCATATGTTTATGATAATGTTGCTTGTAAAAATAAGTTATCATCAAAATGCTATCAAGGAAACATCACTTCATTATACAGAAAGTATACTACTATTTACTACTGTATACTACCAATCGAGAGTG
The DNA here is from genome assembly GCA_030620095.1 of Kuschelorhynchus macadamiae. NCBI lineage: Eukaryota > Metazoa > Arthropoda > Insecta > Coleoptera > Curculionidae > Kuschelorhynchus > Kuschelorhynchus macadamiae. Next base: position 1,383,839 of record JAUTXW010000344.1, read on the forward strand.
CTGAAGACATCGTAAATGCTTTTGCAGATTACTTCCAATCCTGTTTCTCGAACTATGGCTCTGTCACTCCTCTCGCCCTTCCCGACTTACTTGGTTGCATGCTGTCTACACACAATTTCACACCAGAAGAAATTGAAAATAAAATCAGATCAATGGATATAAATAAGTCCGCGGGACCTGATGGTATACCCCCCATTTTCTACAAAAAATGTTCTGACGTTTTATCCATGCCGTTATGTCATATTTTTCAAAAGTCTTTTAATTCTGGAAGATTCCTTTCAATCTGGAAGTGGTCCACCCTGTTCCCCGTATTTAAATCTGGATCGAAAATTGATATTAAAAAGTATACGGGGATTTCATTATTATCAACTGTAGCGAAATTGTTCGAGTCAATAATAACTGATGAACTATTTAGGACCTATAAACACCTTATAGCAGTTGAACAACACGGCTTCTTCCAAGGTAGATCCACAACAACAAATCTTGCCCTATTCCAGAACGACTTGACTCTGAACATCGAGAATGGACACCAGGTCGATGTAATTTACACTGACATATCCAAGGCCTTCGACAGTGTGCATCATGGACTTCTTCTCAATAAGCTTCATTCGATTGGTGTGTGTGGTACATACCTCGAATGGATTAGATCCTACCTTGATGGAAGAAAATAATGTGTTAAACTGAATGGACTGTCATCGCGCGCAATTAATGTCACTTCGGGAGTTTCTCAGGGATCCCATTTGGGTCCAATACTGTTTCTGTTATTTACAAATAGTGTTATATCAGTATTTAAAAAATGTAAATGTCTGTTATACGAGGACGACCTGAAGTTTTATGGTACTGTTGATGCTAGTGATGATTGCCTTTCTATTCAGGAGGATCTAGATAATTTGTTTTCTTGGTGTCAAAATAATTACTTGGCTCTTAATACCAAAAAATGTAAAATAATGCGCTTTTACAGATGTAATGATCCAGTACTTTTTGATTACTCTATCAATACTGTCACTCTAGACTCTGTGGACATTATTAATGATTTGGGTGTGACTTTCGACAAAGAATTGAATTTTAAGAGACATATAGATAATATCATCATGAAAGCTTGTAGAATGCTCGGGTTTTTGAAAAGAAACTCTAAACATATCTATGACACTAAAGCTATTTTGTCTGTATATAACTATCTAGTCAGAAGTATTCTGGAATATTGTAGTGTTGTTTGGTCTCCGTCATATTTGTGTTATATACAACGTATCGAGGCAGTGCAGAATAGACTTGCCAAGTTCCTTCTTTTCAAACATAAGTTTCCTTATAAAGACATACCATACAGCACTAGAATCCAATTAGTTGGACTAACTAGCCTTCAGTAACGTCGGCGAAATGCGATGGCCTTTTTCCTGTACAAGTTGTTGAATGGGCTTATCGATTGTAGTGATTTGCTCGCTAATATTTTATTTCGGATTCCACAGAGACATACCCGTTCAACGGCTTTATTTCACGAAAATTTTCATCGCACAAACTATGGTAATAATTCTTTTGCCGATAAAATGGTCATAAATTACAATAGACATTTTACGCAATATGACCTCTTTACAGGTAATTTTATGCGCTTTAAACGAGCAATTTTAAACTAATGTTAATGTAGTTTGTTTTTTTTTTGTGGTCGATGTTTTCTATTTTCCATATTTTTTAATGTCCTTAATGTCAGAATCGTGTCTTTGGATGGTTAATTTTTGTCTTGTTTATGGCTCAATTTATCCATAGTTTTAAGGTTATTTACTTATTTACGTTTTATAGTTAGATTTAGACTGAACCATTTGGAGTTGTTTGATACTCTGTAGTGTTGCTGTGAATAAATAAATAAATTTACATACCGTCCTAAATCTGCAGTTTCGTTGTCCCTCAATTGTAAAATATTATGAATGGTCCCCGTAGAACTGAGGACACTCAAGTCGATGTTTTGGGAAATACACAGGTACAAAATGTTAGCGTTCAGTCGTGCCACTTTTTTGGTGAACTGCTTCTCACTTATCGTAGTACTACTAAATTCACTAGAAAAAAAAGTAAAAATATTTGAATATATTGTCTATATATTTAAGTTTATAGAAAAATGAAAAAGCAGACACGTTTGTTAAAAAGACCTCTCACACTTCTTACCGAAAATATGTATCTATTAAAAAAAAACTAAAAGTACAAAGTAAAAAATCGCTATTCAATAATTCTCAATATTGTATTCAGAAAAAAATGTGCATCAATGTTATACAATTGTGCAGAAAATATATACAAGAGTATTCAAAATAGATGCCTTCATTTGTGTAGCGTTTTTAACCAAAATTGTACATATTTTAACCACAAAATAATGCTAAAAAGGCTAATATTCGCTGTGCATTACTAAACTACAATGTTCAGATTTTAAGAATAAAACTTGAGTCAAGATACCAATAGCGTCACATGTTAAAATCTTCAGAACAAAATTATTTATTTTTTCTGAACAATGATGTTTATATTTTATTTAACTCCACGCGTCCAGGCTCTGACTAAACTGCAGACATCGGATATTTTCAATGGTGGCGCTATTTTCACGACATTCGGAAATATAAATCAACAGAAATGATAGATTATCATACGGGCAACATGCATAAAAGGTTGTTTGGTTTATAGACTGCAGGTTTATCAAAAAAAATTCTTTCTTGGGAAGTAGTGTTGCGATTTTGTTAAAATATTCTACCCTGGGGAATCTGCAGTTTTGTACACTTGAAGGTAAATAGGACTAAGCTATACACAGGTATGTACAGGGTGATCAGTTAAGGGTAGCGAGCGGCCATATCTCATAAGATATTGGTCGTATAGATTTGAGAAAAAAAAATCGTAATAAAAGTCGCCAAGAGAAATTGCTGAAAAATATTTTCGAGTTTGTCAAACGTCCGCTAGAGGGCGTAACAACCAACACCAAGTAGAAAAATGGGGTTTTTATAGAATTTTGCCTAATGAAAATATATCGATGATATCATTTTCATATTTAGTGACCATTTCCCTACACTTTTTGTCTAAAATGTTTTGTTCTATATATCAAAATAAAGCGGTGGGGGAAGTTCAATTGTTTTTTCAAACAAACCAAGATGTCTCCCGTTTCTTTTGACCGATTTTAGCAAACTTAGGCTCATATGAAAGAGCATAATTTGCACTACAAAACACTTATTTGGTTTTGAATTTTTGACTTTTGCTGGCGTCGCTAGATGGCGTTAACTGAATTAGTAGCATATTTTTTAGTTTTTTTCAAAAAAATCAAATGTAATGGTATATTCATTTTTACATATTTTAAAAGGGGATAAATTTCTCTATAACTTAATGAAAATAATTTATCATCTACCTTTTTTTGAACCGTTGATATTTTTTTTGAACCGTTGATATTGACCAAAATATTATTTTATTTTATTAAAAAATGGCACGCCATTTGATTTTTTTCTAAAAAATATGCTTTTTGTCAAAATAAAAATCATTTTCGTAATCACTTATTAGTTGCTAACAAAAAGAACCTCTTGACTTTATTTTGATATTCGTTAGACGAACGGTTTTGGATTGAAAAAATAAGGTGTTGGTTGTTACGCCCTCTAGCGGACGTTTGACAAACTCGAAAATAATTTTCAGCAATTTCTCTTGGCGACTTTTATTACGATTTTTTTTTTCTCAAATCTATACGACCAATATCTTATGAGATATGGCCGCTCGCTACCCTTAACTGATCACCCTGTACTTATACCAATTGACATAATATATAAGTACAACTATTTTTGAGAGGTTATATTAACTCTAAACTTAAAGATAATAAACTGAATAAACGTGTTGCTTTTTAGGATTAATTTATATGGTATTGTCTTATTGAATGCTTATAAAAATATTTCATAAAATCTTACAAAAAAACAAAGAAGATATATCAGTGTAAGATACTTAACCCTTTTTAAAACATAATGAGTTCCCGCGAAACACATTAAAATCTGAATTTGTATTAAAGATGTCTCAAACTCTCTTTATTTTCACAAGACGCAAATTATGCTTGGCTCTTGTGTAATTTGGAATATGGCAATTACAGTGACCCCTTTATGTTTTAAAATAAAAAGACTTCACTAACTTTACAAAACATTGTGTTTTGGATAGGCACTATGTTCACTCGTTAAAAAATCATATACTTTTACACCGATTTTTTTTTTTAGTTAGGTATCACCGAGATTTCAAAACGGATTTACCAAGAAGTTTATCTACATCCAGTTGGAGTTGCTACGATTAATAAAACCATTTTTTTATTATTGGCTTCCTTATTTCACATATTTTCATAGTTATAGAAAAATGTTTAGAAAACATACACGTTTTGTGCATAAAAAAGTACAATATTATCCAGAAAAAAGTCTTTTCTAATATAATACACCATTTTGTACTTAAAATGTTCAGAATTTGTGCAAGAATTATGCACACACATATTTTAGAAAAGATTTACATTTTTGCTAAAAAAATATACTATATTATTCAAAAAAAAAAATATTTCTAATTTGTTGCACAACTTTGGACATAAAATATTGTTTGAAGAAAATGCATATTGATGTTAATAAAATATTTGCTATACAAAACTATATAACTGTACCTGATTATACCCAGGAACGAACATCTGATGTAATTGTGAATCAAATTAAATTAGTGGATGTTTTTGATAAGATCTTTAACTGTAAAAAGAAATCAAATAGTGGACCCGATGGAGTACCTGAAATATTGTTGTTTAATGTGGTATGTACCATAACTCTACCACTTCATATATTATTCAATAAGTCATTGACAGAGTGCGAGTTTCCGAAAGTTTGGAAAGAGAGTTTCATAGTACCAATTTTTAAGTCAGGGGAGCGATGTAGAGTTAATAACTATAGGGGGGTAGCAAATCAATCGGCGATATCAAAAATTTTTGATTGCCTAGTCTCGGAGCAATTAAAATGGTCATGCAAAGAACTTATTTCTGATCAGCAACATGGTTTTGTGAGTGGCAGGTCCACAGTTAGCAGTTTGGTTGAGTTCGAGACGGCTGTGCTGGAGGCCTTGGAGGAAGGTTGTCAGGTCGACACAGTTTATACTGATTTCTTCAAGGCATTTGACAGTGTTAACTTTAGGCTGCTCATTGCCAAGTTGTGGTCTTTTGGGTTTGCCACTGATCTATTGAGATGGCTGGAGAGTTTTCTGACTGGTAGAGTTCAGAGGGTCAAGATAGGGCCTTTTTGTTCCAAGTTCATTACAGTAACATCTGGAGTACCACAGGGAGGTCACTTGTCGCCTCTCTTATTTATACTGTTTGTCAATGATATAGCCCTAAGCTTACACTCCTGTAGGTGTCTACTGTTTGCTGATGATATGAAACTTTTTATGCCTATTAGGTCAGAGACGGATATTTTGGCACTCCAAACTGACCTTGACAGTTTTGTGCAGTGGACTCATGATAATCACCTTTCACTAAATGTTAAGAAATGTACCTTTATGAGCTTTTACACAGTCACTAAACAATATAGATCTGAATACACGATCGATGGAGTTCAATTGGAAGGGATGGATAAGGTAAGGGATCTTGGAGTATTATTTGACCGTAGAATTTCATTTAAAGATCAGTATGCTGCGGTAACCTCCAAGGCAATGCAGATACTGGGTTTCATATTTAGATGTGGGAAAAGTTTTTCTCCATCATCTTTAGTACTTCTATACCTTTCTTTGGTTAGGCCTCATCTTGAGTATGCTTCCATTGTATGGTCACCTATCTACAATGTCCATATATCAAATATTGAATCAGTTCAGAATAAGTTTGTAAGATATTTGCAACATAAATTTGACATTCAATTACACTTACCATCCTTATCCTGCAGAAGAAAGATGAATGACCTATGCTTTACCTATAAAGTTTTAAATGGTATGGTAAACTGTCCGTTTCTACTACAGCAAATTATATTCAAAATACTCTCTCGTACCCTTAGGAGATCTGACCTCTTTCATATCGATTTCCATCACACAAATTATGGACTTAATATGCCTCTCACACGGTCATTAAGAATATTAAATGATAATTCCTCTCTTGATCCTTTCTGAAGCTCGTTACAAAAATTCAAGTCCCAAATTCTCAGGACACTAAATAATTGAACAAATTCTTGGACTCTAATATAATTCCTGGTATGTTTTGAATGCTTGCATAAATTTGTTATTTATGAATGCTTTTAGGTTACACTTTTGTATTGGGAAAATACTAGTATTACCTTACTTGAAAATTTATTTTTTGTAAATGTTTATTGTAATTCAATGGGTTTATTAATAAATAAATAAATAAATAAATAAAAAAAAAATTGGCCAAAAAATATGCATTCTCTTGTGCAAAAATCTTATATATTATTGTGTGTCAATTTAACACAGTATTGTTCAGAAGATATGCTCAATTATTCAGAAAATATATACAACTAATTCTGACCAATCATTTGCACATTTTCTGCACAAAGTTGTTCCAAGTACACATTCAGACACAATTTGTGCACTAAATCTACACAATTGTGCAGAATTTATGCATATTTTTTTTAAAGTGTAGTTTAATTGTATTTCTTTATTCCAGTTAAATTTCTGGTATATAAAATAAGATTATACTGTTCTTAATTTTTAATTCCCTCATAAAAGGGAAGTGTAATCCTGAAAAAGGGTCCCTTGATTTCTAAATTTTGAATTAACATTTTCCGTGTATTTTCTTTAAAAACTGGATACGCTGACTTGCTATATGTGGCATAAAAATCTTCGATTACAGTCCTTTTTATATCAAAAACCCAAAATTTTTATTAATTTTGATGATTTTAGTCCAATTTCCAATATGCCTCGATTTTTTAAAGCTTCTTTTAAAACTTGAAGGGTTATATTAGTTTTTGATGTGTATAAATCGTAAATTGCATTACGAACATCCATTTTTACATTGTCACTTAAGTCTTCTGTCTTTGGCTTTTTTCGTCTACATTTCTTAATCTTCTTCGGAAGTAAATTATGCTTTTTTCATGCACAATTTTCTGCACAGTCCTTATACCGATTCCCAGAGCTTTTGCTACTGTCTCCTGGATACTGGCCGGTAAATTTTCATTTTCGTAATATTTTATTAGATTTAATACCGTTCTTTTCGCTTGTGGATGCAAAAAACCTGAAAATTGTTTTCTATTACTCATTTTGTCACTGACTTGTCAATCTGACTTTGAAGTTTTTGCAACTGCTGGTATTTATATGTTCATGCTCTTTTTTCATATGAAAATATCATAGGCTTATCTAATTCATCTTCCAGATTTTATGCATAGGACATGATTACGCGTAATAAAAGAAAAACAAACTTAAAAATTTTGTCGTTGATAAATCGTATGACCCGCACGATAACACTGCTTTTGACTATATTTTTCACTGTCGTTCCTCAGGTACCTCCATAAAGGACCCAGAACTAAAGATCACAGATTTAAATTTTAAGGTTATTTAGTTTTTTTTTTGGATCTTGTAAAGAATTTTACCCATGGAATTTAACAAATTTAAAATATACATTGAAATATTAGCTTTTTTTAATAATTCCTATAAACAAAAATTTATGGATGAGGTACTTTTTCAAATTATATCCAAAAAAACTAAGGTTTCGGAAGGTTGCACTGAACTTGTTTTTGGCGTATCGCTAAAAACATATTTTTCACAAACTTAATTTATGAACTAGGTAAAAGACTGATTATATTATAATGCTTTATAACACAAAAATGATTATTTCTAACTAAAAGTTAGAAGTAATTACTATATTAGACATTATTAAACATTTTTAAACATAATTACAGCTGCTAAATAAAAAGAGAGCGGGAGTGTCATCTGTTGGACGGAAATCCAGTATGCTGGGGATGCTACGTTGCCAAGTTTATTTTATATATGATCTATATAAATTATATAAGAAAAACAAAATGCATTTGTGGGTTGTGGATCGGTACTAGCAGGAGCGCGAAGGCACTAGGTGGATTGGTACCGGGTTAGCACCGGGTTAGGCGCCGTAGGCGTTATCGTTAAAGCCCTAAAAAACGAACAACAGCGCAGGGCATCACTAGCGAAAGAGGGCCGATGTCGAATGTTAGGCTTCCGCCAGTGATGCACCCGCCTGTTGATTAGTGTTGACAACAATGCAAGATAGCCTTTCTTCAAATTGTCATATTAAAGAATATAACGCGTTGGAATACAGTGAAAATATCGAATTTCTTTTCGGTTTTTTTAATAGAAAAAGTGATTCATCCATTTCTTTTATTTTCTTAAAACAGTTAAATGAAGGTAAACTTTCTATTTTATATTAAAAAAATTATCAAATTCCGTGGGTTTAATTGTTTACAAGACCCTTTTTTTTTATTAATATTGTTGAAAGTATTTGTAACGTAAAACCAAAAAATAATTGTCTTCTTAAATAATGAAAACTGTGAATTACCTATAAACCATTTTATATGGAAGCCTAACATTTAACAAAAAAGAAAGGACGTTAACTAGTTGAGCAGTGTAGGTAAGGCCGGCTGATATGGTTGATGCAGGATTCACATCTAACATTTCGGTATCTTCGGAGACAGGAACCCCATCGCGGTTCTGAGCTAAAACAGAATAAAAAAGAAGTATTTCGAAATGATCATTGAAACTTATCATAGAGCATGTGCGACAAGTCATAGTATGGGCTAATATCCTGGCTTCTAGAGAAGATAAAAAGATTAAAATTTGAAAATTATAAAGCAGCTTTTTTATCTTTTAAACTTTTTTTTATACCTTCTGGAGGTGACAAAAAAGGACTGAACTTTTGAATTTTAAATGTAACCCTATATCAAATTTTACCTTATTTTGAAAATCTCTAAAAGAGAAAGATTTCTGTGCAAACTGAAGGTCTCTATCTCGACTTGTTTTCCAATGGTACGGTAATGAAAGAAGAATTCCCGTCATAGTATAGAATAGAATATATTACTGTATAAACACAAAGTTCATTACAACCGTCAAAATAAAATAAAATAGTATAATAGTTATCAAAGTCAAAAAAAAAACCTTTAATTATTTAATTAATTTATTTATTTACGGGTATAAATACCCATTAAATCACATAACTACATGTTCACAAATAAATTACATATATGACTTAGGCTACAGCTAAATATTAGTGCTACATAATAATCTTATGAGTAAATCAACTAAAATTAATTTTTGAAACTTTTCTTTTAAAACTTTCAAGAGAATTCAAAAAAATTGGCTGCAATTCTAGACAATGGTGAGAAAACTACATAATTGCAGCGATGAAATTCAATTGCAAACAATTCCATAGCTCTGGTTTGCCGAGCTGGTACCCTTAAACCAATCAAATATAACAATTCCAAACAGTCCATTAAACCATTAATTAACTTAAAAAGAAAATAATATCCAATTTTACCGTTCTAGATTTCAAGGACTCCAATCCAAATCTAATTCTAGCCTCACTATAGTTCTGAAAAGTAAGGGGAAATTTTACTCTAAAAGCAAGCAATTTAATATACTTATTTTGTACTGTTTCAATATTGGAGATATGGGCTAGATAATAAGGTGACCATACACTAGATAAATATTCAAGCCTCGATCGAACCAAACTTTTGTAAAGAAAGTTCATAGATTTAACAGATGAAAACCGTTGTGTAAATCTGCCAATAAAGCCTAGGAGTTTTAGTGATTTATTAATTATATGATTGTAATGTAAGTCAAAGCTAAGTTTACTGTCCAATATTATACCCAAATCAGAAATTGAATTTTCCCTCTCTACTTCTTCTCTATTAATTGTATAATTATAGTTAATCACATTGGTTGTTCTGAAAAATTTAATGAACTTGCATTTACTAATATTTAAATCCAACCTGTTTCTACAGCACCAATTGTATATATGATCAAGATCACATTGTAGGGCTACACAATCCTCCAAGGATTTTATAATTTTAAATAGCTTCAAGTCATCAGCATAAAAAAGGTGTTCTGAGTTAATTTCATTAGATAAGTTATTAATAAATATATTGAATAGATAAGGACCTAAATGGCTTCCTTGAAGCACTCCTGACTTTACAATAATTTCCCGTGAAGTAAAACCTTTAATATGAACATATTGTCTCCTCTCTTTCAAATATCCTGCCATCCATGACAAAAGGTACCTCTAACACCCAAAGATTTCAGCTTCTGAAGCAGCAGATCATGATCTACTGTGTCAAAGGCCCTGGAAAAGTCAGTGTAAATGGAATCAACCTGACACCGACCCTCCAAAGCCACGAGCACATGTTGGGTATAAAGAAGCATATTAGTGGCGGTTGATCTGCCTTTATAAAAGCCATGTTGTCGAGGAGACACTATAGAGGAAAAAGATGTGCTCAAGAGTTCACAAATAATCCTTTCAAAGAGTTTAGGAATTGAGTTAATGATTGAGATCGGTCTGTAATTACAAATATTAGCTCTGTCCCCTGATTTAAAAACAGGAGTTATAAAGCTGTGCTTCCACTGTTCAGGGAAGGTACCATTTTTTAAAGATTCATTAAACAATATCCAGAGAGGTTTGGATAGTGAATATACACAATTTTTCAGTAGGTCTTGTGGAACTCCATCAGGTCCAGGGCTCCTATTAGACTTTAGATGAGTTACGGTGTCAAATACTGTAGTTAAAGAAATTTTAAAATCATGCAAATCAATAGTATTTACACTATTATTATTACTATTATTACTGTTATAAGTATCTGTATTATTAACGTCTGCTTTGTATGTTTTCTGTAAATAGCTTCCAAATAAATTCACAATTGATGGACCATTATCACAAGAAATTTCGTCCAAAAACATGCAAGAAGGAATAATATTATCATTTCTCTGAGAACCAACAAACTTCCAAAACATCACCCTCAATGGAGTTCTCAATATTTCTCAGATATTCAGAATAACATTTTCTTTTTAAATATTTACATCTATTACGTAAATCTGAATATTCAATATATGTATCCCATTGCTTGTTTTCTTTGTACTTTTTATGCATAGCTTTTTTAAGAAAAATTAGTTGCTTTAACTCATGCGAGAACCATTTAGGAAATTTGGGTGTCTTCAGACGAATAAGTGGAACAGACAGATCGATAGCTTGAAACAAAATATTATAAAATATTCCAACAGTATCATTAACATTATATAAACCAGAAAAACATTGTTCCCAATCAATATTCAAAAGGTAAGAGTTTAAATCTGCGTAATCTGCTTGCTTGAAATTGTAATAAAAGGTATCAAATTCAAGCTTATCCTGACTCACATTTAAGGTAAGATTCATCACAACTGCCGGGTGATGAGAATCACATGGCAGTACAATCTCATTTCTTTTCTACAACATCATTACTGTCTTGGGAAAAAATTAAATCTAATAATACATTATTTGCATTTAAGATACTATTAATTTGATACATATTATGAAATGCCAGACAATTACACAATGTATTTACTGATACTCTCTGGTCACCCGGGGTACTAACCCCAAAATCATTGTTCACCTAATTAGCATTAGGTAAGTTGTAATCGCCTAATAGGTAAAGCTGATAGTCGCTATATTGAAGCATAATACTATCTATTGCCAAACAGTGGTTTTCAAAGACGTCATTGGGTGAAAGGAGCAATATAAGCACTACCAATAACAGCCTTAATATTACAGTGGTTAATTAAAACAAATAAATGTTCAATAGAGTCAACAGTATGTACAATTACCTTAGACTTAATAAACTTTCGCACAGCTATAAGAACACCTCCACCGTGCTTCTTAGAACTAGTCGATGGTGACCTGTCTTTTCTATAGATTGTAAAATCTGGCATGCCTAGCTCTGTATCACTGATGCTACTAATTAACCATGTTTCTGACAATACAATTATGTCATAATCACAATCCATGACTGCTAATGACAAATCCACTAACTTGGTTCGCAATCCACGAACATTTTGATAATACACGAGAAAATGTTTTTTGATACTATCATTAGCTATATTTGATCTATTTCCACTGCTGACTTGAGCTTCCATTATTTGATTTTCGAAAGGAAAACCTCTTTATCATAACTCCGCTTGGCCAGGTTTTTTCATCATACAAATCATTCATCAACTCAACACTTGCTCCCACCTTAAATGCAAGACTCAAGGCATCAGGTCTCTTTGGTTGCTCTTCAACAGTGAATGACTGGCCCGGAAATTTGTTTTTCAAATATTCCAAGACATCATTTTCGGAAGTAGTAATACTAACCCTACTAACAGAAAGCCAAAGGCGTCTAGCAGCGGAAGAAAAAACACCGGGGGTACCAGAACCAATCCCTTTTATCACCTGAGGTCTTACAGAGGTATTATGCGATCTATTATATGGTTGCTGTAAGTGGTAGGATGGAACCTGGACAACACTTTCATTCCTTACAAGAGATTCGGGACCGTCGTGCGTCACGAATGTCTAAAGATACAACAAACCCTATCGACAAAGCAACAAAATAAATCTAAAATATATATAAGAATTATTAAAATATGGCTCTATACCTGGGCAACAACAAAAAAACATATTAACCTAAATTAAAACATAAGTACAAATTAATCCAGAATAAAATCAGAAATATACACTATAATCATGTCGACAAACTAAAATAAACACTCAATACAATTATAAAAAGACTAATCATATATATCTATATATATATATATATATATATATATATATATATATATATATATATATATATATATATATATATATATATGTTATATCCGTTTCCCATGACCTTCCACGTGCCTCCAGAATGTCGCCACATATTATCACACAGTTGCGTCATTCACAGAAACCAACATCAGCAGTTTCCAAGAATTGCGACAGTACGCTCGAACACCGTCAGCAGGAAGCCAGCGGATGCTTGCCGGTTTCCCACGTACCTCAGCAAGATTTTTAATATAAATAGACTATGTAGATTTTATTAAGTAACAGTATAATATTATTCTTTTAAGTTGTAACAATAATTAATGTCCATTTGATTTCCAATGTTGTGAACATATTGTTTTATTTTATTTTAATAAAAGTGTTTTTTAAAAAGTGAATTTTTCAAATAGTGAGATAACAATTTGGCGCAGTCGGTAGGATTCGTTTAAACGCTATTAGAACAAGAAAAAGGTCTAACTGGTAGCGGCGGATTCCAATCCCTTAACGGAACAAAAGAACCTGAGAAGTCCTCACTCGTAAAGCTTGGAGCCACATCGAGAACAAGACAACCCAGATGCAGATTACAATTACGTAAGAATCGTCTCGTATTTGATTTTATTTTTCTATACTGTTCGATTTTTCAAATAGGATTTAAACATATTATTATTTCCCTTACCATTTGTTTTCTTAAATTACAAAAAGGAAAACTATTTATTATTTTTGTTAAGATATTCTTAATAACTTAACGTTTTCATTTTACTCGTTTTTGATAAAACCTTTTTATTTTTTAACGCATCTACATTTAAAATTCAAAATGTCTCTCGATAATACCCAAACAACCATTGAAATTGAACCTTATAAACTTTCTGAAATTTTTTCCATTGTACCCGAATTTGAAGGTGATCAAATTTCTTTAAGCAATTTTATAACCGCATGCGATTGTGCATACGACATGGCAACAACGCAACAAAAAGTGTTTTTAGTTATTCACATAAAAAACAAGCTCCGTGGTAGAGCAGCTCAATTAATTAGTTCAAGGAATCCAAGTTCATACCTTGAAATTAAACAATTGTTAAATTTACACTTCGGTGATTCAAGGGATCTTACTTCCCTTATACACGATCTACAGCGATTAAGACAACTTCCTAATGAGTCGCCCCTTACATTCTTTAATCGACTTCAGGTCCTGAACGCTAAAATGCATGCCAGCATACAAAAGTCCCCACTCCTACATTCAAAAGAACAAAAAGATGCTCAGACCATGTTAATTGAAACTATGACTCTTAATACACTTCTTACCGGTCTAGAGCCACGCCTAGGACAACTTATCCGTGCTAGTAATCCAACGTCACTTTTAGAAGCACAATCAAGAATTCGGAGAGAACTTCAGCTTTCGTATTTCGAAAATCAAAAAGTTAATAAACCAACTATTCCGAAACCCAGTCCTCAGTTACCTAGACCACACCAGCCACAACAATTAAAGTGTTCCAATTGTAACAGAATTGGTCATACAATATCTCAGTGCAGGCAACTTTCTTCTAATTTTCCCCAAAATAATAATTTCCAACGACCCATAACAAATTCTAATTTTCAAAGACCCGCAATAAACTCGAATTCTCAAAGATCACAATATCAACCAAATTTTTCGCAACAAAATAGACCAAATAATCCTAGCCAAAATACAAACCAAGCACAATTTAGGCCATCAATAATTCAAAGAAATCCCAATTTTCAACCAGCTAGGACGCATCATGTTAATACAAGACAAGAATGCTCCTCAGAGAATTATTTGCCCGAATACGATCAGTACACCGCCGAAAACGGCAATCCCGGTTTTTACGATTTTTTCCAACCAGAGGAAGAATCTTATCAAGATATAAACTATTCAAATGACACTAGTAATTACCAGGATTTTCTTACACCCCTTACGAATACCGACCCTCCAGACAATTCACCCCAGAACCCAATGACCGAGATCCAATCGAGAATAGAAACACTAAATCTAGAGAATATGGATCCAAATCTCAATTTCCCGGAACAAGCGTTTCTTTAAGTCCTCTTCTTACTGTAAATTCCAAGAATCTATATTATATCGATGACGCATCAAAACAATTCAAACTTCTCATTGATACCGGTGCAGGCATTTCTATATTTAAGGAAAACACCGTACAAAAATTTCCTACACGATTTCCCGAAAATGTCACTATTCAGGGAATTACCGATGAAAAACTTTCAATATCTCAATCTACACTCATACCTTTTACTATTGGTGATCCACACAAAGTGTATATTTGCAATTTAGATATAGATTTCGACGGTATATTAGGATTGGATTTCTTGGAACATTATGAATGTATTGTAGATCTGAAATCAAAACAACTTATTACAAATTTTAAAACTATGCCCCTTCACAAAGTAACCACAACTACAGCCATATCAGATGTACAAGAATGCATTAAAAACCGTAATAAAATTTCTATAGAGGCTAGAACTGAAAAAATTTTCAAACTCAAGTGCGAACTATTTAATACGGATGCTATACTTCACGCATATGTCAAAGAAAATGTTAGATTGCCAAATGCCCTGGTTAAGGTTAATGAACGCGGTGAATTTTTTACATCTATAATTAACTCAAATGCTATAGAAAAAACAATCGACTTTTCAAATTTAAATATCGAACCTTTTGACCCTGGAATTGATACTGAAACAATTTTTAACTTAAATACCTACCCTATACAAAACGCAGTTTTAGATAGGCGCTCAATTATTAAAGACCAGTTACGCACCGAACATTTAAACAACGAAGAAAACGATTTAATAACTAACCTATGTCTCGAATTTTCCGATATCTTTTATTTAGAAGGCGATAATTTATCTTTTACCAACGAGATCAAACATTCTATAGATACTAATAATTCAAGGCCCGTATTTACCAAATCATATAGATATCCTCACATTCATAAAGAAGAGGTAAAAAGCCAGGTAAATAAAATGTTAGAGCAAGGAATTATTCGCCAGTCCATCTCTCCATGGTCCTCCCCGGTTTGGGTTGTTCCCAAAAAATTGGATGCCTCCGGAAAACCCAAATGGCGTGTAGTTATAGACTACCGCAAGCTGAACGAGCTTTCTATAGCTGATAAATATCCTCTTCCGAACATTTCCGACCTTCTCGATCAATTAGGGAAATGTCAATATTTCACAACCCTCGACTTGGCTTCTGGTTTCCACCAGATCGAGATCAATCCAAAAGACATCGAGAAAACTGCCTTCTCTGTTGAAAATGGCCATTACGAATTCGTCCGTATGCCATTCGGTTTAAAGAATGCCCCGTCCACATTCCAAAGAGTCATGGACAACATCCTTCTCGGTATTCAAAATGAACGTTGCTTAGTGTATATGGATGACATCATCGTGTACTCTCCAACAATACATGAACATATTTCAAGACTAACAGAAGTCTTCAAGCGTCTCCGCAAAGCCAACTTAAAGATCCAACCTGATAAATGCGAATTCCTTCGAAAGGAAGTTGCTTATCTAGGACACCTTATTACCCAAAGTGGAGTAAAACCTAATCCAAGCAAAGTTGAATGCATTCAGAAATTTCCTATGCCAACAAATCCTAAAGAAATAAAGTCATTCTTAGGTCTTGCTGGATATTACAGACGCTTCATCCCAAATTTTGCCAAAATATCAAAACCCCTGACCAAGTTATTACAAAAGGACGTCCCATTCACATTCGACGCGGAATGCAAAACCTCATTTTCTGACCTGAAAAAGGCACTTACATCGGACCCAATCTTAATTTACCCCAATTTCGAAGAAACTTTCTTGCTAACCACAGACGCTAGCGCATTCGCTATTGGAGCCGTCTTATCTCAAGGTCCCATCGGAAAAGATCTTCCGATAGCATATGCATCTCGAACTCTGTGTAGTGCTGAAACAAAGTATTCTACCATAGAAAGAGAATTATTAGCCATTGTATGGGCTGTCAAACACTTCAGACCATATCTTTTTGGTCGAAAATTTGTTTTGGTAACAGATCATCGCCCTTTGACTTGGCTATTTTCAATTAAGGACCCCGGCAGTCGCCTAGCTCGCTGGCGCCTTAAACTCGAGGAATATGATTACAAGATTGAATATAAACCCGGCCGAATAAACAAAAACGCAGACGCCTTATCACGTATTAAAATTAACCATTTTAAAAATTGCTCAGATTTTCAATCAACCATCGCTATTTACGCCTCAAATGAAGACGACTTTAATAACAGACCCTCGACCAGCAAACAAAATTCATTTTCAGAAATAATAACCGAAAACGATCTAGACGATAATGAAATAACCGACGAATACAATAGATTTGTTAATTTATACAAGACAAAATCAATCATCGATTATTCCAAAATCGAAATTTCCAATGATCAATTTTTGGACAAATCAAACAAAAATATTGTCACTTTCTTTTGGCAAACTAAAATGGAAGATTTTCATTTTAAAATTATAGAGGACCTATTTGAGGAAAACTATGATTTTGCCCCGCTTACGGTAAACACCCTGTCTAGTAAGAGTGTAAAGGACCGCAAATATTTCATAATACCCTTGTCGTATAATACTGATACCGTAGTCCAGCAGCTTTTCTATATTATCTATAAATGTCAAGATAAATTCGATCTTTCTAAAACCTATTGTATCGAAAATAATTTACAACTTCCCATCCTCGAAATATTTTCATTCATTTTCTCTGATAAAGATATTAACTTAAAAATATGCCATAACCTCGTAAGAACCCCAGACCCGGATGAAATACCCACAATTTTAGATCAACACCATACTGGCAAAAAGAATCTTCATCGCGGTATTAATGAAACTGTCAAACGCATTCGACAAAAATACAATTGGACCGGACTAACTAAAGATGTCGAAAAACTCATTCGAAGCTGTGAAATCTGCCAAAAAGTTAAAATCTGTAGGAAAAATCTTAGTACGCCCCTAGTCATAACAGAAACTCCAAAAACTGCATTCGAAAGAATCAATATTGACATCTTCGAGTATCCAACTCGTAACTATGCCCTTACGATCCGAGATGAGCTAACCAAGTTCACACAGGTGTACCCAACATCGGATAAAAAAGCCTCAACGATTGTCAATACACTCCTGCTATTCTTTCAACATTATGGAACTCCCCTACGGATCCACTGTGACCATGGCCGTGAGTTTGATAACACATTAATGAAAGACCTGTGCACACTCTATGACGTCAAGTTAACCTTTTCAAGTGTTAGCCATCCGCAATCAAATGGATCGCTCGAAAGATTCCACGCCACTTTAACCGAAATGATTAGGGTTCACACAGCAGAACATCCTGAGGAACACCCATTCAATATCCTCCCCTATTCAGTCATCTGTTATAATAACACAAAAAACAAAACTCATGGATTCACCCCTTATGAGCTGATATTCGGCCATACGTCTAGCCGACCCCCAGAAACCTTATATAATCAAGAACAACTTATCTCCAAATACATCCGAAATCTAAATAATAAAATGGAAACATATTACAAAATCGCACGAGCTAGAACAAACGCCCAAAAGGAAAAATCAAAAATCAGATTCGACAAATCAGTCTCCGATAAACAACCCGATTATAAAGTTGGTGACAAAGTATATGTCAAAGAATCGCAAATTAAAGACAAAAGTGAAAATAAATTCAATGGCCCCTTTCAAATTATCGAACTTTACCAAACTTCAGCTAAACTTAAAAACCTTTCTACAAACCAAATTTCCAAAATAAATTTTGATAGGCTAAAGACATACTATGACTAGTCTATTTTTTTTCCAGACTCCTTTGGCTTATTCCAGCCGTCTTCTCCCAATACTTCTTCACACCAATCAACAATACCGTTGGACTATTTTACCATGAGGAAAATTTTGTCAAAATTACTAACGATAAGTGGACGTTACTCGTATACAAAGATTTACAACCCCTTAAAGAAACTATACAAAACAACGACAAATTACTTACTACACTCAGTGACATGTTGAATGACCCATCCCCTAGAACTGTATCTTTTAAAATAGAAATTAAAACACATTTAAGCTTATTAACCCAAATTTCAAACGCAGTTAATCAAAAATATAGAGAAATCATGGCAGATACAAAAAAGTTATCTTATAGGAACAAACGCGGATTAATAAACGGCATTGGTAGTATTTTTAAATCTATCACAGGCAATTTAGATTCAGCCGATGGCGAATATTACAATGCATGTATAAACAAAATCACGCAAGATGAACGCGAACTTGAAAGCTTACTTAAAAGTCAAATATCGGTAACTTCATCTGTAATTAAAAACTTCAATTCCACCATTCAAAAGATTCAAATTGATGAAGAAACCTTCAACCAAGACATAGATATTATACAGAGCGCTATCATGAACATATCTGATGACTTAGCGTTTTACGAAGGGCAAATTAAAACTCTAAATCTTTGCGAAGCTTTAATGGAAAGTTATGTTTTTCTAGAAGATTCTTTAAACGATATTATAAATGCCATCACATTCGCTCGTTTGAAAATTCTTCATAGTTCTATAATAACTCCAGGAGATTTGATCACTTCTCTCCAAGAGATATCGCGTTCTCTATCAAAAAATAATCTTCCTCTCCCTATATATTCATCAAATATTGCCAATTATATTGACTTAATTGAATTAGAATCATACCAGTCCGATAATAGGATTGTGTTCGTTCTTAAAATTCCTCTAACTGAACCAGAATCATACACTTTGTATCGAATTTTTCCTATTCCTATTATGGACAATCGAACAGGTCTTTTTCACATAATACCAACAACAAAAAAATACATTGCGCGAGATGACGACGCCTTACTATATGTACTACCACAAGACATCTCCAGCTGCAAGCCACTCGAGACGCACACTAAGATCTGTTCAGACCTTCTGCAATATCCAATCGACAGCGATGCTATCTGCGAAGCACAGCTACTCAGGCAGCAGAACATACTACCGAAAACCTGTCAAACATCGATATTGCTAGTCACCGATTACCACGTCCAAGAGATCTCCACGAACTACTGGCTTATCTCAGTTTCCGAACCACTTCCTGTAACCGTAAAATGTGGAACCAGGAATATAGAAACCCAGATCCTGAAGACGAACTCCCTTCTTAAGTTACAACCAAACTGTAACGCTTTTATTGGAAGCACAAGAATTCATTCCAAGTACCTTGTGGAGGAATATAAAAATGTAACCTATAAAAGCCATCCTGTTCAGATTCCTTTCGAATGCTGCAAACAGTTCCCAGAACAGCCTCAAATCCCAAAGCTCAAACCCTTGAAGCTCAGCAACATCAATGCCGATGACCTGAACGTTGCTCAACACCGCCTAGACCAATATTCAGAAGAGCTAGACAAGTTGATGAAAGAACCCTTCATAACCAAATATATCCATTGGTTTACGATACTCACAATATCAATGGTCGTTGGAATGGCAATCCTCTACATCCTCTGTAAGTGTAGACGTAAGAAGCCACTGAAACTGTCCATAACTGGCAGTCAGGATCCTCCATCACCTCCCAAGCCTAGTCCGAAGCGCTTTGCCCCATACCAGTTGAGAAGACTAATACCAAAAAGGCGAACTAGCATCCATCCAGAAAATACACAAGAAGAGGAAGAAGCATTTGAACTTCAGTCCTAAAAGTTGCTGCAAAGCACCAACTTTTCACTAAAAGGGGGAGCTGTTATATCCGTTTCCCATGACCTTCCACGTGCCTCCAGAATGTCGCCACATATTATCACACAGTTGCGTCATTCACAGAAACCAACATCAGCAGTTTCCAAGAATTGCGACAGTACGCTCGAACACCGTCAGCAGGAAGCCAGCGGATGCTTGCCGGTTTCCCACGTACCTCAGCAAGATTTTTAATATAAATAGACTATGTAGATTTTATTAAGTAACAGTATAATATTATTCTTTTAAGTTGTAACAATAATTAATGTCCATTTGATTTCCAAAGTTGTGAACATATTGTTTTATTTTATTTTAATAAAAGTGTTTTTTAAAAAGTGAATTTTTCAAATAGTGAGATAAATATATATATATATATATATATATATATATATATATATATATATATATATATATATATATATATATATATATATATATATATATATATATATATATATATATATATATATATATATATATATATATATATATATATATATATATATAAGTACTTTCTTGGGATTAGGTTCGTCGATTGAACAAAGAAACTTTAATTGACGTTTCGCCTGTCCATTTCAGGCTTTTTCAAAATATTTAATTCTGCACATCTAAAAATTAAATACAAAAAGTGTATATATGTAAGTTAATAAATAAAAACAATTAGGTATAACGGCACGCACTAAAATTATTAAAACATTTATTTAAAATAGTACAGTACATACCTTGAGAAAGATGTTCTTTTACCTTGCTTGGCGTAAAAGAACATCTTTCTCAAGGTATGTACTGTACTATTTTAAATAAATGTTTTAATAATTTTAGTGCATGCCGTTATACCTAATTGTTTTTATTTATTAACTTACATATATACACTTTTTGTATTTAATTTTTAGATGTGCAGAATTAAATATTTTGAAAAAGCCTGAAATGGACAGGCAAAACGTCAATTAAAGTTTCTTTGTTCAATCCACGAACCTAATCCCAAGAAAGTACTTGATATTTATAAATTGTAAGGTTCAAGAAGAGAAATATAAATATATATATATATATATATATATATATATATATATATATAAAAGAAAAAGTAGGGGTCCTAGCACAGATCCTTGTGGTACACCATGTTGGAGTATAGTTTCATCAGATAATTTCCCATTAAAAAGTCACCTGTCTCCTGCCTGACAGATAATTCTGAATTAGTCGGACGCTATTTTTATCCACCCTATACAATATTAGTTTTTGAATGAGAATGTCATGCGACACAGTCGAAAGCTTTAGAGAGATCACAAAAAGTATACATACTACATATATGTAATAATTTAAATTCTTATTATAAAATTCTTATACAAACTAATTTTTTATGGGTTTAAGCTATTAATATATAGTCCTAACACTGGAACCTGTGGTGGAAGATAGATCAAAATACAAGAGTTCTAATCACACTACACCACAACTTGTTACCTTCTGGATGCGCGTTTCGCTAACCAAGTTAGCATCATCAGCAGATGATATAAACTAAAGTAACTTATCCTAACCGAGACTATTTATAGGTAAATGTGGTCACACTTGGTTGGACCCGACTACACCGTTGTCAAGTAAACAATAGAGGGGGCTATAGGGAATCGGCCCTCTGTCTTTATTTAGTGCTTTCTTACCACATTTAACTATTTCTATACACTCAAATGGATCCAATAATCTATTATTACATACATTTTTAATCAACTTAAAAGTATTTATTCCTATTCGGTGATTGTTTTCCAAAGCATGTTGGGCAAAGCTTGAGTTTTCTGTTCTTCCGTATCTTGAATGTGCCGTGTGTGTTCTTTACAACGAATGTTTATGGAGCGTTTAGTTTGCCCAACATATTTTAGATCGCAGTCATTAAAGCTAATTTCATAGATGCCACTCCTCTCCCTCAAGTCGACTTTGTCTTTGGGGTTTCCAAGGAGATTTTTCAAACTGTTCTCTGTTTTGTAGGCTACTCTAAAACCTATGTTTTTAAATACTTTTTCTAGACCTCTCGTATATTGGGTTTCTAATCTGCCCATAAACAAATTTGCAAGGAACGGAGATAAGCAATTGCCCATCGCAGTTCCCTCAAGTTGTTTAATATTTATAATATTTATTGTTGAACTGAAAAAAAATTTTGATTCATATATAATTTTGTGAGACGTAAATATTCATCAATAATTTCTTTCTTCAAATTATTGATTTCATTCATTCATTATTATTATTATTATTATTAACTCAAAAAAGAACTCAAGTATTTCCCAAGGTTGTGGTATAGATACGTAGACGATATATTTGCTATTTTTGATACTAAAACAGAAAATTTGGACTTTCTTAGAAACATTAAACAATAAATATCCTTCCATTAATTTTACGTACGAAAAGGAGAACAATGGGCAATTACCTTTTCTCGACACGCTAGTTATTAGGAATAACGATAAATTAGAATTTGATATTTATAGGAAATTTACTAATACTGGTAGGTATATAACATCCGACTCATTTCATTGCCGTCAACACAAAATGGCAGCATTCCATTTCTTAACTCACAGGTTAGTCAATTTTCCATTAAGTAAAAAACGTTTTAACAATGAAATGAATTGGATTAAAAATGTAGCTAAAAGTAATGGATATAATGATGGTTTTGTACATAAATTAGTAAATAGACATAAGCATAAGAAAATGTTAAAAGATGCCACTACTCTTCAGTCTATTGTTTACCTGACAACGGTGCAGTCGGGTGCAACCAAGTGTGACCACATTTACCTATAAATAGTCTCGGTTAGGATAAGTTACTTTAGTTTATATCATCTGCTGATGATGCTAATTTGGTTAGCGAAACGCGGGTCCAGAACATAACAAGTTGTGGTGTAGTGTGGTTAGAACTCTTGTATTTTGATCTATTAATACATAATTTGATTTATCACATGTTTAAAAAAGGGCCCATATTTCTCTTATCTTCCAAATAACCAAATGTTTGGTAAAATAGATATTGTATTATTTAAGCTCATGCAAAACTGACGGTATCAGTATTCATATATAATGATATAAAAAATATTTTACCCCACAGGTTGTAGTTAGAATAATTTCCACTTCCAGGCAAACACGGGCCTACTATGGAATACTGCATTTCATTTGAGTAATCTGTATAGACCCATATATCCCTGATGTAGGTAGTCTGAGATGCTTCAGCTAGTTCCTTAATCATACTATCTCCGCTAGATTCCATTTCTCTAAAAAAAAATGCCTTCAGAACACTTTGAAATTTGCAGTTATGCTGTTCCTCAACTGTAATTAAAGTTTAAATTACATAAACAGTGGTATAAAAGTGTGATTTGCAGATAAAGAAATGATAAAGTACAGTTTAGATATAGTATTTCAGATCTGTTACATAATTACATCTGCTTCCAGGACTTAGAGCCATGAAAATTTAAATGGCAGATATTTAAAATGTAATTCAGTTTAATTAAAATTAATTAATTCAGAATTTATATAAGTTTCCGAACAAACTTTTCTCATAACCAATTTTTGCTACCATTTGAAAACCTACTCTTAAAGCATTAGTAGGTAAGTTTAAAATGTATTTGCAAACCAAAACAATTCAGTTATTTGCAAACCAAAAAAATTCAGTTGTATTCAGTCGTATTTCAACCACCAGCTGATCGAGAGCTGCTCTTTTGATAAATTAGAGAGTTTTGAGTAAATAAGATGCACCATTTTTGTTATATATGTGATAACTGTTACTTTTGCTTGACACCTCCCATAAAAAAAACTGGCCATGCAATGAAGACGTTATTCAATTTTGCAAAAAACTGAGTCAGTATTGTTTAGTCAAATTCCATATGAAATTTCATTTGAAATAATAAATAAAATATAACTTAAGATAAAACAAAAACTTACACAGTTGGCTTCACAGCAGATATTGGAAATATATACTTAAATAACTGTTCCACCCTCAATCTGGCTAACCTCTTAACTTCTTCATATTTTCTAAGTAACTTTTCTTGTGCTAAAGCAACGTCTTCATATTTCCTTGAAACGCAATCCTCTAATGCTTCACTTTTTGTTTTGTATGCTTTAAGTTTTTCACCCCTTTCCTGTAAATAAAATCAGAACATAGAACTTACTTCTTATATTGTTTTAACGAATTAAAGGCTAACCACCCACTCAGGGTCTAATTATCACAAGTTCATTAAATATATAAATGTTTTTACTAATGTCAATAAGTCTGATTTGTATGAAAATAAAAGAAAAAAACTAAATTAAATATTTAATAATAATTAAAAAAACATGAAGAGATGTACAATAACCTGATTTCTTTTCTGCAGTTCTGTTAACTTTTTGCTGAGGTACTGTCTCTTTTGTCTCTTTTCTTCTAGAGCAACACGAACTATTCGATTCCTCTCCTTACCTTGTCGGATTTTAGTTTGCTATAAAAAGAAAAAACTTAATATAGATTTAAATTACAAAACGGTATATAGGAATATGTAATACACAGAGAAGTATTTATTGTATAAAAAGAACAGGAAGAAATTATACATGCTTATAAACCTAACTATCTACTTTCCGAGCTATCTGGAAAGTAAGTAAATTTATGCCTGTTTTTAAGGATGGCAAAAGACAGGAGGTGGATGAAATATCAACCGATTTCTCTAAACTGCACCCTTTCAAAAGTCTTTGAAATAGTCTTGTTCAATAGAATTTATGATGAATCTAAGAATTGTATATCAAACAACCAGCTTTGTTTTCTACCTAATAAATCAATGTTGATAAATCTGTTAGTATTTTCTCAATATTTGTATGAAGCTGTAAATAATAAAAAACAAGTTGATGTCATATTTACAGACATGGACAAGGCATTTGACAAAATAAAGCACAGTGTCATAATTGAATCTGAAAGGAAGTTGGAAGTTGTCAACAATGTTATAAATTTGGTAATATCTTAACGAATTTACTAATGTTTGCTTATAAATTAACAGATTTGACCTTTGGATTAATTCTAGTGGATGGTCTCAGTTCCAATTAAACAGAAAATCAGCTTTCTACCAGGCCTGCTAGAGCCCAAATATAACATACAATTTATTATTTAGCATCCACGGGCCCTGACCATTTACAATGCCCCTGTCTGCACCTCCCTGTGCATGAATGAACTACTATGGCAACACTGAAATCCTCAAATATAAAAGCCATGCAAAATTTAACCTTACCAATACATCACATCTTTGTTTATTTTCCATTAATTTTAAGCAGTTTCGTTGAATATTTAGTCTGTTTTCATCCCATTCTCCAAGAGCTCTACGGATTTTATTAAGACTGAAAGAGAAAAAGATAATAAAATACAAAACAGATTTCATTCCAAAAAAAATTAATTAAATCTATTAAAAATTATTTGAAGCTTCCATTTTATTTGTTAGATAATAACAAACAAATATTTCAAATCTTTACTAAACTTGAGCAGAAATAGTAAATATTTATTTTAAAGAAAGTAAATATACAAAGAAAGTGTTTGCTTTCACATCTATACTCAAAAGAATACCTTTCCTCATTTTTATTGGTAATCAATCCACTATGAATACAATCACTGCAATAAAAATATTTCTTAAACTTCTTGCAAAGTGGACATTTGTGAACGTTAGGGCTCTCAGAACTAGATGATATATGAAATATTCTTGGTGCTGTGCTTGTTGTTGAGTCTTCTGAACTTACTGTTGCCATTTGAACAAAGCAAATAAAACGATATGAATATTGCTTTCTTCACAGAAGATTTAACACTGGAGACGATTTGATTATTTAAAATACTAAACACCACTTAAACACCCTGGCTGACACCAGTCTATTTTGGCTAAAATTCTACTTTTCTTGGGGTATTTTGGAAATGTCAAAACATTTTTAACGGGAATAAATTACGAACAAACAAATAGGCGGGAGTTTTAAATTCTATAATTTCTACGTTAAATATGTTTAGCTTGGTTTGATTGTAAATTATCCTCTTGTTTAAACACTGTTTGTTCTTGTGATAGTAATAATGTTAAACAAATAACAAAAACAAATCCCTACTACACTACAAATAAAATTCCATTACTCAATTTGACAATCAGCTGGGAAGTGTGGTTGCTTCAAGAGCGTAAACTTGGGCGAAGTTTAAAAACAGGTAAATAGCCATGACGCAATAACTAACCGGTATATTATCATTGCTACTGTGACTGAGACTCTTAAGTTAAAAAAACATTATCCATCTACGTACGTGTTTCCATGAACATCGTGTATACTTTATATTTACAGAGTTTTATCTACATTTGGTAATGATGTCGGCTTTTAAAAATAACTTGATTAAATTAAAATAAACGGTCTTGAAAGTAGCCTGATTTTTTTAAAGAGTTCATAGTGTTCGTAGGACCGTAAAAAAGAATGTTTTCTGAGAATTTCGAGTCAAAATTTCAGTTTCAAGTTAGCGTGGATCATCGGAAAACAAATGACGATCGTTCGCTTACTGAAAAGGCGACGTTGTACGCCTAATTTAAAATTGCGTCAAGTTAAGTTAAATTTTTCTTTTCTTAATTTTTTCATTATGGAGTGCGAAATGATTATTCTTCTGATACTCCTGATATTTCTAAAGCAACCAAATCGGCAACTTTACATTAACTACCTGAGAAATCAGGAAGTAAATATGAAAAACACTACCATCCTTTTAGATTTAGATCTATCTTAAAATAGCTGGTATAGAGTTGTTCTTTACAACCTGCTACCACTTTAAAAATTCTATTTTCAACTAGATACCTATACTTAAAAATGATTCATGAACTTTTTATTACTTTTCGTTTTTAAAAAAAAGATATGTCCCGAAAACAGACACATTTTTTTCAAATGGCATATTTTGTTCTAACTGGTTCTAAATAGAAAATGAAGATTATAAAGTGCAATGGAATACGAATGTTTACTTTGTTTCCAAAAAATAAAAATTTTGAACAAGAACCACTTCTATAATTTAAAAAAAAAAGATATTCAAGCGTTTTAGGTGATCCGACTAAACTGTCTTCACTGTTAATGGACAAGCTGCTGGAAGGAAAATTTAACTTTTTAATCTCAACAGGACAGCACTTGGCTGATATCATGGAGGGAGGGTTTTACAGGTAATGTTTATCTATGACGGACATTCAGTGGTCATTTTCTCACAGGAGCTTTATGTCATTCAACGGTAGAAAGAAGTAAACAAATATTCAGAGTTTGACATAAATAATTTTCACCGGTGATGCTAATTTTTCAAGAGAAGAGATAACTTTCACTGCAATCTATTATACATATTCTTAGCTCAGCTAGTTAATTTCTTTTCTTTATTACTACAAAAGTAGGGTCAACTCAGCTTAAAAATCTGCAGCCCGCTAATCCATTTCCAAGGAGGGGCAACATGTATGTTAAAAAATAAATGATGATTAAAAAAAAAGTTATCCATATTCCATTTGGTATATAAAAATATCCCCAAAAGCGTCCGGAAGAAAATTATTAACTAATTTTTACTATAATAGATATTATGTTATATACAGTATCAGCATTTTCCAGGGGGGGGCAGGGGCAAGCGCCTGTAGACCTTATGTATAGATCGTATTATGGCTGTATTGATCGTATTCGCAATTATTAGAGAACTCTTGATTTACCCATTCTTTTTGCTAACTAGAGAAGCTTACTGTATTTTTTTCCAAAAATAATTTCCGATGCTATCAGAATACCCCATTTCAATTAAGATACCAAATGTATGTTTTAAACGATGCTCGTTCACCACATTATTACAGTTTATTTGAACGTAAATGTTTGAAGAAACACACCGCCTCGGCCTCCACGATCTTCTGATCTAAACTCCTTAGATTTTTTTCTAGAACGGCCTCAAATATCTGGTTTATACCACTACAATCTTTCTAATGATGATTATTTTTAACAAGTTTCATACATTTTCTCTTGACGGATTTACTTACTGGTATATTAACACCTAAGGGCCAAATTATCAATAGGCTGGTAACTTTACCAAGCAGATAACTGCCAAGGATATCATTGTTGAGACAATTGTAACTATGGTAAATATCTGCTATTTACATTTTTATTATTTTGGCAAAATTATCAAAGCTTATTCATAGATATTCGGTAATTTAGAAACACACCCTTCCGAAAGTAAGTGCACTGGTTGAGACAATTGTAAAGATTTTTTCAGCTTTTCATAAGAAAACGAATCGTTTTCTAGAAAACGATGGATGCAAAAATACAAGAGACAAAAAATATGCAGAGATAAAGCAAACATCAGTAACTTATCCTTTCTCTTATGAAATCCCCTTAGGACTAGGTGTTAAAATTAGGGATGCACGACACTAACCGATATTTAAGAATATCGATAATTTTGCTCCTGATATTCGATATTTCAGATCGATATTTAAAAAACGATACAACCAACGTATTACAGTATTACCAGTTACAGGTGTGCAGAATGTTGAAAGTATAGTTAGAGTTGATAGGATGAAAGGGGGACGGGAGATTAACAGACAGCGGTGATGGCGACAATTAAATTGATGGCCACTGATAAAATTACTAAATGTTTATAAATTTTAACTCAGATCTTTTTAAATTATCGGTATTAAAAATTCAAAATTTTCCCATCTTTAAAACGGCATTAAAAAAATCATAATAAAATAATTCTATGGTTCAGTTTTGCATAAAACGCATTTTTAATAGAAGAGGGGAAAGTACTTACATCGCCAATTTTGATATAAAGGATTTTGGCGCTCTGATCATTAACCCGAAGTCGAAATTTATTTGACCACTTTTCATTTTTGGGTTATTCATCTTCAAAATTCTCAGACATTATAACTCCAATTTCCATTTTTTTCTTCATCTTCAAAATTTTATTATTAAACTGTCTCTGGTTATGAAACTGCTAGACTGTTATAAACTATAATAAACACAAATTATATTGCCGTTTTTTTTATTTATTTGAATAAAAAAAAATGAACAGTCAAAAAGAATCATAATCCATAATGTTTGGACTAGTAACTTCCTTCTTGGTCCTTTTATTGGCATGTTGAAAACAAATTAATAGAAGCAACCTTAAAACCAACACTTCATCGAAAACGTTTCGCGATGTTGTCAAGTTTTTTGATAGATGCACCCGTTTAATTCAAAACAAAAAAAAACCTAACCTAACCACAAAACACATTTAAGCTAGTGTTAAGTACAGCTTCAAGATCAGTCTTCCGGTTCGTCTCGTCGAGAAGGCAGACCTCTGTGTTATTAACATAAGTGGTTCCACGTGTTCGGTTTTGCTGCTTTATTTCGGGGGGAAACGGGAGACTCAACCGCTCAGTGTGGAAACTAACGACCCCGCTAGAAAGGGAGCAGACGCTGTGAACGTGTGAGGCCTAGTTGTTCCTGCATTCTATCCCGTTCGTCTGCCGCAGTTCTACAGAGAATATTAGCGTAATGGCCGCTACGTGGCGGGAGTGGGAGGGGTAAGGGTCATTTCGTGATATCAGTAGTACTCTCAAGGGGCACCTAGTGGAAGCCTAGATGCATTTCAATAATTTAAAGTGGAAAGATTAAAAAGTATTTGAAAGATTCGTGGTATTCGGGAGCTCTAGCTCGCCATCCGGATATCCTACCGATAACGTCTCCAAACTGGAATAAGGTGCAGGGTCGACGATTTAACGACTCTGAGCCCCGGACGGAGAGCAATCTGGCGATTGCCTTGTAGCAAAACCAATAAGTCCTGTTATGTAACAGGATAAACAAGAATGAAGTACAGCTTCAGCTATCGGCCGATAGGTGGCGTGACACGATGTAATCGGAACCGCTAATAGCAGACTGGTATCATAAGAAGTCTTATCTCAAACGGCAATGAGAAGAGACTGGAAAACGTTTTAGTCTCACATGAAACTGTAAAAATAAAAGACACAATCCATACTTTCTTATCTTTTATATTGGTGACATTAATACAGTACAATAGGAGGTAAGTAAGCCGAAAATCCATACTACAAGTACAAAATTTACAAAACTGCACTTAAGTATCACGGGACAAATAAATAATATTCTTAAATAACTCTACAGGCTAATTAAAAATACTTAAAAATTCGTTAAGAGTACCATTAAGTTTTCAATAGAGCGCACCGCGCAACCATTGATGCACATATATTGCAACAGCCGAAAACAATTTTATAACGATTTACTTAACAAAAATTAATCGTTGCTTAAAAAATTCGAAACACAATATAAACAGGCTGACAACTAATTGCACGATTTTTTTTCACTAGCAAATAATATAATCTGATCAACAAAAAGATTGACCCTTTCAATTTTTAATCCTTCCTTCAAGTCAAGGTTTAAAATTAATTGTAAAAAAAATGGAACAAGGTTCATATTTCTATGTTATGTTACTTCACTGTGACGCCCCCTTACACAACACATTGCCGATGATCTAGTAGGTAAGTTTTTATTATGGATAGTGATGCGCTCTCCTAATACTTCCAGTTTGTTTAACAAAACCTCGCACTCGACCACATCCAACGCTGTCTAAAGGTCAATAAAAACCGTATTGGTATTTATCTAGTTCAACGTACCTAGAAACTTAGTTATACGTTTTAGAATTTTAGAGAAAGCACTTAACTTCAACAATGGGTCTGTAGTTTTGTATCAAGTTATTTAAACCAGATTTGAGAATTGTGGCCCACTTTACTAGTTCATCAGTTCAATACACCACCTGGTTTACCAACTGTACTAGAATATATACGTTTTTTTTTATAATTCGCCACCCCTGAGAGCCCTTTTTTTAGAGCTACAAAAAAAAAGTTTATATGAAAGTTTTAGGATTTTTTCTAAATATATTTACATGGCGGTAAATTTAAAAACAAGTGACGATCGGAAAATCAATATATCACTACCAACTTTGTTATTTTAAACGGAATACCCTGTTTTTTTGGACATTTTTGGATTCTCTCATTCTACTCTTTTTAAAAATAAAGATATATTTAGGTATACTCGGAACGGTAGTTTTTGATTTATTCGGCTTTCAAGTTGCCACATAATACATATGACAAATTCACCGTGATGAAATTCAACGATACTAAAATCGCTTTACCCACGAAAAAAACAAAACAGTTATTTGTAAAAAAAAACATTTTATTTACTTTACGTCAAGTAATTATTAATATAATGCTTTTTACTGAAGAAGAAAACCTTAAAATAATTCAATTGTATTTCGAAAATGAGAATAACGTGATAATACAGGATGCTATATCCTACAGCTCGGGTTCCCTCTAGAAAAACTGTTTCATATATAGCAAAAATCATGCACAAAGAAAATCACCGCAGAGACAAAGAAAGCAGGCAAAATTAAACTTGAAAGAGGCGGAGGAATTAACTATATTATTACATTTTGACGGTAAACAAACATTTCCAGAGGTAGTCTAAAAGTTTAATTAAAATTAATTTTTAGAAAATCTAAGCAGGTCGATTCCTGACGTCTCTAGGATAAATAAAAAAATATTATTATCTACGTTTTATTTCTTGTTATACTATTATAATTTGAAAATTTTAACGCCAAGGAAAAACGTTTAGATCGTAGAAAATTTTCAAGATATGGCGTATTGAAAATTCTGATAGTGTGTGTCTGAAGATATTGACATTGTCTTGGTAACATACCATATTAAAACGCGTAAAATTTGCTTTTGGCCAAAATGGTTTTTGAAATTCCACATGACTTTACTGATCAGTATAACAGAGATATGAAGCTTTGATTTTAAAGTTCAATATCCGCATAAGAAAAAGGAGATTTTTTTTAAACAATGATTTAATTGAATTTATTTTGAACAAAGGACTACGATTTGAAAGGGTCAGTATTTTTGTTGAACAGTTTAGTTCAACAATTAAAGGTACCTACAAGACGTTTTTATTCCAAGAAAGATGCTCCCATATTAAAAAGGTATTTTCTCCTCTTCAACCAAACCTGAAAAATAGGTACTTATTTTTTTTTCTCACTATTTTGACTCGAAGTACCATCTAGGCCGAAATATCTGAACATTTTTCGAAACATTTGATTTTAAAAAAGCGCATTTTTACCATTAATAGTATGTTTTTCTCAACCACTGATATTTTTACTTTTAAAGTTAGGGCAATAATTTTTTGCCTGTAAAAAGAAACTTACTTAAAAACCTACAAATTAGCACAACAAAATATTATCCCAACTGTAAAAATAAAAATCTCAGCGGTTGTCAGGACATATTATATATATATATATATATATATATATATATATATATATATATATATATATATATATATGGACCTAAGAACCTACAAACTGGTAAAGAAATCATAACTTTAATTTGAAAAGTAAAAAAAATTAAGGGGGTGGAAAAAAATTTAATCAATAACAGTACATTTGTTTTCAATGTAGGAATGTATTCTACTATTTATTTAGCCATTATTCAAATAGCTTCCCTCACTAGATATTTCACCGCACCCCAATGATAATAATTTAAATATAAAACACTCAACTAGATAAAAAAAATTGCTGATTCCAATTTCTTTTATACATAAACGTATCAATTTTTTTAAGAGCATCTTTGAGAATATAAGTATATCGGGTAACGATGAACATAGGATTTTCGACACCATTTTTCATACCCATGGATATTTATACTTCAAATAGAAACCTATACCTTTTCTATACATTCTAATGCAATTTTACCATTTTAATGACGTTTTAACAAGTAATATTTTAATTTAAAATGGCAATTATTGAAGGAAGAGTTTATTTATTTAAAGGAAGAAATTTATGTAAGCTTGAGGCATGTATAATTAACATTCTTGTTGTGATAAACTCAAAACAACTATTAACCAAGCTAACCAAAAATACTGCTCGAATAGTTAAAACACTATAAACAGTGATTTTGTCGCTGTGACTCCAATGTCACAGTCACGACCTGTTATAGTTCTAAAAAAACGCCAGTGGCATTATCTCAAAGTTTACCGTCGAAATCAAACATGATAAAGAACTGAAAAAAGATATAGTCGAAAAATATTACACCGAACTTTATTTGTACGTCGTACCAAAACCTGAAACCAACAAGGATGAGTAATTCTTAACGTGGGATCTAAGGAGTCGAAAAAGCCCTAGCTCAGATGAAAAATTGAAGAGCTCGCGGAGGAGATGGCGTCACTAAAGAGTGGCAGATAGAGGAGGCACAGCCACTTGAACAAATTCCTCCAGTATGGCAATATCTCATTCTCGTGACATAATGCACAGACCATCTTACTACATAAAAAATGAGACAGACTTAAATTGGATAATTACGTCCAATAAACCTCCTACCGCAGAAATAATTACAACGATATTATCAATAAAATTCTATAATTACCAACCAACTCAACAAGCGGGGTTCTGCAAAGGACAAGCACAAAAGAACATCTTCAAACAATAAAAACACTTATGGAAAAGTGCAACGAATACAATATACCCATTCACCTGGCCTTTGTAGACTATAATAAAGCTTTCGATTCTAATGATCTGTGCGCCGTCTTCCAAAAATGAACAACGCAATGGATCAACTCAGGATACAAAGAACTAAATATATAATGGCGCAATCACGCAAATAAACATAACAGAAGATACTTCGACAAAGAAAATAAAACTCGAAATAGGAGTCAGGCAGGGAGAAACAATCTACCCAAAATTATTTACCGTTGCACTGGAAGACATATTCAAAAAACTGGGAGCAACATGGTAAAGATCGATGGTCAGTATTTGAGTCATCTTAGATTCGCCGATGATATAGTGATTATAAGCAGTAGGGCAGAAGAATTAAAGGAAATGCTGGAATTACTCAAAACAGAATCAGAGGAAATCGGAGTAAAGATGACTTTGGTAGTATTTAAGAGAGCAAATTATGGATTTCAGTCACAATTTTAAAAGTCAAAATGGCGGTGCCAGCATAGAGGAAGATTTTTGAACGAATTCGACTTAAAACTGGTGTGGAGTATTTAAGAAAGCGAGTTATGAAAGTGGTCTAAAAAGTAAAAAAAAAAACAAAAAAATATCGATTTCTTTACGCTATGTTCATCGTCACTAGAAACAAAACCCTTGTATGTTATATGTCTTCTTATAAAACGATGTTATTGATTTTATAAAAAGAAATAATAGACCGCACTTCTTAAATTACAAACACTAATCTGATCATAAACAAACTTTATGAAAAACAAAAAATTATAAATCACATTTAATTATACTGCAAAAAACCCTAAGATTTTTCCTTACTATAAATTTTAATATCATAATATAATTTTATATAATTTCTATTTTTTATAAATTCATTTTTCTTATTACAATAATTTATATATACCTATCTACCTAGGACAAAATCTAAATTAGTACAAAAGAGACAAGTGAAAAAGAGTTGTAAAAATGTAATTTCCTTTTTGGCAAGAGTTGTATCGATTTGTCATTTTTTTAGAACGGGAATAGGTGAAATTAATTAGTATTTTGAGACTAAATACAGTACTAACAACTTATATCTTTAAATTAAAACGGATATACAAGAAATATTTTGTTAGCAGTAAAATATTCCAATACTATGAAGGAACATGGAATAAACCTTAAGGGACAATATCTATCAACATGGAACACTATTTACTTTAGTTACCTTAAGATAAAGCGCATAAACAATACAATAAAAAAATGAAAAACATAATTTTATAACAAAAATACAAGACCACCGGAACTTTGCAAATATAAAAACTACCATCCAGTTATTTGAAAGTCCTTTTCTGAATTCAAACAATATATAATTTTGATATACGAGCTGGTAAAAATATCGATATTTTATTG
Organism: Kuschelorhynchus macadamiae; assembly: GCA_030620095.1. Classification (NCBI taxonomy): domain Eukaryota; kingdom Metazoa; phylum Arthropoda; class Insecta; order Coleoptera; family Curculionidae; genus Kuschelorhynchus; species Kuschelorhynchus macadamiae. The sequence continues at coordinate 1,419,165 of JAUTXW010000344.1, forward strand.
ACACATCGAATACTCCGCTGGCTAATACCAAGAATCATAAACAGGACAGTTACTTCTCGTAAGCGTAACGTTCGCCGTTTCTCGCCGACCGCAAAGGTCGCTGACCAGGTGAGTGACGTACTCCGGCCTTGTCAGTCTAAAGATTTAGTATTAGTTACATTACTCTGTGATAGAAATTTGCCTTTTAAGCATTGTTTTTTCAATATTCTTTAGTTTTTACAAGTGGTAATAGGTCACACAAGGGAAGAATTAAAACTTTTTCAGGCAAGTTGTGTTTTCAATATCTAGCAGGTACTTTTAATTTTAATTTTTGCTCTGGATTGTTGGTTTTTTAGTATTAATGCAAATCTCAACCTTGTTAATTAATCTAAGTTATTTATACTTAGATATGAGAAGCCTTTATAGTTATTGAGTTTTTTGTTTCCATTTTCGTTGTAAAAGTGGTTAGATTAAGGTATTTTCTGTAATCTCTAGAATACATTATTTTTTAATTTTGAAAAAAAAATGTATGACAATAATAACAATTATTAAAGAATCACTTTACCTATTTGCTTTTTAAATTATTTTGATGTCCAAATATGAATTTCTAAAACACTTTGATGAGCAATTAATCATTGCTTATTGACCAAAATTCATATGGTAATGTTGCTCTATAGTTTAATATATATTTGTCATAATTTATTGCATTAAAAATCAAAATAACAGAATCAAAAGGCTAAACCATATTATCCTCCTATAGAAATAACGCATGAAACTTGTTTCGAGCGAGCCAGGCGACGTCCCTGCAGCAAAACTAGCTCGCGTTAAACTGACGGAAATAAATAGCCGATGTAACTATCCTGTGTGGTTTAAGATTCTTGGGCTAATACCACGACCGCCATTGAATTACACTGTTGACCTCTGCGGCACTGCGAGGCATGTTCCAGACATGGATTGTAGTGTCCTTATTTTGACATTGATTGATATCGATATTTATTTATTAGGACTAAAAGTTAATATTAATTTATCTATAGTCCCAAAATAATGTTTTAGCGATGGTTGAGAAAATTGAGATATATTAAAACATTTTAATTATCTACGTCTTTCTTACTCTATCTACTTATCAATACGAACATTGTTGCCAGATCAGAGGTTTGTTTACTAAATTTGGGGGATTTAGGACGATATAGTGGGACGAATTCTTTAGTGACTTTCCTTTCAGACTGATATATTTAAACTGTTCGATTGGTTTGGCCTACTGCTATTTGTCCAAGCGGAAAAGAAATACAAGGAAGTTACTGGCAAAATCAGAAAACCTACATGAAAATAATGTCGATATGTAAACAGTATATATTATTTTATAAATATTTTAAAATTATAGTAGGAAATAGGAAAACCACACCTAGTAAATATGTATATACAACTTCAACTATAGGAAATACTAAAAACTTTTAGGATTTCTCTTGTATTATCTTTTAAGATTATCACAAATGAAAAACAGACTTATAGACATAACCTGTTTTTTTTAGAACGCTCTGTATATTGTCTCATTAATTAGTTCTCTTTTTGCAGATTATAATTATACTAAGTTTGATTCCTTTATCTTCAAAGAAAAAAAGAAAATTGACAAAAACGTACAATATAAGAGGCAGTGTATTTCTATTGAGTCCATATGTTAAAAGTTATGTATGTTCTTCCCCTTTGTAAACACACTGGTTTGAATATCAGTAGCAATATAGCAATGACATGGTAAAGGTTTTACTTGTACCTCAGGAAACAGCAAGCCATAAGGGTCAATCATGGGCCCAAGATTTTTTCTTGCATACACGAATTCAATTTCTAATTTAAACCTTAAAGGGAAAATCAGAATGTCTGCGGATGCCACTTTACTTGTTTACTTTGGAAGGATAAAAGCAGAAGCTAAAGTCAACATAGAAGAAGGCATACTGTTAACTGTCTATCAGACAGTTCATTCCTCTATAAAATGGTTTTTAAATTCTATGCTAGTAGCTGGAACATGACAACCAAAAAGATTTAAGTAAACAAACAAATAAAACACATTTTAATGAGACTTATTCATTATAAAAATCATTAACGCAGTAAAAAGGTCTTTCAATGAGGTACGCTTTGGTTTTTTTTCGGAAAAGTGGAAACATATGTTTTTAAATGTTCTGGAAGACGATTGTAAAGTTTTATGGCGTTGTAAATAATTGATTTTTTTATTAATTCATGGGAAGGAATATGTCATGCCTAGAGTTTCTGGTAGGATCTACGTGTTGTGGCCTTTCCCGGAAAGTGTTTATATGTTCTCTCAACTTATTAATATTAATTAATATTTCATGTTTTTTGAAACACTATTGGCAGTGAGCTCTATTATTTAGACCAAACAAATAGCGAATTGTTCTCTTTTGGAGCCTAAAAAGACTACGAAATTGCTCGGTGGTACAGCAGCCCGAAAAGGGAAGGCCATACCGGAGATGGAATTCGAATTGATAGAAATAAGTAACTCTGGCAGAAGAAAAGTCTAGTCCATTTGAAACTGATCGAATGGCAAAAAAAGTTAAGGTGCCAATATGCTTAGACCAGGAGTGCTCAAACGGTCGATCGCGAGTGCTTTTTGAGTAGATCTCGAGAACAAAATTTTTTTTAATAAGTAGGTACTTAACTAAACCACAAAAATGTATTACGTAATAAAATGACACTCTGCTAGCGGCAAAAGATGGCTTTATCAAAGGAACGCGCGGTACTTGTCAAAGAAAAGCCGCGTTTTTTATTCTTGCCGCTTTTCTAGAAATTTCGGGCGGCGCGTTTGACGGGAACATTCGAGACTTCCGTTCACGCCGATATAAATGTTCCGCCTGCAGGAATTAGAGTGATTCTGAATTGCAACTTGAAGGCAATACTACGTCGATACAAAGTTTATTATTAAACAGTACAAAATGAGTGCAGCGAAGAAATCTAAAACGTATCATTTTAATAACGATTGGGAGGAAGAATTTTTGTTTTGTATGGTGAAGGATAAGTGCATTTGTCGTGGTAACTTAGAGAGGCATCATAAAACGGTTTATAAAAACTATGAAAAGGATTTTCCGCCACAGAGTGAATTAAGAAAACGAAAAGTACGTGATTTGATATTTTGTTAAAAAAAGAACAAACCATGTTCACAAGACCAGCCAAACAATCAAAAGCTGCTATGATCGCGTCATTTAAAATATCTCATATATTGGCGAAACACCAGAAACCATTCGAAGATGGATCGGTTGTGAAGGAAGCATTTACTGAAGCGGGTGAGACTTTATTTGGAGATTTTAAAAATAAAACAGAAATCATGTCTGCTATTAGAGAACTTCAGTTATCTCGTCCGACTGTCACAAGGCGTATTGAAGTCATGAGTCAGAACATGGTAGATAAACTAAAAAATGATATATGACAGACACTGCCCAGCTGTGTATTTTTATTCGGATGGTATTCAATGACATGTTGGCTAAGGAAGAATTTTTGACAATCATTCCTCTGAAGGGGAAGACCCGTGGCGAAGATATATATGACGTTTTCTTCAATTTTGTAAAAAACTACAAGCTGCCAATATATAAATTAGTGTGCATTACAACCGATGGAGCACCAGCAATGACTGGAAACAAAAACGGTTTTGTGGCATTGTGTCGAGCTAATGAAGATTTCCCTTCATTTTTTTTTTTTCAATCCATTGCATTATACATCAACAAGTTTTGTGTTCAAAAGTTTTAAACACGGAGGAAATTATGGGCATTGCAACAAAAATTGTGAATTCCAACCGTGCACGTAGCTTGCAACGGCGGCTCTTTAAGTTGCAGTTGGAAGATAGGGAGTCAGCTGAACACACTGATTTAGTTCTTCACACGGACGTGGAAAGGTTTCAAGAATTGAGTCCGAAATAACAGCTTTTCTAGACGAAAGAGGTGATGACACTCAGATGTTGAAAAACGAAAAAGGGCTGACTGATTTGGCATTTTTGACTGACATCACACATGCACTTAAACACCATTAACTTGGAGCTTCAAGGTAAAGGAAAAACTGTTATTGAGGTGATTAGCGCAGTAAACGCATTCAAAAGTAAATTGCAACTTATGATAGATCAACTGAAAAGAAAGGATCTGAAACATTTTCCGCCTTTGAAAGCAAGGATTCCTCAGTTGAATTATGATACATATGAATTATCAAATATTTTGGGACAATTCGAAATGCGTTTTTATGACTGTAGTAAATTGGCAAATGTAGCATCATTTATGAGTTATCCTTTTTCATGTAAAAACGTTGAGGAATTAGCTACTGAAATAGCAAGTCAGTTTAATATGAACTCATGTTTTGTTGAAAATGAGTTGGTGCAGATTATATCAGATATACATCTCAAAGCTACAGCATCTGATACAAATTTCTGGTGTTTTATATCTGAATCTGATAAATATCCGAATCTAAGGCAAATCGCTCTTCAACTGACAGCAATGTTTGGGTCAACTTACTTGTGCGAGTCTGCATTTTCTGAAATGAAGATAATTAAGTCAAAATATTGTAATCGACTAACTAACGATCATGTCATCATGCTTGCGATTAGCACTCGGTGGTTACGTACCATCTTATGAAAAGTATGCTGAGGACATGCAGTGCCACGCTTCAACATCCAAAGTAACTCCTTAGTTAAGTTTAACACCATATGTAACTCTTTTGTTTTGTAACAACCAACAATTTTAAATAACTATGACTTTTTTCATTGATATTGTAGAGTACAAACCTAACCCAAACCTTGACTAAAATAATGTATATTGTGCGGAAAGCTAATATCTATATATGCTACGGTACACCCTACCTAGGTAGGTAGGTAGGTAGGTAGGGTGTATGTATCGTGTATGTACGACAACCCGCATCACACATACTTGCAGCCTCTCAGAGTCGATCGTAAGTAGTCTAAAAATATTGAGGTAGATCGCCAGCATTTCAAGTTTGAGCACCCCTGGCTTAGACCATTTTAGGTTGTTATTTATATTTAAACCCAGCAATTCAACTGACTCAACGCATTTAATATTGCTGTTAAGTAGCTGAAGTGGTTGTAAAATCCCCTCGGATAAGACAAGGCCACCGTTTTATCCACTCTACTTCATGTTATGCTTGTGTCGTCAGCAAAGAGAGAAAATTTTCCATTAATTTTTAGGTAGGTGATATCATTAATGTATAACAAAAAACAATAGGTCCCAAGGTTGAACCTTGAAGGACTCCACTTGTATTCAATTTACAATCAGAATCAGAACCATTTCCCCTTATAAATTTGTTGCCTATTCCCGAGATAAGATTTAAACCAATTTAAAGAAATACCACGGATTCTATAAACATTTAGCTTGCTTATCAAAATTTCCCGTAACACAGTCAAAGGCTTTTCCACAGTCACAAAAAACTGAGGCGGTGGGGTGGTTGTTATTGAGGGATAAGTAGACGTAGCTAAGCAACGAAAACATGGCGTCACTGATGCACTTGTTGAGTAAAAATCCGAACTGAGACGGGGATATTATCTGATATTTAAGGAGACACGGCAAAATATAAAAAATAAAGCCATACCTTTGACTGGGCATAGTTCATATCAATTAAACAACACAGCCAGATACTTGATATATTATAGCTTTATCCAACTACACTGGCGTTACCTAATACTTAAGTGTAAGATATTAAACATCTGTTTGCCACTTATTTTTTAATGCATTAGGACTTACGAATAGGCATATCATAAAATGGCGCATTCTATGATTGGGTTTTTCGCCTTAGAAAATTGGAAAAAATAAAAAAATTAAATTTATTTACCCTATAAATTGAATAGATAGTCTTAAGTTCTGAGTACACTATGAAGGTACCCGAGGAACGACACTGAAAAATGTTTGTTTTCTGGACGTTTCGGGGGAAAGTCTACCCCCGTCTTCAGCAAACTTACAAATAAAATACTAAACGCAGAATATTTCTTATGTTTCGTATCAGAAATATAACCAAAATGGCTAATCTCTGACAAAATGTCAATGAATGTCAATTTAAAGCTGTTATTTTTAATGGTTAGAATAAGGTGTGAAATATGTGTACCTAAAGTATGTTCATTTTAATTTATTGTATTTTAAGGTGTCCTTTTTTTACTTCAGTATTTAGCAAATTTGACCAAGTGTTATTAAAACTAACGGAACAAGATGCTACACAATTATCTTTATTTAATAATATTAAGGCACTTTCTTTTATTTTACGTTTTTTCGAATATGGTTCTTTTTGCCAAAATAGTAGAAGCATTCCAATTAATTTTATGATTGTTATCTAGTGCATGTTGGCAAATGTTTGATTTTTGAAAGTCCTTATTTTTTATGTATGTTTGGTATTCTTTAATTCTTTTGGCTAATGGCCTAGAGGGTGAAATTTATTGCATTGATACGGAATTTTATAAATAACATTTTTTGTATTTTCTTGTTCATTGTTAGGTTTTGTTTTTGTAAGTTTACTTCTAAGTGTATTTTGTGTTTTAAAGATCGTTTTGATGTTAAAACGTTTACCTATTCGTTTTATTTTATCTGATAAATTAGGTATGTATGGTATAAAGAGGTTTGTAATTGGTCTATTTTGAATTTTTTTGTCTTTTGGATTCTCAAATTCATAAAAACATTTTTCAACGAAATCATTAGGATAATTGTTTTGATTTAAAACATCTTTTATAAAATTTTTTTCTTTAATAAAATTTTGATCTTTGCAAATTATTTTTGCTCTATCATATAGACTTTTTACAACTCCCTTTTTAACCATGAATGGATGATTTGAGTAAAAATTTAAGTATCTGTTTGTGTGTAGGTTTCCTGTATACTTTTGTTTCAAAACTGTGTATGTCTTTTTTGATAAGTATGTCTAAAAATGGAAGTTGTTGGTCTGTTTCCTTTTCAATAGTAAATTTAATTGTTGGTTCTTTGGTGTTAATATGATATAAAAAATGATTTAAATGTTGATCGTCGTGTTCATAGATACAACAAATGTCATCAATGCATCTCCACCAAATAAGTGGTTTATGATCGTAATTTTGAATATAATTTAACTCAAAGTTTTCCATAAAAATATTACTTAGTAAAGGAGATAAAGGAGACCCCATAGCCATGCCAAAATTTTGTTGCTAATATTCGTTTTTGTATTGAAAATAAGTAGTTTTTATACAAAAAGTTAGTAATTCTAGAATAGTATTAATGTTTAATGATGTACGTTCACTAAGATTGTTATCATTTTCAAGTTTATTTCTTACTATGTTTAAAGTTTTATCTACAGGTACATTTGTAAAAAGACTAATGATATCAAAACTTACCAGTGTATTATTTATATTTATTTGAATATTAAAATTTCTACAAAGTGTTGTGAATTTTTTTATATATGAATTAGTGTTACCTAATAGCGGTTTTAACATATTTAAAAGAAACCTAAAAGGATGTGTATACCAACGTTACTAAAACTATAAAATCTTAATGGTATGTTTGGTTTATGAGAGAGAGAATAGAAATGTGGTGTTTTACTGTGGTGTGAAATTGTTAATTTAAAGAGATATTTACCTATAAATTGGTTTTTATGTTTTTTAACCATAGTGTATATTTGTGTTCTATATGTTCTGTTGGATCTTTATTTAATTTCCAAAAAAAAGTGTTTTCTTTTATAAATTTAATTATTTTTTGATCGAGCAATTAAATATTAAAACAGTTGCATTAGCTTTATCTGCTTAAAAATAACAATTTGTTAATAAATAAAAGTGTTTTTAACGCTTTTTGAAATTTAGGGGGTGAAAAATTTTGTCTAATTTTAAGTGGTTTTTCAAGAGCAATTTTAGTTACTACAAAAAAAATTCATCTTTTTGATATCTTTTAGATTTGAAACGTTTCTTCAATTGCTGAAATGATATCAAACTTACAAATTGTTTTTTTTGTACCTGAAAAATTTAAACCTTTAGAAAGAAAAAGTTTTTCAGACTCTGAATTTTCTCTATATTAACTACAGTTTTATTTATTAAATTAAAATTTTTAAGAAAATTCATTTATTATTTAATTGCTCTTGTAAAAAATTAAATTTATTTAAATGAATTTGTTTTTGAAATTTTTTAAAATTTAGTTTATAACTATATTGAACACAATATACATATGTGATTATAATCATATAAAGAAATTTGTTCATGTAAATATCTCTTTATGTTGTCAATTTCAACTTTAAGTTGAGTTTTATTAAATCTATGAAATTGTATTCTCTCTCTCAATAGAGCCTTACTTGCTCTTTTAAATTTTATTTGTTTTAGTGTTGGTATAACATGTTTTTAGTTTTAAGAAATATATTGAAAACCGTTAGTAGGTAACACTACATTTATATAAAAAAGTAAGACTATTTTCAGAAATTTTTTAAATTTATTTTCTAAATAAATATAAATAATACACTGGTAAGTTTTGATATCGTTAGTCTTTTTACAAATGTACCTGTAGATAAAACTTTAAACATAGTAAGAAATAAACTTGAAAATGATAACAATCTTAGTGAACGTACTTCATTAAACATTAATACTATTCTAGAATTACTAACTTTTTGTGTAAAAACCACTTATTTTCAATACAAAAATGAATATTACCAACAAAATGGCTATGGGGTCTCCTTTATCTCCTTTACTAAGTAATATTTTTATGGAAAACTTTGAGTTAAATTATATTCAAAATTACGATCATAAACCACTTATTTGGTGGAGATACATTGATGACATTTTTTGTATCTATGAACATGACGATCAACATTTAAATCATTTTTTATATCATATTAACACCAAAGAACCAACAATTAAATTTACTATTGAAAAGGAAACAGACCAACAACTTCCATTTTTAGACATACTTATCAAAAAAGACATACACAGTTTTGAAACAAAAGTATACAGAAAACCTACACACACAAACAGATACTTAAATTTTTACTCAGATCATCCATTTATGGTTAAAAAGGGAGTTGTAAAAAGCAGCAAAAATAATTTGCAAAGATAAAAATTTTATTAAAGCAAAAAATTTTATAAAAGATGTTTTAAATCAAAACAATTATCCTAATGATTTCGTTGAAAAATGTTTTTATGAATTTAAGAATCCAAAAGACAAAAAAATCCAAAATAGACCAATAACAAACCTCTTTATACCATACATACCTAATTTATCAGAAAAAATAAAACGAATAGGTAAACGTTTTAACATCAGAACGATCATTAAAACACAAAATACACTTAGAAGTAAACTTACAAAAACAAAACCTAACAATGAACAAGAAAATACAAAAAATGTTATTTATAAAATTCCATGTCAATGCAATAAATTTTACATAGGTGAAACCTCTAGGCCATTAGCCAAAAAAATTAAAGAACACCAAACATACATAAAAAATAGGGAATTTCAAAAATCAAATATTTGCCAACATGCACTAGATAACAATCATAAAATTAATTGGAATGCTTCTAGTATTTTAGCAAAAGAACCATGTTCCAAAAAACGTAAAATAAAAGAAAGTGCCTTAATATTATTAAATAAAGATAATTGTGTAGCATCTTGTTCCGTTAGTTTTAATAACACTTGGTTAAATTTGCTAAAAACTGAAGTAAAAAAAGGACACCTCAAAATACAGTAAATTAAAATGAACATACTCTAGGTACACATATTTTCCACCTTATTCTAACAATTAAAAATAACACCTTTAAATGGACATTCATTGACATTTTGTCAGAGATTAGCCATTCTGGTTATATGTATTTCTGATACGAAACATAAGAAATATTCTGCTTTTAGTATTTTATTTGTAGGTATGCTGAAGACGGGAATAGACTTTCCCCCGAAACGTCCAAAAAACAAACATTTTTCAGTGTGGTTCCTCGGGTACCTTCATAGTGGACCCAGAACTTAAGACTATCTATTCAATTTATAGGGTAAATATATTCTATTTTTTTATTTTTTCCAATTTTCTAAGGCGAAAAACCCAAAAAATAGTTTTAAACCATGAATCCACCACTACAATTTTGTAATTATTTAAAATTTGTGCGCTTTACAAATAAATCAATACGAGGATCGCGGGTTTTTGCATGTATCTTATTGCTCTATTCTGTAACAACAAAACCCTATTGAACAAATAGTTAGGACATGATGCGATAATATCAAAGGTGAGTCTCCCAAAGCAAAGTATGAATTGCCAGCTACAGATGGATCTAGGTTGTTAGAAATAATCCATAATGCATAACTCAAAGATTACACAAATTGATGATATGAGTGTCAAACTTCTACAAACAAGTCTATTTACAAATCCAAAAATTTTGTGGAGTTAGGTATTGCGATTGGGTCATCATGCAGACAAATATATTAGTCTTGGATGCACTGAAATACAAAACGTTAGCATAACACCACAGTTTTATTTTAACCAAATCAACATTTATATTCTTTATAAAGCCTTCTAACCCAGTACCATGCAAAAGAATTGTCGTTTGCAAAGATGGTTTACCAGATATGTCAAGGTGAGGAAGGTCATCAACATAAATGAGAAACAGTAAAGGGCCAAGATCCGAATTGAAGGGCGCCCGAGGGTGGGGACACGCTAAACTCAGTTGTTCCTATTAAATTCAACCTTTGCAAACATTCTCTGAGATACGAACGAAATCAATCGTGCGTGGTACCCCAAAAACCATACTCTGTCTACTTCCATAGCAGTATTTCGTGATTAACACAATGGAATGCTTTACACAAATCACAAAACATCGCAACGGTTTTAATTCCCCGGACCAAATACTCTGATCGTATTAAATATCTAGGATTAAAAATTGATGAAGTTTTATCTTGGGGAGGCCAAATAGATAGAATGAGGAGGCAGTTGTGTGCCCTAATTGATATATGAAGACTATGCTATACTTTGCCAAGAAACACATACATAAATTCGTCAAAACTCTTAAAATAATTTAAAATAAAGCTATAAAAAATATTTACGCTTTCATTGAGATATAGTAGACTATTTGGAAAATATTTAAAAATACCAAATCTGTAACTGCATTCACAAAACAATGTTTTAAACAAGAAATATAAGTTTAACTCTGAGAAATCAAGTATATAATCATGGTACTCATTATAGGGGCCACGTAAACACTATGCAGTGTTGCATTAACATAGGTAATAACTCTACTATAAAGGTGTCATAATTTATAATCAGCTTCTGAATCACATACATTGTTTTGTAATGTATTGCTTTGTATTTTTTTATTTTTTTATTTTGCACTTCTGAAAAGTTAGAATATTGTATATATTTTAGATTTAGTTACAGTTTTAAATACTTAGTTTATAGTTAAAGTATCCTTTATTTTAAGGACATTAAATGCAAAAATGATACTGGGTAGAAAATGTAATTTCTCTTGGTTTAAATAAAAAACATTTCTAATTCTAGAATTTATAAATCTTAACACATTTTTTTTCTTCAAATCTTCAATTTCTAATTCTAGTACATTTACAATCAGCAAGAAGAGATGCATTTAATGAATTATGTCTGTATTTCTACTTTTTAGTGATGTGTTTTTAATTTTTTGATATTTTTAACAAGTAATTCAAGCAAAATATTTTGTACTTAAAGTTGTTTGTATCTCCTACAGTTAAAGATACAGGTATGTGTGAAAATATAAAGAGCAAAAACTATAGTCATGTGGCAACACTGATCCCAGTCCTAAAATTCACAAACCTTTTTCCTTGAAATTTCGAATTAGCTATAAAAATATCTATATAAACTCTAGGAAAAAAATTTTTACTGTAGAAATTTGTTGTTATCTATTAACGAAAAACGTTTCCAAATAAATGATCCCAGACAAATAAAACTTTAAACAAAATCCAACAAATCTATTTCAACGCTTCCTTTACACAGAGAATATATAAACCATGTACTTAACCAATTTTATTGCCAAAAATTGTACCTACTGAATATAATATGAATAATGATTTTTTTCTCTAAATTTTTGCCTTATTACAAAAATATACTAAACATAGAAACAGCTTTGTAAGTGCTATGCAGATGATTTTGTGTGTATTTAAATTGTTTATATTCCACATATTTAACACACATTTCTATAATATAGTACTTTATTATTACTCTAATTTGATATTACAAGTCTGTGAAATGTTTAAAGTGTAGACAGAAAATAATTATACTGAATTAATGGAAATATATGGTTTTATATGGGTTTATTTTTACAGATTGAATAATGTACAAAAATAAATCGAAATACACAATATGTGGGTTTCGTTATGATTTTTGCTTAATTTGGTCTGACATTTTGACAGTCACGTGGTCAAGATCAAATTTAAACTTGGGGGAAACGTGACTGTGAAATTTCCCTATGAAAATGAACAAAAAAAACTTATCTGCTTGATACAATATAGAAACTTCAAAAATAAAATAAACAATAAAATTAAAAAGACAGTCAAACAATTACAGACTTGAGATACATTATTCCTAGATTTAACAATCTCCTATATAGAATTCACTTTTCAGCCAATAATTTGAGAACAGTCTAGCACAAAATCTGTATGCCATTCTATGTACGAATAATTTAATTTCTTTTTACTTTTCACACTGTCACATATGTCACGTCATAATAACATATCAGCCAAAATTTAAGCCTGTTCATATGTCTAAGTTAAAGTCTGATCTAACAAGAAGTTTTTTATTTTAAACACAGACTCAGTCATGTTATTTTCATGATATTATGTATCAAATTCCCGCTGTAATGACGTATCACGAGTTAGTATTTGACTAAAAAAATTGAAGAGAAAAATATGTTTGTAAAAATTCACTAAGTATGCTATGACAGCAAAATGACAACAAAAAAGCGAAATGTAGGCCATGGAAACTATAGAATAATGACATCTTCGTCATTATTTTTGTTTTTTTTTCCATGGCCTCTTTTTTTATTTCCACTTCCACATCGAAGCAACACAGGCACAATGTTCAAGGCAACAAAATAAAAAATCCCCTGGATAACCCCCAAGCTTATCAGCTTAAGGAAACTTAACAAATCTGCTAAAAGTTTAAATAATCCAATTCTGTTTACTGACTACAGAAACAAGCACAAGCAAGTACTCTATGTAAGTGCTGGAAAAGGTCCTGGTGAAAAAGTTAACATTTTTTATTGACACTCATATCCTTTCAGCTGAGCAACATGGCTTCCTACCCAAAAATCTCAACCACCACAAACTTATTCACAAGATAACAGCAGTGGACATCAGCACACGACAACCATCAGCAGACAGCCTTTAACAAGATCCCCATTACATAGGCCGGCTCCTGCAACTAATCTCCAAGCTCCAAATTCCAACAGTCTGTTAGCTATTTAAAATAAGAAAGTTGGTTTAATCTCCTGTTAGACCAGAAGTCGACTTCGACATATTAACAGGTTTAAAGTTTAGCTCAACTGGCACTTTCCTCTAAATTTTATTATCCTAGCCTGTAAACTAAGGGAGATATTCCTTAGGCAATACTGAGACTTGTCACAGTTCATAGACTTTTTAATAGAGTAAGTTTTTAAAATAAAGCTACAAAAAAAACCGAGTTTTGATTTTGCCTTGTGTAAACGCACTGTGCATAACTCTTAACTAAATACAGCTCCTTTTCAATCAGTATTCTTTCTCAATGTTCCGACTTTTCTATGTCTTCCAAAGGACTAGGAAATAAATATATTTAAAAACTTCCTGAATTTATATAATATGTAACACACTGTTCTGTAGAACCCTTAACTTATTCTTGTAAAAAAATGGGGGATCGATCGAGCTATGGCCGAAAAAAAAAAGCAACTTTGGAGTACCAGGAAATATTACAAATATGAATGGTTTGCCTTACTGCTAACATACTCACTGTGTAAAATTTTAATTTCTAAATGACAATCAATCTAAGGGATGTCTAGGTAAAATATTATGCATATTTAAAGTTCATATACCGAGAGTGTATTTTCGTTCAATTTGTGATAAAAAATGTCTGTCCACTTATAAAAGAAAGGAAGTTCGCTATCCAGCAACACTCTCAAACCTTTCACTACATTTACTCTTTGTAATTCATTTCCCCCCATATTTCCCCACACTCCTATTGAGACCAGAAACAATATAAGAATATTTCACCATATTTAACCCAAGATTAATGTGTAGGCACCAGGCTGCCAAATTATCTAAATCCTTTTGGAGCACTCACAGTCTTCACTCAGTTTTACAGCTCTAAAAATTTTCAAATCATCCTCAAAAAAAAGTACTTTGAAACAAAGAGTTACCCTATGTCATTTACAAGGAGCTGAAACAGTCTAAGACTCAAGTGACATTCCTGAACCGACATTAAACCTGGATGAAAGAAATCCAGTGAACCTGCAGTGTTCTTCTCTGCAACTATGATGATAACTAGGAGTAAAACAGTTCCCCAACGCCAAGGGACATTGGTTTATTAAACAAAACTATTTCATCCAACAAACCAAATGCTTTGCTAAGGTCCTCATAGTTATACTGATGCAGTTAGTATACAAGAAAAGGTTGATCTCAGCAGAATGATCCCCTCAAACCCATGTCGCCCCTTCACAATATGTTTGAAAGCCTTCAATGAGGGTAAACCATTCTTTCCATAACCTTCAGAGATTGCACATTGTATGCCAACTGATCTGTAATTTTTCAGAGTGTATTTGCTTCCGGCTTTAAATAAAGGTGAGTCATACGAGTGCTTCCATTTGTTAGCGGACACAGCACACTCTCTCAATATTTTATTTGGAAGCATATCAGAACCGGCACTTTTCTTAACATTTAAGGATAAGAAACACTCAAAATTTCTAGATTTTGTTTACATCTGCCTGAAAATCACCCACTACCTGTTCCTGATCCTCAAAACCCAGCAAACCGAGCTGAAATACATAGCAAAAAGATTAATCTTTTCCTGGACCCCCCCTCTGCCTGCCGATTCCCTAAAAATATAGACTCCTGAAAATTGTTACCCTGTTGTGCCTTTGATTTAGCAAACTTCCAAAACTTATTACCATTTTCTCCCATTTGCTGCTTCACTCTAGAGATATATCTGCTACAAGCTACAACACTTACCAGCAAAGGCCCCCCACAATCCTTATGGGAATTGACTTTTAGTCAATTATCCTGAAAATTTGATATATTATAGTTTTCAACCTCCTGATCAAAAGTTTTCACATCTAGTAAAAGTGACACATTTTAATTATACAAAAAAAAATAAAAACATTAATTTAATTTGTGTCACTTTTAACAGTTACATAAATGTTCCTACAATACAAAATGTGTATTAAAATTCATGGCTCAGGTAATGTATTGTAGCTATTTACAAGTATTTTCATTGCAATTGTTTTTTCTTTAATTAATCTTAATTAATAAATAAGCATATTAAAAAATTAGCCGAAACTAACTGTTTGTTTAAGCTTAATTGAAGTTTTTGTAAAAACTGGAATTTTAGTATTTCAGGTGAAGTCGAATATGTAACAAAAATGACCGCAATGTGGAAAACAATTACAACTAATATGGGTTTTTTTTCTACTAATACATGTAGTAACTTCTAATCTCAGATATTCTATGCAACTGACTTATTTGAACGCGTTTTAAGGATTCAAGAAAAAAAAAATTAAAAAATTGCATAAAACGAGGAACAGGCAAATTTCCAATTTTGGCGCCCTGTATATCGAAAACTAAGAGCGAGTTGTGCCTATGAAACCTTTTGATCAGGATGTCGAGAACTATAACATGGCAAATTTTCAGGAAAATTGACTGAAAGCCATTTCCTTTTTCGTAAAAAATACAATTAACTGCTTTTGTTACAACTTGAATGAAGATCACAAAGATGAGAGATTCCTTAAAAAATTCTGTGATCCAAAACAACAACTAAATCTGTATATATTCAACACAGCAAAAATTCAGTATAATAATATCCACATGCCTTCTTTGATTGATGTCAATCTTTGCAACTTTGACTCTGATATGGTCTTCCGCAAACTGATTGTTCCTGACATAAAAAAGGGCGCTGGTCCTGACTCATTACCCGCGGTGTTTCTTTATAATTGCAGCCCAACTCTGGCATTGCCCCTCAACCATATATATACAACTTATCTCTCAGAAATGGTGTTTTTCCTACCATTTGGAAATCTGCAGTTATCAGGCCACCTTTTAAGACTGGCAACAGGAACGATATACCAATTATCGACCCATCTCTGGTCTGAACTGTATAGCAAGGATCCTCGAAAAAATAGTAACAGATGTTCTGGTTACAACATACCGAAATGCTATTTCCACTTCTCAACACGGTTTTTTTCCAGGTCGCTCCTGTCGAACCAATTTCAGTCTATTCACGAATTTTTTGGCGACTTCTCTCGATGGTGGTTTGCAAGTCAATGCAGTCTACTTAGACCTTAAAAAAGCTTTTGTCGTGTAAACCATCACATTTTGCTTGAAAAGCTGAGAGTTCACGGAATACAAGATCCTTTTATTGTCTTGGTTTAGAAGTTATCTTGAGGATCGAGTTCAGACTATAGTTATCGACGGTTTTGCATCAGACCTATTTGTGGTTAAATCCGGGGTTCCACAAGGATTCCACTTGGGGCGAATCCTATTCCTTCTGTTTATTAATGACTTGGGGCTTATATTCAAACATTGTCATTTTTTATTCTTTGCGGACGACCTTAAAATTTACCGTGTCATCAGAGATACCAATGACTGTAGTCTTTTGCAGGATGATATCAAGAGTTTGGATTCATGGTGCATGGAAATCATTTACAGCTAAACGTGGAGGAATGTAAAATTATTTCATTTAGCAGAAAGAAATCTCCAGTCTTGGAATCATATAGCATCGGTGGCTGTGGGCTCGAACGGGTAAATTTGGTGAATGATCTGGGAGTTTTGTTTGACAGCGAATTGACATTCGTGCAACACATTAATTGGGTCATTGCAAACGTCTCTATTGACATTGCCTTGATTTTATTTGTGTGACGTCTGGTGATGTGTATCAAATCCTATGTTTTATTTTGTAATCTTTAATTAGGTGTTTTATGTCTTAAGATAACAACATTTTTATGTATATATTTTTATATTTAATAATTGTATTTCTGATACTCTATTTTTAGTTATATATTTTTTAAACCCCTTAAGTTTCTTTTATATAATTCCAAAAAGGCTGGCCCTGATTGAATTCCTACTATTTTATTGCAACGATGCTGTGAGTCATTGTCTCAGCCTCTATGTATAATTTTTCAGAGATCCATTAATCTGGGTTCCTTTCCTGAATTTTGGAAGTTTTCTACCCTTCTGCCCATTTTCAAATCTGGTGATAAAAGTGATGTGAAGAACTACAGAGGTATTTCTTTACTTTCACATATACCAAAGCTCTTTGAGGCAATTATCACCGATTACATATTTGAGTCTTTAAAACACTATATTATGACTATGCAACATGGTTTTTATCTTGGTCGTTCAACAACTACCAATCTTGCAATATTTCAAAACTACTTAGTGACATCGGTTGAGGCTGGCAAGCAGATCGATGTTATTTACACTTACATATCTAAGGCTTTTAACAGTGTTTGCCATTAGCTTCTGTTATGGAAATTACAGTAAATTGGTTTTTGTGGAAAATATCTTGGGTGGATCAAATCGTATTTATTTAATCGTCGCCAGCAAGTCAACATATGCGGTTCAGTCTCCAGGGAGATTCTTGTGACATCGGGTGTCCCGCAGGGTTCGCATGTGGGTCCAGTTCTCTTTCTGCTCTTTATAAATGATATAATATCCTGTTTCGAATTTTCCGAATGTCTTTTATATGCAGACGATTTAAAATTCTTCTCACCAGTCTCCTCAGACTCCAATCCTCTGCAGTCTGATATGGAAGGGCTCGTCAAATGGTGCAGAACTAATTATCTCTCTCTTAACATCTCGAAATATAAAGTGCTCCATTTTCACGAATGTATTAATGCCATACCCTCTACCTACTTCATAGATAATGTAAACCTTGAAGTTGTTAGTTCTTTCACGGACCTGTGTGTTATTTTTGATGAAAATCTTACTTTTAATTACATATTGATAACATTGTACTTAAGGGTTTTAGACTTCTGCACATAACAACAACAAACACATAACTGATACCAAAGCAATTGGGTGTCTCTATAACTCATTGGTTCGTAGAGTTCTAGAATATTGTTGTACAATATGGAGTCCATCATACCAGTGTCACAACGACAGAATTGAAAAGGTGCAAAATAGGTTTTCAAAATACCTCTTATATAAATTGCATTTCCCATATCAAGATCTGTCATCTAATACTAGAGCTCTTCTTTGCGGCCTTCAAACCCTTGAATTTAGAAGAATGAAAACACTTCTGGTCTTTTTGCATAAAATGGGTGAATGGGGGATTGACTGTGAAGTGCTGCTTGGATCAGTCCCATTTTTAGTGCCGATTAGAAGAACAAGACAATCACAGCTGTTTGTTGAAAGGTACCACCGTACAAATTATGGGTTTAGCGCATTTGTCGGCCGACTAGTTCACAATTACAATCGTCACTTCTCAGAATATGATATTTTCAGACTTAGCACTTTGCAGCTGAAAAGGCAGTTAACCGGATTGGTTTTGTAATGTTTTTTGGCCCATATTGATGTTAGGTTTTGTTTATGTAGTTGTGTAGTTTTATTATTATTCATGTATTATTTTATTTCAATTGAAAATCTTTCTTATTGGTAATTTTTTTTTGCTAATCTGACCTATTTTTGTTTAGAGTTACTGACTTCATTATTTATTTATTTGACGTTATTTGCGAATGCGTGCCATTTGGAATGTTTAGCTTTCTGTAGTGTACGTTTCTGAAGGGCTACTTGTCCGATGGTGTGCATCAGCTACGTCCTAACATTAAAAGTTAAAAAATAATAATATTATTGTACTACTTGGGCTAACTGTACTTGCTTGAATAAATAGATAAATATGAATATCAAAAAATTGTAACATCTAAAACGGGTATACTTTTATACAGACATTCTACAGATCGATTTTCATTGCTTAGAAGTTAATATATTAAACAGAACAGTAAATGAACCCACTCACATTTGTAATGGTTTTGGTAAAATTGCTCCTAGATACATAACAGTTCAGGAAGTTTGACCGAATCTGCTTTTCAATTCAATTAGTGATTGGTGCTAGTCTCGATCTTCAATTTTCTACTCAGTTCTGACAAAACACTCTTTAATAATAGGCAAACCGAGTAAAATTTCAACCGCAATTCTCCTAATACTTCTCTGATTATACTATTACCTCATCAAATCTCTTTCTCTGCACTGATCATCACACAAACACAGTCTTACCCTAAGACTTAAAAAAAAAAGAAAAATACTTAAGGACCCTCCATAATTCGCTACTGCCATATATTTGTGGTCACCTGATTAGGCAACGGCGCGGGCGCGGCACCGTTCAACGATAAATTCCCAAACTGTTGTTGCAGAGGTAAGGACGTCTGGTTGTTGCTAAAGAAAGCCGCGTTGCCCGGCAACGTGGATGCGAAGTTGGCGTTACCTATCGCCGCCGGTTGGTTGGCAACGTTGCCGAACTGCGTCTGGGCGACGGGTATTTGGGCGGGAAAAGCGGCGGTGAATTGCTGGTGAGCTGGACCTGCGGGCTGGCCGTTCTGGAACTGGGCGGGTTGAGCGAATTGGCCGGGCATAAAATGGTTCTGAAGAAATCAAAATCAGTAAATTTTAATCACTAGATTTTCTTTAATAATCAGTGATAAAAATGACATATTTACCTGACTCTGCATTTGGGGGAATTGTACAGGACCTCCTTTGCCCCAGTTCTGAAACCCGCCATTAGTTTGTGGTAGAAATTGTCCTTGCATAGCAGGCATATTGTTTTGAAGAGGAAAACCAGGTACCTGAAACACATTTTGATTTGTATAGTGTTCATAACTCTCATCTAAAACGGCAGAGCAGCCTTTTTAGAGAGCTTATGTACAGGGTGTTCGGTTATATTTTGAACGGGGTCTATACACTTTATTTCTCAAGATATCAAAACATTTTACACACAAAAGTTTTGGGATTTAGTCTGAATCGTCAGAATTTGTTATCAAAAAAAACCTATGAACATCAGAAATTGGGAAAATGAGCATCAGATTTGTTATTTTAAATGGAACACCCTGTATATTTTTAGTTTATTGAGAAGACCTTTTCCTCCTGATTCAAAAAATATATTGTTTGTCTATGCTCACTGCAACCATTATCCCACAAATTTACTAAAAATGGCCTTTTCAATAGACACAATTCCCATTTTTGGAGTGATTCCAATCCTTATGCAGTAAGATCGCGGAACTTTCAAGAATCCTGGCAATTTAATGTATTTTGTGCAGTAAGGAACGATGGAATAATAAAACTTACAAAGAAAATTTGAATGGTAAGTTTTACATTGCCTAAACACAAGAACTTTTTTAATGAAAAATAATCCATTTAGGTAATATTACAATACATTTTTTTATCAATTTAGCGTCAATCCAAATTTAGATAAATCATTTAGTAAATATTATTACATAAATAAATTAAATTAATAACAAACATAGAAAAAGATTCCAAGTCTCGGTCTCATTAAATTATAATTTTACAATTCACAACAAACATGACACGTGTTTCGCCCTTTCGAGCATCATCAGACCTACAAACAACAGAGAGAACCTTAGTAAATAATCACACTCACAAATCCTAAAACAATAACTTACAAATAGAATAAAACACACTAAAGCACAACAAAACAAACAACTACTTATACATATTTGATGGACATTAAAATGAGGTTAAGTCTCACGTGAATAAACGATATAAAATATTAAAAAAGTATTAAAAAAAAAAATGGATGATATTTGCATTGTGTGGAATGGCAACAGAAATCAGTTGGAACAGTTTTTACAATTTGTTAACTCCTTGCATCCTAAAATTGAGTTTACATTGGAAATGGAAGATGAAGGAAAGCTACCCTTTCTTGACCTTTTACTATCTCGGAAACACAGTAGGATAGAGTTTGAGGTTTAACGGAAAACATCGTCCACGGATAATGTTATTCAGTATGCTTCAAACTCTCCTTACACACATAAATTTGCCGCGTTCAACTCCTTTTTCTATCGGTTGTGTAATTTACCATTGTCAAGGGAAGCGTTTACTAAGGAGCGTGATATTATAATGCAGATTGCTATGAATAACGGTTTTCCTTTGGAGTCCATCACCAAATTATATTACAAATTTATAAACAAGTACAAAATGTCCTATACTGTCATAAATTCAAAACTTAGCGATGAGACAAATTTTTTCAAGTGCATTACTTTTTTCAGTAGTATTTCTCTCCAATTGGCAAAATTTTTTAAAAATATTAAAAATGTCAATATTTCATTCAAAACAGTAAATACTCTCAAGAGACATTTAGTAAGGACAAGGGACACAACCGATAAATTGTCCAGATCTGGGGTTTATGCACTAAATTGTAGCGAATGTTCCACGACCTATGTGGGACAAACAATTTCCAAAAGGGTAAGAGAACATTTAAGCCTTGTCAACAAATTCAGAAATACAGATGTAACTGAGACTGTTTCGGCCTTTGCCAATCATTTGTTGGAGTCAGGTCATGAATTTTCCATTTCTGACGTTGATGTTTTGCATGAATGTCCGAAGGGGAAAAAGCTTGACCTTCTAGAAAAAATGGAAATAACCAAAGCTATAAAAAGTCCCATTCTCACTTGGGTTAACGATGTTTTTAATTTTGAACCAACCCTAATATTTAACAATTTAATGTAATAATAATTGTAGGCAACCTTCATTTCATTCACTAATTCATAGAGTGAGAGTTTTTGGTTCTTTTCTTCGACTAGTCCAGTGGCCTGTGGGTGGTTGCTTCGGTGTCTCACTCGGGTGGTCTGGGTTCGATCCCGTCTAGAGACATGAATATTTTTTAATACTTTTTTAATATTTTTTTTTAATATTTTATTTTGTTTATTCACGTGAGACTTAATCTCATTTTAATGTCCATCAAATATGTATAAGTAGTTGTTTGTTTTGTTGTGCTTTAGTGTGTTTTATTCTATTTGTAAGTTATTGTTTTAGGATTTGTGAGTGTGATTATTTACTAAGGTTCTCTCTGTTGTTTGTAGGTCTGATGATGCTCGAAAGGGAGAAACACGTGTCATGTTTGTTGTGAATTGTAAAATTATAATTTAATGAGACCGAAACTTGGAGTCTTTTTCTATGTTTGTTATTAAAACTAGGTCTCTTTGAGCAATATGGACAATTTCTTCGATTTTTAAATTAAATTAAATTATTTATACAGGTCACATTACACTACTTCATACAAATACTGGTCCACATACCGTAACACATCATATCTAAAAAAATATATCGCCCCAACTTTTATAGGAAAGTTATCTTTAGTTAGATATTTACAAGCTATTTATACAGGGTACTTTAGAAAGTCATAAAATACTAAACCTTCTTTTTTTTATTGAGCACTATTCAGATTAAATTAATTGAATTTTGATGTATTTTGTTTCTTCTTAAATCAATAAATCGATGAATATTATCAAAGCATTTCTTTCCTTAAATTATGTCTATAAACTTTTGTAGAAGAAAGATATCTGAATATTCTTGAAGAGTTGGACAACGAATATTTTAAGTAATTTACCTTTGGCAGAACATAGTCAAATTTTCTACCAATACGATGGCGCCCCACAACATAGAACCATTGCAGTTATTAACTTTTTATAAGCTACGTTTTACGACAAGTGGATTGCCAACAATGGACCTTTCCTGTGGCCTGCTCGTTTCCCCAATCTGAGAGTCTTAGACTATTTTATATGGGGAACGATAAAAGGAATCGTTTATTTTAATCCAGTAACAACGAAAGAGGACTGTATGGTAAGGGTAAGGGACGCGTTCGAAAGCTTATCTCCAGCTTCAATTAGAGCGGCCACCCACCACAAATGTTTGGAAGTGCAAGGTGGATATTTTCAACATTTATTGAAAAAATAAGTTGTGCTCTTGTGTAGACTAGACTATAATGGGAATAGGCTTTCTTTAATTCATTTTTGTCTTCACGGTTTCTACATTTTTATAGTTTTCCAACATTTGTTTAACACTGTTCGGTGACGGTTTCTGTTTATCTGGATATCTATCAGCAAATATCTGGCATGTTCTTATTAAAACTCTGTTAGATTTCCCATAGATAATAAACAAATGCAAATAATCCTCGTGTGTTTAATTTAATCGCCCCGGCATGATTATTAGTTTATTAATTATTATAATTACTATAATAAATAAATATTTTAGTAAGTAATTGTCAAACGACAACAAATATTACGTTTCTATAGTAACCAATTGTTTTTGTTCTGGTCAGGCCTCCCCATCATGGCCAACTAACAAGAAAACTTAGAAGCTGTCTGGTATTATTAGAATAAAAAATGTTAAATCGTCAATAACTCAAAAACCAAAAATTTTTGGAATAGGCAACTTTATACAGAGTCACCCTTATTTTAAGTGTTAAATAAGATAAAATTATAAAAATTGGGGGTTTCCATTTGAAAAAAGTAACTTTTAACGATTTTTTAAAGTATATTTATTTATTATAAAAATATCAGCACAGGCCACTAAAGTGTACTCTTTTGGACAAGGAAGCTAACCGCAAATAAATAATAGACTACATTAAGCATATATTTATAGTTATGTCTAGACCTGGAAAAGTCATTTTTTTACATAAATTTCAAAATATCTCAAAAACAGTTGAAATTAGGTATAAGATATTATACATGAAATACACCTAGAATTTTTCGAGGAATCCAAAAATTCGATTATATACAGGTGTTCCATTTAAAATAAGAAAGTTGACGTCTACTTCCGGTATAACCGGAAGTGCCGCCATTTTGCAAATATTTTGCGCGAATTGCTCCCATCGACTTAAGTTAGCTGCCAAAATTTCAAATCTTTCTAAAGCCTACTTTCTGAGAAATCGATCGCCGCAGTTCGTCGTGGGACACCCTGTATATATATATATATATATATATATATATATATATGTTGTGAAAAGAGCTCCAACCTGCCTTTTCTTCATCAAAAATTACCTGTGCACCTTGTTGGTATCCCCCAAACGATTGAAAACTACCCTGAGACTGAGGCAACAAAAAAACAAATCCTACATATATATATATATATATATATATATATATATATATATATATATATATATATATATATTGTGAAAAGAGCTCCAACCTGCCTTTTCTCATCAAAAATTAACCGTCGTTGAGGAACCGTCGTTTGAAAGGCAACAGGGGTCTGAAACGGAACTTGCATGGGGTTTTGGAACTGTGGAATTGTTGGACCACTGCCGTACAAGGCTAAAATGCTATCCTGAAAAAAAAAATGACTGATCATATTATTCCTCATATTGAGAATACTGATAATAATAATGCAAATACCTTATCTAGTTTGACTTTCTCCTTTTCTACTGGTAGGGTCTGATTAAAAAAGCTCTCTTCTTCGTTCTTGGCAATATTGGCTGTTTCTTCTTTCTTGGCGGCATCATCAGTTACTGGATTGCTGGTTGTTAAATTTTGAGCTGGGGAGGCTGATATAAAACTACTGAAACTATCTTCTCCGTTTATACCTAGAAAAATATTTTTATAATAGCAAATAATATACAGGATATTTTAATTAAAAGGTCTTATGACATTGCTGTGAATTAGTTAGATACTGACTGTACAAATATGTCAAAATTTGATGAATTTTTTAATTAGTTTTTTGTTTGAATTTAAAGGGAGTGCGAAATATCTCTTCCGAGAAGATTTATGTGCTAGTCAATTGACCGTTTTATTTGACCACAGTCTCTTTGTCAAATAATTTTGACTACACACGGTGCAGCTTTTTTTTATAAATCATGTCTGTTTTACAACTGTTAAATGTAAAGTTTAGTTCGTTTATTTCATAATGCATTTAAAGTTATTTATAAGTGAAATAAGCTTTTATATCGTTTTTTACAACAAAATATTCAAGAAGCCAAACGAACTTATCTTTCTCATACAATCCCACAAATGGTCAATGGGATTAAGATCTGGACTTCAGACTGGCCAGTTCATAACAGAAATTCTAATCTCTTCACGGCATTTTCTTACAACCACAGCAGTAAGCAGACGTATGTTGTTGGGCATGAATATAAAACCATCAGAGAGGGGGCAAAAGATATAAGTTTCCGTAATATACCATTCACAAATCAAGTATTATATAGAAATTAACTGGTAAAATTTTGGTATGAATCCAAGATGGCGGAACAAAATGGCGGCTTAATAAAATATTTAAAAATTCAGCCTGAAAAAACTACTTAATGGATTGATTTCAAATTGTATGCCATAACTAAGGGTGGTATAGAGATAAACTAGTAAAACTGTAGTTCTAATTGAAAATGGCGGCCAAATAAAATATTTGTAATTGTGAAAAAAGTCAGTCTCTCAGGTTTTACATATTTTTAAGGTTTTAGCTTCCCTAGATGTCAAAAAATATGTTCTATCAATTCCGTCGGTCCGTCTGTGAGTTTGTCTGTCTGTCTGTCAGTTCGTGGCATAGCTTAAAAACTAGTCATCAGATTGATTTGAAATTTTAGTCAAAAATTAAGGATTTCTTTTTTGCATTTATCAAATAAAGTTTAAAGCTGAAATATGCAAATTCAAAAACCCTTCTGAACGATTCAATTTGTTACGAAGTATTTGACTTTTAGCCACTTCCCTTTTTACCTCAACCCCTCAAAATCAACGGTAATATATATACCCGAAAGCCTCCAAAATGACATATTACCTACTTGATATTTTACCAAACTTTCAATTTGTGTCCGCTTCCTTTTCCTATCTGTATCATTGCAAAGTAAACATATTATCATGTAGGTTACAACTGAAATAATCTCTACACCCAAAAACCCATATGCATACCACATTTTAAAAAATTTATTTACGGAAGATACAATTTTCTGCTAATTATCCCTGTATTTAGCCCCCATCCCCTGACCAGATCAAATAAAAAACTAATTGAAAAAATTGTTAAATGCAAATAAATAAAAAAAATACTAATAATTAATCTGTTTTACTGTATGTAAGTTTAAATTTCTATGACGCCGCCCATGCTTCACAATGAAATCGCCGACTGTTGAGTGATACTTAGTTTTTATGTTGCCTTAATTTACTTTAGAAACACTTTATCAAATTTTGTTACTTAAATTTTGGAAAAACCGTGAATTTCAGTTATGACAGATTTCTAACCCTTCCATACATTTTTTGAGAAGTGTATAAATGACGTGGGGAGGAAACTCTAAAGAGCAACACTGTATTAAACATTATATAAAACCATTCCCAAGTATTTTTATTGAAGTAACCAGAACTTGAGGTCGCCACATAAACTAATAAAATGAGACACTAACACAACAAACCTCATAACAAACCCAAGTAGGCGAAAAGTAAACAAAACGATTTTAGCAGTAATATGGCCGAACCAATAAAAAATTGGTTACTCTATTGTCGCCACTGTTCTTATAAAATCACCGACCGAATCTCGCCAGCGCCCCCTATCTCCGGAACCTTAAGTACAAGAGGTAATAGTTTACTTGTAGTAAATAATTACTGTAATTCTTACTTCTAAGTTGTAACAGAAGAATAACGACTGGTAATAGCCACAATAAAGTAGCAGTAGGCGATAGCTTTTTCTACTCTGCAACGACTCGTTTCACTTTATAGTAATACGTTATAGGAGTACATTTGAACGTAATGGAGTAGTATCTGCAAAGTTCAAGAAGGTACTGATACTTAAAAGTTGTAATTTAGTAAACAAATTAGAAATAGTAACTTTGAATAATTACTAACGCCAAAAATGTAGCTAAAGAAACCTGGTCTATCGTAAATGATTTAAGAAACAAAACTCCTTTATCCAACACTATCCTTACCTCTCCTGAGGACCTAAACAATTATTTTGTAAATGTAGCCAAAGATTTGACTAAATCCGTATCTCAATCTAATGACCCAATTTCATATCTCTCTAATCATAGGGTAAACCTGCACAGTTTCTTCTTTTCACCAGTAGTTTTATCAGAACTTCGCAGTACAATTAATGATATCAAAAATAAATCTTCCTCGGGAATTGATGGGCTTACTTTAAAAATGTATTCAAGTCTGCCGGAGTGCACTCTAGAGCATCTGACTGCTTTGATAAATATGTCTTTCCAAAATGGTACTTTTCCAAGCTGCCTTAAAACTACAATAATCACACCTCTTCACAAAGGAGGTGTTTCAGAAGAAGCTTCGAACTATCGCCCAATTGCACTTCTCCCTACGCTATCTAAGATCATCGAAAGACTGGTTAAAAAAAGGCTTTTATCATTTCTGTCTAGATATGAAATACTTACAAAACATCAATTTGGATTTTTAAGTAACAAATGCACAAGCGATGCCATGTTTTCCCTTCTTAATAGAGTTTACTCCAGCCTAAACAACCATCACGCTACGGCAACAATTTTCTGTGATTTTTCCAAAGCTTTCGATTGTGTGAATCATAATATATTAACTAACAAGCTGCAGTACTATGGATTTAGAGGGGCTCCTCTCGATTGGTTTAAGTCATATCTTAGCAACAGAAATCAAGTTGTGAAAGTTGACAACAGGATGTCTTCTTGTAGGCCAATGGAATATGGAGTGCCTCAAGGCTCGGTACTAGGCCCTATCTTGTTTCTTCTGTTCATAAACGACATGGCTAATTTAAACATTAGTGGAAAAATATGTCTCTTTGCGGACGATACCAGCTTTACGTGGAGCCACCCAGATGTCACGGACCTACATAGGATTGTATCTAATGACCTAATCACCATTAAATCCTGGTGCGATTCTAATCTCCTATGTTTGAACATCTCTAAAACGAAAGTCTTGTCTTATAAAAACACGCTGCAACCTTTTGACCTTAATGGCACCACTATTGATGTCGTAAACTCTGTAAAATTTCTAGGGCTTCTTGTAGATGATTCTTTAAAATGGGATCCACATATCGACGCTTTATCAAGGAAGTTGGGTTCTGCTTGCTTTGCGTTAAGATCTGTTTCCGAGGAGCTTAGCTTTTCTACCTCTAGAACTGTTTATTTTGCTCTTGTTGAGTCGCACCTCAGATATGCTATTCCATTCTGGGGTACATGTTGTGCGACTCAATTTGATCGAATTTTTATACTACAAAAAAGAGCTGTTCGTTACCTACTGAGACTTAACAGTAGAACTCACTGCCGAGATTTCTTTAAAAGATATAAAATACTAACCCTTCCTTGCTTATTCATTTTGGAATTGGTTTGCTTAATTCGTAAGCATGCACCTGCTCTATTAGAGAGACCTTCTCACAACTACCCTCTCAGAAACACTGAGCACGATCTCTATCTTCCAACCCCACACACAGAGTTAATTAAAAGATCAGTAAATCAAAAAAAATGCATAATCACCTGCCATTTAACATCAAATCCATAATATCTCTGACTTCATTTCGCAAGGCTTTGAAATCATTCTTACTGGAAAGCGCCTTCTACACCGTGAACGAGTTTTACAACACATAAATTTATCCTTATGAACCCCTAGTGTGATAGTTGCCATTACCAACCATTTTTACCGAATTTTGTATATGTATTTTTTTAATTGTTTCGTACTTTTTTATTTTTTATTTTTTACTTTGCTTTTTTATTTTTTTTACATTATATTTATGAAAATGTTTATAACATAGTACGACTGACAAAGTACATTTCTAATGTACTTCTTTTAGGATTCTATTATATTAATATTCTAAATTCTTGATTTAAATATTATTTTTATATAATATTTATGATGTGTTTTTGTTTTGTTTTGTTTGCTAATTTTGATGTTTGTAAACTATTTTTTTTTACAACAGCTTTGTCCACAAAATTGTAAAATTTTTTTGACAATAAAGCATTTATTTATTTATTTATTTATTTATTTATTGGAGACATTGGAGTTAATTTCTTAAGTAGTTGCTTGGTTAGTTATTATATTTATTTATTATTTATTTATTTGTTTGCAGTTAGTTATTACATTTTTTATACATATACATACATAATTAATAATATGGCATCATCTTATTAATATACCAATTATCTTACAGTTCAAAACTAAACTAACCACTTAGCGCACAATGATACTTAAAGTACTGTGTGTGCACCTTCATACATTATTAGTTATCACATTTGGTTATGCATTTTTTCAAATTTAAGCAAATTTTATAAAATAAAATAATTTTTTAAAGTAAAAAGAAAATGAGATACACTCAAAGCTAAAATGTATACCCTAAATTACCTAGTTTGTAATTATCGAATTAATGGATCAAGTTTAAACACTAATTAATATGGATCAATATTAAATATTAAGAGTAAACAATAAACAATAACAAGAATACACAATAACAGTATCAATATTAAGAATAAACAATAACAACCATTATCATCACAGATTATACTCAATTCAGTGTGTAGCAGCCACTGAGTATCCATTTATTTAGTTCCTCCTTAGATTTATAATATGGGGTTGTTCTAATTGAAGGCTATTAAAGATTTTTGGACCTAGAAAATATATATGAAGCTGACAAGTGGTGTGCCTGGGATTTTGCAGCATGACATTATTTTGTGCAACCATTCTTGTATTTATCCCATGGCCAATTGATTTATTGTAATATGGCATCTTTAACATAAATCTTACTATTGCCCTAATATGCATCTGGCGAACATTTAGCAATTTACTATCCTTAAAAACCAATTCTGTAGGATATCTTTTGTTTTTAAATAACATAATTTTAATAATGTATTTCTGGGCTACTTGAAGTCTGTTCAAAATTGTCACACCAGCACAACCCCATACAACAATGCCATAGTTTATAATTGACTCTACCAGTGCATAATATACTTTTTTTAAGGTATTTAAAGTTAGAATGTTTCTTAATTCATAAAACTTGAAAATCAATTTTCTTATCTTATTTGTTACATAGTTGATTTGATCATTCCATGTAAATGTTTCATCTAAAAATATTCCTAAATATTTCAAGGAAGATTTTCTTTCAATAGTATTTACACACTTACACATATTATTATACATTGCACCTGAAGGCAAGTGAAAAAGCAACAAATTTAGTTTTATGTACATTTAATGAAAGTAAACTATCATCCAGCCATCTTTTAATTTTTTGTAGTGCAGCCTCTGCTGCTCTTCTAGTACTATCCCAATCATTCCCCCAGAGAATTATACCCGAGTCATCAGCAAAACAGAATACTACGCCATTATCCTGCAATATTGACATAATACCATCTATGTACATATTAAAAAGTAAGGTTGAAAGCACTGTACCCTGTGGCACACCAAATTCCACATCTTTCTTATCGCTAACTTCTCCCTAGATATTGGTACAATGTTTTCTTTTTATGTATGATTCAATTAAATTATAGGATGTTCCTCTTATGCCCATGGAATCCAAGCGTCGTAGCAGAATTCCGTGCGCCACAGTATCGAAAGCCTTTTGTAAGTCGAGAAAGATACCCATCACCTTTCTTCCCTGATTCAATTTTTTTAGTATTGTTTCTGTGATCCTACACAAAGCATTTTCAGTACTGGAGTTTGCCCTAAACGCAAATTGATTTTTATTCAGAAGTTTGTATTTTTCCAAAAAAGACAATAATTTGGATCGGAAGCATTTTTCTATTATTTTACTTATTGTACTGGTCAACGCAATGGGCCTATAATTATTTGTTGATTTTTTGTCACCTTGTTTATGTAATGGGATTATTGTAGCACATTTCAATATATCGGGAAACACTCCAGTACTGAAAACCACATTTAATATATATAATAGCGGTGCCAAAAGATTTCCCTTATATTTTTTAATTATGTCAGATGAAATGCAATCTTCCCCGCCTCTAACATTATTCTTAAGGCTTTTTATTTGTTTATCCAACTCGCTAGCTGTCGCTGGACTCAACCAAAAGGAATTTAGTGACTTTCTCTCTCCCCTCAATCCCTCAGACAACCCCGACCCTTTGATTTTGTTTGCTAACTCTTTTCCTACATTTGAAAAAATTATTAAATTCCTCTGCTATTTGTTTTTTATTTCTTAATTCTATTCCCTCTGAATTCATAACACTTTTGATTTCCGACCTATCTTTTTGATCATTTGTAGCATCTTTTATTATTTTCCAAAGTTTTTTTGAATCCCCAGAATTTTTTTGAGTGTCTTATAATATGAGTACTTTGCATTTTTTATTAATCTTGACAACACTTTTCTGTATTCTCTGTATGTATTTAGTAATATTAAACTATTGTTATTTAAAGTGACTTCTTTTTTAACTTATCCCTATTTGTAATTGACACCAGAATACCCTTTGTTATCCACGGTTTGATTCTCCTTTGTTTACTTGTGATTATCTTAGTTTTTGTGCTACTTTCTATCATATTTTTAATTTTACTTATAAAGGCATTTATACACATATCAGCATCATATTTGCCCAGAACATCATCCCATTCCGCCTCTTCCATTTTATTTGATAAGTTCTCATAATCAATATATTTTAGGTACTTTTGTTTATTTGCTTTTTCAGTGTATGTATTTGTTTTTAAGCTGAGCAAAATGGGATCATGGTCCGTTAGCCTATGTTCTAAAATAACTGTATTGATATGGTTAAACTGCTCGCCTTTTTTACGCCTACATTTAACAAAGAAATGATCCAAGCATGTTGCTGAATGACCCGTTTTTCTCGTTGGTTTGTTTATCATGCTGACAAATCCTTGGCTCTGCATCATGGTTTGGTAATTATTGGTTGCCTCATCTTCTTCTGCTAGGAGATCTATATTCGTGTCTCCTGTGAACAAATATACTCTACTGTGGTCTGCAGTTTCCCTCCGTAATATGTTCTTCAAATTACTTGTGAACTCATCTTTTGTAGTACCAAAGCCTCTATAGGTTGCTAAGATTTCCATAAGTGTGCCACTTTTCTGTAATGACACTTTTATAACTTTCAGTGTATCCTCTACCAACAACTGATGATCTATGTAGATATCTTGACTCACATAAACAGTGCAGCCATCACATCTATTTAGCTTACTTTCATTAAACGTCATGTTATACCCTGGTATACTGAAATCTGTGTAGTTATGAATATAATGAGTCTCTGACATGACTATAACATCAAACCCTTTATGCAGTGATTCAAGGAACACTAGAAATTGATCAAAATTCCGGTAGATACTTCGTATATTTACATGCATTAAACTTATGATGCTTTGATTATTGTCAAAAAAACTTACTTTAGCTAAGTCTTCACAAACCTCTGTATCTTTTGTTTTGTAATCATCTAAAATACTGTTAAATTCCATGAACTAAAAGTTTCACCAACACAATCACTGCTAATTACCAATAGTCTTAGTAAATGTCACCCTCATATTTAATCTTGACTGGCACATCATGATCACTTCTCTTCAGATATATAGTTCCATTAATGCAGAATGCTGCCGCAAACTTCTTGTCTCTCTTTATGTCCCTGACCTTTTTGAACAACATTCTTTTTCCTACCGGGAGGTCTCCATTAAAATATATTTTCCTATCCTCCCCTTCTAGACCACATTTCCTAACTGTTGTTCCCTTAATCTAACGAATTTTTTTCAGTATGTCTTTCTTTGCTTGTATGTTATTTAATTTTACCAAAATTGGACCACTTTCATTTCTACCTAGTCTTAAGCTTTCTATTATTTTTATATTGTCCAATTTTAGCTTACTTGCTTGTAAAATTTTCATAGTGATTTTGTTTGTGTCTGGGTTCATTTGTTTTGGAACTCCATCTATGATTATGTGACTGGCTCGATTTATTACTTCCATCTCATCCAACTTTAACTCCAATACTTGTACCTCCAAGTATTATATTTTCCCTTCTTAAGTCCTTTGTTTCCTTTATTAGGTCTTCAAATTTCCTTTTCTGCTCATCAAAGGCATCAGACATGAACTGCAATGATTTTTCAAGTTCTCCAAACTTTTTATCAATCTTTTTCTCCACAGGACTGAGAAACTGTTTAATTGACTCCTGAATAATGGATTTTAGCCTATTTTCATCCATTTCTAATATCGTATTTTCTGCCTTTTCCGATTTTTTTCGATGTTTTTGTGACACAACCTCACTTTTTACCACGCCGTTTTCACAACAAATAAACTCTCCGGTTGAATTAGCAATTCCTACGCGTGAACTACAGCTCCTGTGGTAACTTGAGGAGCACCCCCTGCACTCAATTGCTTTCAACACGTTTTTCTTCCAATATTTGCACCTTTTTGTTTCAATATTTATTTTAACAACATCTCTCATGACATAACCTTTACTATATAATGTATAATTACTGTACATGGAATATTACTATAAAGTATTATTCGCAGTAACAAATACATATATAATACTTAAAAACGTGTAACCCAAAGTGTTTCTTGATATATAGTAGGATTATTAGTAATAAATAAGTAAAAACTCTTAAAGAGTAGTAGTGGAAACAGTTGTTCCATAAATATTATTATATATTAAAGACCAAAAAGGAACCAAGTCAATTAAAATTGGCTTACCTAACAAGTCATTACTATTACTATTATGTTTCTGTTTCTCCTTTGTTTCTGGGGTGTTACTAACAGACCTTGATGGCTTAGGACTTGGATTGGTCGGTTTAGGCAACTGAGGAATTTCCACGTTTGCTAGAGGCTTCTTTTCTAAAATCGTCTTTTTCTTTCTCTTCTGTTTCTCCATCTCCTCGTCTATCTCCTTTTCCCAATTCACCTTTGGAAGAGGAGGTGGTACCCACTCTCTTGCAATGTACTTTTTGTGCTCGTATTTGGCCCTTATGAACGATTCTAGGTTGAAGTCATTCTGTGGCCTATAAAAAAAAATGTGTTTTGTCAAACAGAGTACAGTGATATGTTCCACTAATGGAGACCGAAAGTTTTAAGATTTTATCAACAAATGAGGAGGGTCTACTAGTGAGAAAACTCAAACTGTTAAATCACTGTAAAAATACTAAACAAAAAACTAGATATAAGATAAAGGTATCAAACCTGGTATTTTTATAATCAGTAAGAAGATGCCCATTTACTGAAATAATACTATAGCCCATTGTTATCACAAGTATTTTCATTGAAGTAACCAGAACTTGGTGTCTGTTTAAAAGGAGACTACGTAGTCATTATCAAAATGGGGAACAATTTTTGGGTAACTATTTCATGAATCCACGTAGGGGAAAACTAAACAAAACGATTTTACAGCAATATGGCTAAACCAATCAACTCTACTGGTTTACTCTATTGATTCCACTGTCCTTATAAAATCACCGACCTAATCTCGTACCAGCGGCCCCTCTCTCCGCAACCTCAAGTACAAGAGGTAATAGTTTACTTGTAGTAAATAATTACTGTAATTCTTACTTCTAAGTTGCAACAGAAGAATAACGACTGGTAATAGCCAGTTTAAAGTAGCAATAGACTTTTTCCTCTGCAACGACTCGTTTTACTTTATAGTAATACGTTGTAGGAGTATGTTTGAATGTAATGGAGTGTTCTCTACAAAGTTCAATAAGATACTGATACTTAAAAGTTGTAATTTAGTAAACAGGTTAGAAATGGTAACTTTGAATAATTACTATTATGTAACGGAAAAGAAATGACGACCTTGGCGTGAATTCCTTAAGCAGTTACTTGGCAGTAGTTATTATATAATTACTTTACATGGAAAATTACTATAAAGCATTATTCGCAGTAACAAATACATATATAATACTTAAAAACGTGTAACCCAAAGTGTTTGTTGATATAAAGTAGGATTATTAGTAATAAATAGCAAAAACTCTTAAAGAGTAGTAGTGAAACAGTTGCAGCTTCTTTAGTGCTAGCTGGGAGTGGACAGGGAGTTACATTTACTGTCTAAGTATCTAACATGTGTTTTGGGCTTATTATAAAAAATCTATTTTTTTGACAAAAACTAATTCTTTGCTTCTTTAATTTTTTAATTTTTTTTCCTGGGCAAAAACAGTTTTGAAAATGTAACTCAATGTTTTTAAATGTTCATACACAACAAAATCATCTTCTGAAAATGTTTTCAACCACTTTTAAGGTATCAGTATAGGAATTTATAGGATTAGAAGCATCTTTCTCTTCATCATCACTCTCCTGCATACATTCATCTATTTTTCTGTCACTCACAGTTTTCATTTTCATTGCCCTTGCATATTGGCAAAGGGGCGCTGAAGCTCCCCATGTATTTCCGAAAATGCTCCCCCATATCTCTTCAGTAGCTAAGATAGCTTGTATATTTCAGTGGCTATGATGAAGAGCCCTTGCTCCAAATTAATGAAGTCCCTATATTGACTTCGTCTAACCTTATTCATGTTTCTCCAAAACCCTGCTAGTGTTACCAGGGCTAATCTTCTGCATCATACTCTATACTTACCTGACCTACTCCCCTTCAAATTTTTGTTAAATTTTGATTAGGCACAGCAGTTTTGAATGGTGCTTGGAGTTACCATATTTCAGGCGTTTTTAATAAACTAATGAGCTTCTAAAACGTTCACTGATTCTAAAGCCCTAGGAATATCATAGATTTTTGAGAGTATATGCCTTAAAATCTGGTAAATGTAAAAAAAAGTCTATATTATGCCTCAATTAGATTTAGTTCTCTAGGATGTGGTATACCTACATTGTCAATTCTAGCAATGCCAGAGGCTTCAGGAAAGAAATCAAAAACCTATAGGTAACTAAATATGTAAATATTCCAAGGTTGGCATGATATATATCAGTGATATATATCGTTGATGTATATCATGATATTTATGTCCCAATATATATCATATTTATAAAAATTTGATTACTTATTCCATCTTTTTTATAGCTGCTAAAACTCTTAAAAATGTAATGGGTACAAACGATACGCTGATTGTTAGGCAGCGTGTTTACTTATGTGATTCCCCGAATTATTTTCGACGCAAATTCGTGGAAATCCCCGAGAAAGCAAGTCGAATCAATATTTTAAATCATTAACGTTTAGCGATTTGAACCGGTCCCGTCTTTTATGTTTACATATGACATTTATTTTGAATCGTTAATATTATCATGTTAGTTTGTTATAAAATTAAAATGCCAAAGTGTTAACTGGACATTCGGAGGAATTTTGAAGAGTTGAGAAAGACTGGAAACACTGGTAAATGGGCGAAATGTAGAAAATGTAAGAAAGAAATGCAAGGTATTCCAACACATTTAAATGATCATTTAATCAAATGCCCTGGAACTCAGGCAAATGCAAATAAAGTGACACATATAGAAGATGGAGATAAACTGTCAGAAAATAAAAATATTGCTAGTGGTCCGTCTACAACCCAGCAAGGACAAGGTGAATCTATATATTCTAATATATTACAGTATTATTTATTAAAGAAACGGTTTTTCAAAAAAAAACGCAATTTTTAATTTTATTTATTTACAAATTTTAAGTTTTTTTTTATAACTTATACAGGGTGTTTAAAAAAATAGCGTCACTGATTAATCACGATCCTACTCAAACCGCTTGACGTAAAAAGTTGAATTTTGTCTTACAGATTGACTCTAGGGTGTAGGGGTTCAATAAAAAGGGATTTTTCAAAACAAATTCTAAGAGGTGAAACCACCCCTTAACAGATAATGCTAGTAATGTTGATAAAATGAGAAGATATTTAGAAAGTGATAACTTAATTCAATATGGATGTTCAGCACATGTATTAAACTTATTGGCTTTGGACTTAGATAATTCTGCAGTTACTGGCCACATTTTACGTGTCGTTAAATATTTTAGAAATAAACATTTATCTGCTGCCCTTGCAAAGGAAGCACTCGAAAACAAACTTATTTTACCCCACGAAGTACGTTGAAACACGATGACCGATGCCATCAAGTCATTTTTGGAAAATCGAGGTAACCTAGTTCAACTGTGTCAAGACCACAAAGACGACATAGATCCTGACATAACTAAAATTATAAATGATACAATATCTTTCAAGATGCTGCAATGGCTGCCCAGTGTATACGTAACAGAAGTAAAATTGACAACTCCAATACTAAAGTGAGGCAAGATCTTACACCATTGCAAAGAAATCAACTGAAAGCTCTTTATGAAGAGATCGAACGAAGAAAGGGTGAAGGAGAATATAATCTGGGATTAAAGTATCGCAATGGTATACCTTACATTGCCAATTTTATAAAGCCTTCAGAAAATGATCCAAAAAAACTAAGTAAGTCTCTAAAGTGCTATTGTCAGAACATTGGTGGTCTGAGAACTAAAATGGATGTCCTCACTATGTCATTGAGCTTGAGTGATTACTCTGTTGTTATTTTGGTAGAGACATGGTTAAATGCGGTGAAGATTCACCTGCTCATATTGTAGCGGACGGTTTTGCATATTTGAATTTGTACCAAGTAAATATATTGCCAAATAGTAGAAATGTATTTTTAGATTTAATCTTTTGTCATTCATCTCATATTTATGTTTTATAAACACAGGACGTTTTATTGCCCGAGAGTATGCACCATAGGGCACATTGTTTTGAACTTTAAAGAACTTTTAAGAAGAAACAAACTGTGGTAGTCAGACCAAAAAATCCTTCCCAAAGTGTTGATGCTACAAAGGGAGATTTGTTGCAAAATGTGAACCCCATTGAGGAGAATATTGCAGTACAGTACTTAAAAGGTACAAGTAAGGGTGGAATGGTGCTTAACTGCCCCACCAAAGAGGATGCTGAAAAATTTAAGCAGATTATTTCAGATAAGTTACCAGAGAAATATGAAGTTAGTTCCCTAGAAAGTTTCCAACACCGTATCCGAATTTCAGGTATGTCTGAAAGATATGAAGATCAAACATTATTAAAATTGCTAAGGCAACAGAATCAATCAGTTTTTTGTCAGGATGAAGATCTTAAAGTATTAAGTATAAAACCTTCAAAAAATAAGCCCAAAATATTCCAGAGTATTATTCAGTTGAATCCTAGCATTTATAAGAAGGGCATGGACAGTGGTTTTTTGTTTGTGGGCTATGATCACTGCAAAGTCTTTGATGGTCTTGAGGTTAAGAGATGCTTCCGGTGCTGTGGGTATCATCATATGGCAAGTGCTTGTGATAATGATATATGTTGTCCTAGGTGTGCTAAAAATCATAAACTAAAAGAGTGTAAGGAAACATCTTTAACTTGCGGTAATTGTGTAAAAGCCAACCAGAGATCTAATAACAAAGTGGAACATGTAAATATTAGATCCCTTCTCCCTTCATTTACATTAAAGATTTGCTGCTGCATGAAAGGTTCCTAATTTTTGCAGTTACTGAGACATGGTTAGACCCAGAATACCCAGATCAATTGGTAGATGTTCCAGGTTATCAGCTTTTTCGTGCAGATAGGCCAACCAGAGGAGGTGGAGTTTGTATATATGTGTCTGCATCCCTAAAGTGTTCAATAATTGATGTGTCAGCAATGTGTGATGGAATATCCCCAGTTGAACAACTCTGGATTGAGGTATTGATTGATATTGGATTGAAATATTAGTTGGTGTTTTATATAAACCACCCCTAATAAACTATAAACAAATAAGCTGCATTGAAAATGTTTTATCTAGTTTATCGCCAACCTATAACTACTGTATTCTAATGGGGGATTTAAATATAAACTTTTTTGCTAAAGATCCACAGTGTAAATATTTGGACTCGTTGTTAAGCCTGTTTGGCCTAAATCAGGTCATTAATGAGCCCACTCGATTAACTAGAGACTGTAGTAGTTTAATTGATATTATTTGTGTTGATAATGAGGTGGATATAAAAAATTCTGGGGCCATTGAACTGTTTAATTTAACTGATCATAGATTAGTTTTTTCAGTCTTAGATTTAGAGGCCCCAGAGGCCAATGGTAAGTGGTCACTTACAGGGATTTCCATTCTTTTGATAAACAACTTTTTGATCTGGAAATGCAACAACTTAATTATGAAGAAGTAATGAATCAGGAGTCTTTGGATTCAAAGATTAATACTTTTAACAAACAGCTCACTGACATATTTGACCGACATGCTCCTATTAAAACTGTGAGAATCAAACGTAAATATAAACCTTACATTACTGATACAATAAAAGAAATCATTAAATTAAAAAATAACGCATTTAATAAATATAAAAGAACTCGGGATATTACACATAGGCATTGCTATCTTGATCTTAAGAACTACCTATCTTTTGCAATCCGTAGCGAAAAAAAGCCTATATGACTTTTGAGTTGAATAACTCCAATAAAAATTCTAAAAAGTTGTGGTCTAAAATTAGTTTATGGAACATTCACTCTAAGATTGGATATGAAATTCCTAATCATTTAAGGGATGTACACTCTATAAGTGATCACTTCGCTAGCATAAGCCAAACAGCTCACCCGGTGAATAATGTACTGGTTGGGTCTCTGAGGTCCACAAGATTGCATGACGAGAATACTTTTGACTTTAAAAACGTATCAGAATACGATGTAATCAGGCTTTTTCTAGGATAAAGTCGAAAAGTATGGGTGTTGATGGTTTGAGCTATAATATGATATTGTTCAGTATTAATCATATAGTTCTGATGGTCACTAACTTGTTTAACTTGTGTCTGCACACTGGAAATTTTCCTACCTTGTGGAAAACCTCCATTATTAAACCACTGCCAAAGAACCCTAAGATAGAAACCCTTTCAGAGTTAAGACCTATCTCTCTCCTTCCAATTTTTGCCAAAATGTTGGAGTTACTCATTTGTGATATGATTAAGGAATATTTGTATGATAAGGATATTCTTCCTGGAGTTCAGTCTGGATTTCGCAAGGGTCATGATACTGCATCAGCCCTTACTAATGTTACTACCAATATTTCTAGAAATATGGATGATGGCAAAGTATCCTACTTGGTTTTACTTGATTATAGCAAGGCGTTTGACCTGATTAATCACCAAATGCTAATTGCCAAGTTTTCATTTTTTGGCTTCTCGGAACAAGTGTGTTTATGGTTTTCTAACTATCTTTCTTTTCGACTACAGTTGGTGGAGCTAGATGGTGCAAGATTTGAGGCTGTGATGACAAACATGGGTGTGCCGCAGGGAAGTGTACTGGGTCCACTCTTGTTTAATATGTACACGTCGGACCTGCCCAATCAGGTTAGGTCTTGCACGGTCCAACTCTATGCTGATGATACCCAGCTCTTAGCTGGTTTTGCCCCCGAGGAGGCCAGTTCGGCTATGCAACAGGTCAATGAGGATTTGGAGAGAGTATTTATTTGGTCTGTTGATCATGGTTTAGTCTTAAATGCGAAGAAAAGTAATTACTTAGTATTGGGGTCATCTGCAGTTAGGAGTAAATTTTACCTTTGTAACTTTGTAGATTTGCATATTGATGGGTCCTTGCTGCCACCTGTTGAGTCTGCAAGAAATCTCGGAGTCACATTTGATGTAAATTTAAATTTTGAATTATACACAAAGAAGAAACTTACTTCAGTGTATATTAAACTAAAAAGCTTATATTCTTTAAAGTACATTTTGCCAGAAAAAAACCAAACTGTTGCTAATTGAATCACTTATTTATCCACTACTTGATTACTGCAGTGTTGTTTATTTTAATTATTTAAGTAATGAATTTTAAAGAAAAATTCAATTAGCTCAAAATACGTGCATCCGCTTTGTCTATTGTATAAACAAATTTGATCATATAACACCAACCTATGTTGGAAATAATATCTTAAAATATAACTATCGTACAACACTTCATTTTGGTGCTTTTGTGTTCAAAATATTTAGGTCGAGATGCCCGGGATATCTCTGGAACCATATAGTTGCTAGGCAGGACATACATCAACTGAACCTTAGAAATGTTATTAGATTTAGTATACCTCAGCATCGCACTGCTAAGTTTAGGAGTTCGTTTGCCTTTCAGGCAGTAGAGCTACTTAACTCTGATGTTTTTAATTTAATTATTGATAATTCATATGCTTCTTTCAAAATGAAATACAAGAAGTTATTACTCCAAAAAATGCAACAATAGAGTTGGGTTGGTTAGTTATGTTTTTTATAGTTTCTATTTATCATCTTGTTTGTTTCTTGGGTAGGTGGCATGGAAGAACGCTCTGCAAATGTCACCCTTTATGTAATTGTAATTGTATACTTTATATAATTATTACATAATAAACGTCTTTCTTTCTTTCTTTCTAACTTATGGTTGATTATGCCCCTCTAAGGTTTGACGAATTTTACCATGACTTCAGGAATGCCGATTATGTGGCCATAAATAACTTTTTAGCGTCGTATAGATTGGAAGGCTAGTTTTATGGATATGGATGTTGACATGGCTGTTGAAAGGTTGTATGATGCCCTAAACTTCTGTCTTAATCAATTTGTGCCCCAGAGACGAATGAAGAACACTAACTTTCCCAGATGGTTCAGTCCCTGACTAAAAGATCTGGTATGTAAGAAAAAGATTGCACATAAAAAATTCTTGCACTCCAAAAGGCAGTATGATTACGAAACTTTTTCAGATTTACGAGCTGCTTGCAAGTATGAATGGAAAATTTGTCATGATGTATATGTTCCTGTAACTGAACATGCTTTTTTGCTAAATCCTAGGTACTTTTGGAAATATGTGAATGATAAAAGGCAGGCAAATCGCCTACCTCATAGTACGCATCTTGAAGCAGAGGTGGCTCATAATGGGGATGAAATTGCTAATTTGTTCGCACAACACTTTGCTAGAGTGTACGATGACCCTAATTGTAAGGTGGAAGATGTCAACAATTATCGGGGTGTTTGTATACAGTCTGCTATGTCAAAGCTTTTTGACAGCCTTGTATCTGATCAGCTTAGTTGGACATGCAAGGGTATTGTTAATAATCTTCAATTTGGATTTTGTAAAGCCAAATCGACTCAGGAGAACTTGGTTTTCTATCAGGTTGCCTTGTTGGAAGCCCTGGAGAGTGGCGTACAGGTCGATGCCATCTATACTGACTTCTCCAAGGCTTTCGACAGGGTAAACTTCAGGATCCTCCTGGCAAAGCTTTTGGCACTGGGCTTTTCTCAGCAGCTTGTTGATTGGTTGGAAAGCTTTCTCAGTGGACGGACGCAGACTGTCAGGATAAACGGTAGTGTCTCTGCACCATTTAAGGTTACATCTGGTGTCCCTCAGGGGTCTCACTGTGCCCCGCTCCTTTTTATCTTATTTGTTAATAATATTGCTGATATATTGATTAATTCCAATGCGCTGATGTTTGCTGATGATTGAAAAATTTTCAGAGTGATTAAGGATGAGGGGGACGCAGTTGGGCTTCAGAGGGATGCACTTTGGCAATGGACACAAACTAACAATCTCTATCTAAACCTTAAGAAATGTTTCCATATTAGCTTTTTTCGTACTAGGTCGAGAATTCAGTCGTCTTACTCCATAAATGACACAGAACTATCATATACCAAGTGCATAAAAGACCTTGGTGTCTTGTTCGATGAAAAACTTACTTTTGTTGAGCATGTGTTGTGTATAAGTCTTAAGAGCACGAGAATGCTGGGCTTTGTTGTCAGGAACTGTCAACACTTTTCGATTGATATTATTAAAGTATTGTACTGCTCATTGGTAAGATCTAATTTAGAGTATGCTACCGTCGTTTGGTCACCATTATACCAAGCACACAAAGATATCATTGAGCGTGTCCAGTATAAGTTTTTGAGATTCGCTGCATTTAAGTGTGGTATAAATATGGAGAACTACCATCGAATTGATATGTTAAATTAACTGAGTTTGAAAACTCTTGAATGTAGGCTTCGTATGTTTGATGGATGTTTTGTCTTTAAGTTGATGAAAGGTATTACTGATTGTGGGCAATTATTGTCAATGATAAAACTAAACGTTCTCAATAGACGTCTGAGGCAAAGTGATTTATTTTTCGTCCCTTTTCATAACACTAATTATGGAATGCATTCTCTTATTGATAGGAGTGTCCGTATGTTAAACTCATTACATCCGGATTTTGACCTTTTTGACTGTACCCTCTCGAGCTTTAAAACACTTCTTTGCCGGAATACTGTGATGTAATATTGTGATGTATAGTGTTAACTGAGGTTCCTGCTTGTAAGACTATCTTTTTGTTTGTTATATGTATTTTAATGAAATTCTTTAAATATGTTATCTTAATTTCTAGGTCTATCATCTAATTGATTATTTAATTGTTGTATTTTTAAAATAAAAAAAAATAAAATAAAATAAATATT
Organism: Kuschelorhynchus macadamiae; assembly: GCA_030620095.1. NCBI lineage: Eukaryota > Metazoa > Arthropoda > Insecta > Coleoptera > Curculionidae > Kuschelorhynchus > Kuschelorhynchus macadamiae. The sequence continues at coordinate 1,462,533 of JAUTXW010000344.1, forward strand.
GTGATGAATGATAAACATATGCTTAGTTACCTACAACCAATAGCAGTCGCTTTGGACAGAGCTCAGAGATAAAACGACTATTGCAGTTGCAGTTGAAATTTGGTATAAACTAGAACTGGATCTTAAAGAACAACCCTTAGATGTTAAAAAATATTTTTATCTAAGAAGAGACATGGCTCTAGATGTACCACATTACTTAGCTAATATGCTTGACCATCGATTTTTTAGGTAAACATTTAAATAACCACCAAAGAGAAAAAGCATATACTTATTTAAATGAAATTAATCCAGACTTCACTCCATCTGTAATGGCACTTTTAGCTGAATCTACACCATTCCCAAAATATGTATTTGGATCTAACTTTAGGAGAACACTACCTATGGTGTGGTGGAAAGGAATCGTCATTGATGATGCAATCTGGCCAAATAAACAAAGCTTTATATCTTTATGTGAATAGCTGATAATGCCATTTTTCATCTTATGGAAGAGTTATATCTGAGCCTCAATGAGGGAGAGGTTGCTTCGGCAGTGCTCTGCGATTTGGCAAAGGCCTTTGACTGTGTCCGTCACAGGATACTGCTGAGTAAGCTGGAACTCTATGGCTTTAGGGGCGCAATTTTGAAATGGCTAACATCGTACCTAAATGACCGCCATCAGAGCGTCCGTTTTCAAGGTGAAATTTCGTCCAAACTAGGCACTTCTATTTTTGATATATGTTAATGATCTGCCTTCTTTCAAACGCAATGGACAGTGACATTCTGAATGATATGATGAATGCTGATCTTCATAACATACAGGAATGGTGCAATGGGAATCGTCTGTCTTTTAATGTGTCGAAGACCAACATTTTAAACTTTAAATGTTACATTGATAAGATCTCTCTTGATGGTCAAATAATTAAAAACATGACAGAAAACAAGTCCTTGGGAATGTTTGTCGATAATAAGTTAAAATTTTAATGTACATATTAATTACTTGTGCCAGAAACTTAGTTCTAGATGTTATGCTGTTAGAACTGAGCTAAAGAAACAGTAGCAAGAAAGGTTTATTTTTCGGTATTCGGATCACATTTGAGATATGGAATTTGTTTTTGGGGCTCGTGCAGCGGTAACTTGTTTCGATCAATTTTCGTCCTGCAGAAACGTGCAATAAGATACCTATACAGCCTAAAGCCACGTAATTCATGTAGACCCATTTTTAAGTCAAAAAAAATTCTGCCTTTAGCAGGCCTGTTTATTTTGGAATCCATATGTCTGATGCACAGAAAGCATTTAGAAGGAATTCATACTTTGTCTTTGATGGGCACCCGCAGTTCTTTCTCTATTAGTCTACCTATACCTTCCACAGGCCTAACTAAGAACTCTGGTTTTTATAATTCAAAAAAAAAATGTTTAATAACCTCCCAGTCAGCATTCGAAGAATTAGAAGTTACAGATTATTTAGAACTAAGGTTAAAAATTTAATGATCTCTGAATCATTTTACAATGTTGAGGAATTTCTAGCAAAAAACTTTTTTTAAGAGTGTCTATATCTATCCAAACAATGCTTCAGGAATTGAGAAAACTCAGCGAGGATAGAAATAGAATTTCGGCACTGGACACTGAGTTGAGGGAAATTCGATCTGAGCTACACAATATTAAAGCCCAGCAAGATAATTTCGTCACCACCGACATACCTGCGCTGGCTGAGAGTAAAAATACCGAAAGTGTTCTTAAGGAAATGCAAGAGCGTTCTATAAGAGAGAAAAATATAATCGTTCATAACATGGCTGAAAGTTTGTCCAGTAATGCTGAAGCAAGAGTCAACCACGATTGCTCCGAAATAAAAACTATGTTGAACTTAATCAATATTGAATGTGCTTCCTTCAAGACTGTTAGGTTGGGCCGAGTGGGTGATCGACCACGTCCGCTGCGTATTGTTTTCGAATCATCAGATACAGCCAAAAAATGTTTACCAAACAGAAGACAGTTAATAGTGAGTGAATCTGCTCTTCGTATTAGTGCTGACATGACAATCTCTCAGCGTAACCACATAAAAAAACTGCACTCGGAACTCTCTCAAAGAAAGGAACATGGTGAAAGCGACCTTATTATACGATACTTTCATGGGATTCCAAAAATAATAAAAGACAGACGTCCTCCAAAAAACGGCAACTAATAAGCTGCTACCTCCAGAACGCTGGTGGCATTTCCTCTAAATTAAACGATCTACGTAGGAAAGCTTGCCTTAGTACTTATGATGTTTTACTTATGGTTGAAACTTGGCTCACCGATGAGGTCAATATCCCTGGATTCGACATCTATCGAACTGACAGGAACTCTGAAACAAGTTTAAAATCTAGAGGTGGTGGAGTACTTATCGCCATTAGAAACCAGCTTAAATCCAAACAACTCAAGACCACTGTCAAATCCGTTGAGCAATTGTTCTGTTCGTTATTTCAGGGAAACAAAAAATTGATTTTTGGTGCAGTTTATATCCCCCCTAATTCCCCTCATGAGGTTTACAGCGACCATTGCCGGGCTGTGGGTGACATAATCGAGGCGAATCCTGGTCATGCTCTTGTGCTGTTTAGTGGCTACAACCTCCCTAGTGCCATATGGTCTAATGAAACTCATAGTGTTAGTGTTAAGTGTTCTCCGCTGTCGGCTGCTAATCTTGTAGGTGACTCTTTTAGCTTTCTTAATTTATTTCAAATGATAAATATTCCTAATAATAATAATATCTTTCTTGACCTGTGCTTTACAAATTTAAATGATATTGTTGTGCAATCGGCTGATGATCTATTGTTAACTACTAGTATCCATCATATTGCTTATTCCTGTGACATTCCTCTCTCGACTTCAAATGAATCATTAAAATATAATTTAGAATATTATGACTTCAAAAATAGCAACTTCCTAGCTTTAAATGATTTTTTTGCTTCAGTCGATTGGGAAATACTGCTTGACAAAAATGATATCGATGAGGCAGTTAATGGGTTTTGTAATATAATATACCAGGGTATTTCACAATTTGTACCCATTAAAAAATTTAAGAGCTCCAATTTTCCAACGTGGTTTTCCCCTCGTCTCAGACGACTTATAGTTGAGAAAAAAATTATGCATAAACGCTATAAGAATTCAAATTTGCCTGCTGACTATGTGCTGTTTTCGCGGCTTAGAGAGGAGTGTGGGGCTCTAGAACAAGAGTGTTATCAATCTTACGTGCACAGAATGGAATCAAATTTAATTAATAACCCAAATGAATTTTAGAAACATGTTAATAATTTTAAACAATCAAACGGATATCCAAACTGTATGCACTTTGATAACAGAGCAAGCAATAATGGTGAAGAAACGGCAAATTTATTTGCCGATTATTTCTCAACCGTGTATACAGATGCCTCTTATGAAATATCTGAATACTATCCTACCCTTTCTCAGGTACTTAATTTAAATGAGGTAAAGATAGATTTAATTGACATATTTCATAAAATAATATTATCTAATCCGAAAACATCCTCTGGTCCCGATGGGGTACCCCCTATCTTGTTAAATAAATGTGTCTGCACATTAAGTAAACCACTACACTTTCTTTTTAATCTTTCGCTGAATTCTGGAAGCATTCATACATTACTCCTATTTTTAAATCTGGTAATCGCAGTGATGTTACAAATTACAGAGGCATCTGTATCCAGTCAACCATTCCAAAGTTGTTTGATTCATTGGTGTCTTCTTCGCTGTCTTGGCGCTGTAAAGGCGTAATTATGGATGAACAATTTGGTTTTCAGCCTGCTCGGTCTACCCTAGCTAATCTATTAACTCATGTGAACCACTTGCTGAACGCTTTCGAGAGGGGATATCAAGTTGATGTTATTTATACCGATTTCTCGAAGGCGTTCGATAGGGTGGATCATGGTCTATTACTGGCTAAACTTAAGGCACTAGGGCTAGGTGATCACATTCTTAGATGGCTAAGTAGTTTTTTAACTGGGCGGACCAAAGTATTAGAATTAATAATTTTATATCAAATCAAATTTTAGTACCGTCAGGCGTCCCGCAAGGCTCTCATTGTGGACCCATATTATTTATTTTGTTTGTTAACGATTTAAGATTCTTTTTACCACATAGTACTTTTCTTATAATTCAAATTCAAATTCAAATTCAAAAGTATTATTGTGATTAAATTAGTACATAATAGAAACTATTTAAGTATGTAATGCAAGATAAAATTTAAATTTTATACACATAAATAATTTATAAGATTCAAGTTGATGGTACACATATTTACACTAAGAAAGAAATGACAATTAATATATAACAAAATAGAATTAGAGTGCATTGACACTCGAGAGTATGCTTTTCTTAAAACTACTTAGATTTAAGTGAAACATATCAGTTTCATTAACTAAAGTTATTGAATTAAAGTACAAACAGGCTCTATACAGAGGCGCCTTTTTTGCAAGGTTAGTACGACCTAAGGGTTGATAAAATATTTGGTGTCTACGAGTGTTAGCTTGAGGTACCAAGAAACAAAGCTGAGACAACAGTTCAGAGGAATCAATCATGTTGTTACATAATTTATAAAGGAATTGCAGACATGCACAAATAGTGGTATTCCTAAGAGATAAAAATTGGAATCGATGAAGAAGTAGATCATGATCAAAACCTCTTTCAGGATAGACACCATCCCCTTTGAAGGCCAGGTACTTGAGGAATTTACGCTGGACACATTCAAGCCTATTAACATGGACATTGTAGGTAGGAAACCACACAATGGCCGCGTAAAGTAGCCTGGACTTAACCAGGGAATTGTAGATAGCAATGCGACTAGACAACTGTGAGAATTCCGATGTACTCCTCATCAAAAATCCCAAGGACTTCAGAGCCGATCGGACAGTCTCATCTATATGCAGACTGAAAGAAAGTCGCTTGTCAACTGTAACGCCCAAGTCACGAACCGAATCACAATCGGGAAGCAATGCGTTACCAAGAGTGTAGTTATGGTGGAACTCATGATGAATTATAGAGATCGTCATTTTCTTACATTTTTGGATATTTAGGGGAAGATTGTTTAATATGCACCAACTATGAACCCTATCAAGGTCTTGCTGAATTACCATGCAGTCATCCTGATTACAGACAGTACGAAAGAGCTTCATGTCGTCGGCAAAAAGTAGACAGCCGCCGGCAAGATCCTCAGTGATGTCATTAATAAAAATGGAAAATATAAAAGGAGCCAGGTTACTGCCCTGAGGGGCACCACTCGTGGCGATATATTCATTTGATTTAAAGCCATTGTAGTCTACAAACTGGATCCTATTTGCCAGATAGGAGATAAAAAAATTGACCAGATTTTCATGAAACCCCATTTTGAGCAGTTTTTGTGCTATGAGACCGTGATCCAACTTATCAAAAGCCTTCGAAAAATCCGTATATATGACGTCTAGCTGTTGTCTTTGATTAATGGCTTGGTAGGCTGTTTGAAGAAATGACGTCAAGTTCGTGACAGTTGATCTCGAATGGAAAAAGCCATGCTGGTTTGGGGAGATAAGATATTTGACTTGATGGAAAAGTTTTTCATGGATACAGACTTCAAAGGCTTTAGAAAAGTTGGATAAGATGGAAATAGGACGGTAATTCTCAACACATCCCCGATCACTTGTTTTGAGTACTGGACAAATTTTGGCATATTTCCAACGATCAGGGAAAATGCTGGTGCGAATTGATAAGTTAAATAAAATAGACAATGGTGTAACCAGAACTGAGGCACAGTCACGTAAAATAAATGATGGAACTTTATCGGGCCCTGAAGTTTCTTTGTTTTTTAGTTTTTTTAAACCAGATAGGATGTCGTTGTTACTGAGGGTAAGTAATGATATATTTTGGGACCCTGCATCAGCATGAGAATTTCCAGAAAATATAGAGGAGTCGGTGTAAACACTTTTAAAGTAATGGGCAAATGCGTTTACTATGCCGTTTGGAGATTCAATGATAGAACCATTGTAGGTGACAGATCCTGGGATACGAGATCTGTTGCGCCTTTATCGAATAAAGTTCCAGAACTTTTTTGGGTCGCGTCCAATAGAATTTTCACTGGTACTAATGAAGACTCTATATGCCATATCAATCTTTACTTTTATTGAAGTTCTTATCCTTTTAAAAGCAGAATAATCACTCAAACAGTTTGTACTCTTCCATCTTTTATGCAGCCTTGTCTTAGATTTAATATCATTAATTATATCCCTTGTATACCAAGGCGGGTAAGAACAATTATATTTACGGGGAGCAAACAAAGGGACTGATTGGTCAAGAATGGAATAAATTCTATTATAGAAGAGGTCTACCGCGTTATTAATATCTGAAACTCCATTAAGAAAATCCCAGTCGGTTTCCCAAACAAGTTGGTAGAGTAGTGGAAAGTTGGCTTTGCGGAAGTTGTAGTCTCTATTGAGGGAATCGTTTGGAAAGTCGACACAATTATCCTCCAAGATACAGTTAGATACAATATTTAGCGTAGGATGGTAACTATCCTCTGGTACAAGCGATATGTCATTTTTTACAACGGTGCAAAGAAAGTTTGAAAGAACCAGATCAAGTATGCCATTGTAATAGTTTGTGACATTATTGAATTGAGTTAAATCAAGATATGAAAGAAAATCTTTTAATAAACTTAACTTTTGGTTCTGACCATGATCTGCTTGGCAATATTGAATGTTAAAATCACCTAGTAATAATATCTTATTATTTTGAATAAGGTCTAGAGTAGATAAATAATCAAATAATGTTTGGTAAACTTCTAGAGAAGAATTGGGTTGAATGTAAATTACAAAAATGTATACATTGGCAGAATTCATAACCAGCCTACAACCCAGAACATCGACCTCGGGAATGAGTTCTTCCAGCTGAGTTAGGTTAACTTTAGTTGAGAGAATATCCTGTCGAATCCCCAGAAGTGTACCGCCACCTTTGGATACATTCATGGCTTGGAGGTTTCTATCCTTGCGATAGACTTGGTAGTTGTTGTTGAACAATTCACAGTCATGCACTCCGTCCTGGATCCAGGTCTCGGTTACCGCAACCAGATGATACTCAGCCTCAGATACAGCCTTGAAGAACTCGTGGGATTTGGTGTTCAAGCCTCGAACATTCTGGTTGTATGCTGACGACCTTAAAATATTTAAATACACATCTACTTCTCTGGATTGCCAATGTTTGCAGTCAGAGGTGACTTTATTTGTTCACTGGTCAAATTTAAATGGTTTAAGTTTAAATACAAGTAAATGTTCATGCATTACCTTCTCAAAATCACGTAATTCTATTCAATTTGATTACATCATAAATGGCACTACACTTCAAAGAGTTCATGAGGTTAAAGACCTTGGTGTTTTGTTTGATTGTAGATTAACTTTTAATGGCCATATCATGAGTGTGATACAGCGAGCATCTAGGTCTTTGGGTTATATTTCTAGATTTAGTACTGATTTCTCATGTCATGTCATGAAATTATTGTATTGTTCGTACGTAAGATCGATTCTGGAATATGCAAATCCGGTGTGGTCTCCTTTTTATGAGATTCATATCAATCAAATAGAAAATGTTCAAAAAAAATGTTTACGAATATGTAGTTTTAAGCAGGGAATACCCCAAATTGATAACCATTCAAATTACAACCGTGTTCTTAGTATTTTGGGTATGTGTTCACTTCAGGGCAGGAGGTTGCAGGCCGATATGTGTTTTTTGTTCAAATTAATTAATGGGCATGTTGACTGTTCTTATTTACTAAGTAAAATATCTTTACATGCCCTACATCGAACCCGTTCCAATTTTTTATTTTACCCAGAAAACGTCACCCGAAATTATGGCTTGCATAGCCCAATTAATAGAATGCAACGTAATTTTAATAAGTATAATCTGCCAATCCATGACTCAGTTAGTACCTTTAAAAGTGCCGTGAGACGTCTGACATCATAGACGTAGAGATTATTATATTCTTAAATGTCATTAATAATTAGAATTTTTGTGGTAGTATTTCTTATTGTAATTAGTTTTAGTAATTAATTAACGCAATGCTTTACTGTTTATTATTTCTTATGTAAAATGGTATATCCGTAAATAAATAAATAAATAAATAAATAAATATAGGTATTGTGTTTATATATATTTTAGGATGTGTAAATATGTAATATTGCTGCAGATTTTTATTTTTGTTTTTAATCGAACTTCTTTTAGATGGGGTGTATATGTGGTCATTTATTATATTTTAGTCTTGTGTATTGTGTAAATTCTGTTAACTACTATGACGATAAGATCATTTTTCAGTGTGCTGTTTTGTTTTCAAGATCTCTTCTTAACTTTTTTTTATATTCTATGACGTTTTACGACATTAATGTTTTCTTTTAATAATTTTAGTTTGCTTATTTTACTTGTTTACTTTTAAGAGCTTTGTCATTGAGAAAATTTTTTTCTTTGGACAATAAAGCATATTTTGACTTTGACTTTGCCAAGCTGAAAGAAACAAAAAAGAAAATATCAATTGGATTTGGGAAAAACTGTCTTTGCCAGAAGAATCCTCAGTACAGTCTGTCGATTTTGAGGAACCTGACGATAATGTACCACTGATACAATTTATGTGAATTTGTTTGTATTTATAATATCATTTATTTTTTATTAGTTTTAAATTTATTTTTGTAGTTTTGGTTATTTTTCGTAATAAAAATATTTATCTCAATAGTTCCTTGATTTTATTTGGCTACTCTAAATTACAATTTATCATTGGTACTTAAAAAATAATAACAACAATAAATATCAGAACTTGATATATATAGGATATATATATCCGATATTTGATATTTATATAAATATCATGATATTTGCCAACCTTGAAATATTCGTTTTTAGTTGGATTTACTATACCTTCGAAAATTATCCGGCAAATTTGCTTCGTAAACTGCCCGAGCCCTAGAGTTACCCATTTGCTGTAAGGAAACCACCTGTTCCGGCATCCACGCATCCAGGTTCACAGATTTGACCTTTGAAATGTGAACGCCCAAGTTTCTGTGAATGCCTGCGCACCTGATGCAGAGGAATACGCCTATGTTCCATGATGCCCATCTGGGACCTATTTTTATTAATATCATTAGTTCCGTTAAAAAAAAAATGTGTTTCTGTTCTTGAAATAAAATTAAAATATTTTCGCTTATAAAAAACTGTTTTAACTGTCCCGGAACACGAAAAAAATCGGAAAAAAAATGTATATAGAAAAAATAAAACAAATTTGGGGTCTTCCATCCTTCGAAAAAAATTTAAAAATATGAATTTCGTTTCTAAAGATCCTCTACTAGACAGCAGCCCCCCTCCCCAAATATATAAAGGCAAAAAATTGCTTTTCTATACAAAAAAAGGAATTAAATTTACACAATTTACCACTTAAAAAAATAAAGAAGCATAAAAAATGTATTATATACAAAGAGATAAAAGAAATTTGATGTTTCACCAAAAGTCAATAGTTAAACACTTTCGATTCTTTGTTTGTTTCATCCACTGAGGGACACCCTATACCGGCTGACACAGAACATAGTTTACACGCTCTAATTTTTTTACTTTCCTTTGTCAAATAATATATATACGTGAGAACTCGAAAATATAACAAAAATAATTTATTTGAAATGGAATACCATGTATACTTTTCAATTCCAAAGACATCGCTTTCTCTTTCCTCTAAATATACCCGGTGATATATTTATCTTTGAAGATGACTGATTGAATCGACAAAAACCTTGTCATAAATATCAATGTGCTAGAGAGAGATTTGATTTTTACACCAATCAATAGAGCAAAAAAATAATCGTTTTTTGCCAAAAATACTAACCAGAATCCGAGTGCGCCATCAAACACAAGATAGTTCATAGTAATATTCTTTTATGTTTTCCACTCGCAACTAGGTATCAACCTATTTTTTTCATTTTTGGCTTTTAAAATCGAAACTAATAAAGTAATCTTGATGGTATAATGACATGAATAGTAGAGAATGAACTTACAAATAATATAACGTCATTGCCAACTTGATCGGATCATTAGAACAGGAGAAAAAGCTGAAAAATCTGAAAAATTAGGCTTTTTTCAAAAATGCATGTCTTTTTTTTTGAAGATGAGGTGGAAGCCTTTGATGAAATAATAGTCATTGTTAAGTACTTTAAGCACACCAAAACCAGGCTTTGTGGAACTAATAGTTTTTGAACAATTGCGCCTTGAAGCAAAATGTTATGGGCTCATTCCTGTGTAACACTCGAATTTTGTGCCCAGTTTTAGATACATTAGTTAATTACATTTTTAGCAATATACTTTTTAGCATTTCACTATGTTATCATTTTGTTCCGCTGTATTGGAATTTTACCAAAATATTATCAGGTTATTGTCATGCAATCCTTAATTTTTGACAAAAATTTAAACTTAATATGGCAAGTAGATTTTTAGCTATGCCGCAAATTAACAAAGGGACAAACAGACAGACAGATCAAAAGAAACTCTATTTTTTTGAGGCCTAGGGACGCTAGAATAGGAAGATACGTAAAATATTAATTTTTTTCCATGTTTATAAATGTTGTATTTGACCGCCATTTTGTTTTGCTCTCTTGAAATCGTACCAAAATTTTACAAGTTCTTCCCTATACAACAATTATTTCTAGAGCAAAATTTGAAATCAATCTATAAAATGGTCTTTTCGGGCCGAATTGTGAAATTATTTATTAAGCCGCCATTTTGTTTCGCCATCTTAAATTCAAACCAAAAACATTTACCAGCTAATTTCCACATAATCTTAGTATTTCTTAGTAATAATATTTCACTAGACCGCCATTTTGTTTCCCCTTAATGGATTTTCACCAAAAGGTTCCCTTTTTATCCTCTTATGATCTACGGTTTTTGACCAAATTTTAAAGATAGTGGATAAATAGTTTTTGAGCTATGCCGCATACAGATAGACAGACCGACAGACAGAACGATGGAAATGGGAGAACATGTTTTCCGAGGTCTAGAGACCCAAAAATGTAACAATCTGCAAAAATCTCGGTGGATGATTTTTTTCATGATTACAATCTTCCCTTTTACGAGGAAAGTCCAAAAGTAATATTTATTGATATTATCATTATTATTATTATTGTCATCAATATTAATGAATAATAATCTGATTAAAATAACTTCGCACGCCTATGACACGGGAAGATTTTTGACGAGATTCTCCCCTGCCCCTTCAGGCGTTGATAAGGTTCATTCGCTTGTCACACTGTATATTTTTCATCCAAAATGGCGGCACTAAAACCGGTTTTCTGAAAAACGTTATATTCATCATATAACATATAAAACAAAAGACAGTGTCAAACTTCTGAGGTAACCTGATTAAAATGAAACTTTTTAGGTTAGAAAAAGCACGAAAGCATATTGTGTTTTTTTCAAAATATTACGCCTTTTCGAAAAAAAAATTAAAATGTCTACTTTTAATGTAAATTTCCTGCCAAAGTTTAAACTGGACCTTGTATATTTTATTTATCCGTTTAATTTCACGTTAAATTACGTTTCCAATAATGCGCCACAAGTTAATCCTTTTGTCGTTAAATTACAACAATATTTGGATTTTTGCTCCGAGCTAAATAATTAACTAAATCAAAGATTACCATTTTTATTAGTTAAACTATGTTACATTTATTTACCCACTATTTTTAGTAGACAATAATTGAGTCTTCTATTTAGTCTCAACCAGTATCAGATTTGTTTATAACATTTAAATTTAAATGACCAGGCCTAGGTTGTCCATTTTTTACCTATACCTCTATAAGCAGTGCTAGCGATTCTAATACTCTAATGTCTATATTCCAGTTTATAGAAATTGGTAAACTGGCCATTTTATTTTTATAAAAATGTACAGTGACAGATTAACGAAAGCATTTTAAAATAATTTTGGCTTATATTAGTTTTAAGTTCAATTGTTTCTAGATGCTTGCTCACAATCATTCAACATAAATTCAGCTTTAATCCCATACATTGAAAAAAAAGTAGTAAGTAGGCTATGGAAAACAAAATAGCATAATACGGCCATTATTATCTGGTTATTGGCAGTTGTAGTATGAGATTTAAGCTGCATTTACATTGGACCATCGTAAGCAACCACCTAGAAACAATTAAACTTCATGCTTTCTCTAACCTAAAAAGTTTCATTTTAACCAGATCACCTCAGAAGTTTGACACTTTCTTTTGTTTTATGTTACATGGTGAATATAATGTTTTTCAGAAAACCGGTTTTATTGCCGCCATTTTGGAAGAAAAATATAACTTGTGATACATCATTGGAAAGGAAATTTTGCACAGAATACGACTATAAAAAAAATATACAGGGTTCCCTTTAATATATTGAAGTTTAAGTCACTTCCTGCTAAACCGGAAGTGATGTATAATCCGATTAACTGTCAAAATATGCATTTTAATAAGTCACTAAACATACCTAAGTTTCAAAGCGATATCTGAAAAGGTAAAAAAATTATTGCGTGTACCCTATGTTCTGTGTCACCCGGTATAGTTGAAAAAAATGTTTTATATACAAAAAAAATAAAAGCCGTTTTTTAAATTAAATAAAAAATTAAATTGACGTGTTTCACCATTTTTCGAAATATAAAAAAATATATATAAATTTAAAAAAAATTAAGTATCTACGCCAATGACTTCTATAATTTTTCGGTATCCAAACATTACCCCCAATATAAATTTTAAAATTTAAATTTTCTTTGTTTTTTGATTTCCAAAAAGCGACGGCTTTTCAAATTCGGAAATTCACCACCAACTTACTTCATTTTTTACCAGCAATCGACTTCCCAAAACCAATGATATACTGCACTCATGCATTTAAATTAAATAAAATGTTTCCTTATGAATTTGGAGAGATTCTTTCTCTCCCTTTCTCTAACACATTGTCTCTTATGGGAAAATTTTAAATTTTCTGTCCAATCACATTTTTAAACCCATTCTTTGAAAATATTGAATGTAAACTACAGGTCACAATTTAAAAAAAATACATAAATAGACTGCAACAAAAAAACGAACTGACGTAAGTCAAGTTCAGATCGCCATCTTTTGGAAAATAAAAAGTGATAGATCCTGACAAATACAAGTTGTACTTTAAATGTCACAATTATTCAATATAATCAAGAACATGTGTCCTATTTAAAACTCAATCTAAAATTCAGAATTAGGACAAGACATGACAACACTGTAATTAATCAATCAATTTCATTCTAATATCCTGGAAAAAAAAGGAAACATTAATTAGTTAACTCTCTAAGTAGGTAATTTTCAGAAAATCATTCTAGACTACAAAATCTCAGCAAAATTCACCCAAGTCTTTTTTTTAGGACTTAAATTTATGATAATAAATAATGCTGCTGCTTATCATAAGCAGATGTGCATACTTAAAATATGCAACGCCTACTGACATTATATTTTATCACTCTGATAATATAATAAAAACTGTTTAAAACGTTTAAGTGAAAATTAATATTATTTGTAAAGTAACTTATTATTTGTCAAGGCCAAGATATGAATTTACAAATTAAAGTAGGATGTAATAATAAGTACAATACAATTGACATTCTGCTAAATGTTTTTTTTTTGAACCTTGGTACTAATTTACTATTAAGGTTACTGAAACTTTTTATTTCTATAAGGCTAGATTAATCAAACTTAATACATTTCGTTTATTTTTTATATAAACAATATACAGGGTGTCCCTCTTTCGATGGTACATTAGAAATTTATGGAGAACTGTCCAACAGATTGTTTTGAAACTTTGGTTACGTAGAAAAACAACTCTGATCATTTTAAATTATTTTCAGCATTGCTTCTACCAAAACTGGTGGCAACATTCCTATTTTAAATGGAGCACCTTGTATATTTTTCAATTTTTGAAATCTATGTTCATTCCTAACTAACTTTCCTATGCCTAGCTGCAGCGGTTTTTGAGATAACTGTTAATATTCAATTTTTTTAAATTTAAAAAATGGGCCTCGATAAAAGCTTAATATGTCCTCTTCATCTAGAACAATTTTAGGCTGACTTTTTGGTTGTGGTTAATTAATGCGTTTAGGCATTTGATCGTTTATTCATATGTTAGTTGAGGGTGATACAGGAAAAAAGTTTGTTGCCAACTTATAAAAGTGTCCGAAAATCACTTTTTTCAAATGGAACGACCTATTTATTATTAAATCATTCAGCAGAGCAAGGAAATTCAAACTTTTCCATATAAGGTGTTCCTATACCTATTTTCAGCCATTTTTCAATTCCAATTAATTTTAATAATAATTATCATACTGTACCAAACATGTGATATGTACTTAAAAAAAAAAACAACAAAACTTTTATTCTAAATTTTAATGAAAAGTCGATTTTGGCTAACAAATTAACATAATTAGAGTAAATTAAGTTTTCAATACGTTAAGTGTTTAAAATATTGTCCATTCACCTGCAAACATTTAAGTCATGGCTTCTTAAATTTCTGCTGGATTGAGTTCATTAAATGCCTGTCTCAACTTATTTTCCAGGTTCTGCTTAGTATCGATCGTCGTTTTATAAACTATTTCTTTAATCCTACCCCAAAGATTAAAATCTAAAGAGGTAAGGTATGGAAAACATGGTGGCCATCCCAAGGTCCTTGTAACCCCATCCATCTGTCTTCAAACATAGCATACAGTTCTCTGCTAACTTCTGTTGAGAGTGCAGGAGCGCCATCGAGCTGATACCAAGTATTTGGTAAAGTTTACAGGGGTAAATTGTCTAAGAAGTTAGAAACAGACTTCTTAAAATTTCGAGATATTTTCGGAAAGTTGCGTGAAAATTTCGCTTCATCAGTCCAAATGATACTTTTAAAAAAAAATCAGGATTGTCTGGAAGGATCATTTGGCTGTAACACATCTGATTCACCATATACACAACATATCACAATACAGAATAGTTAAATTGGTTTCACAAAATATTGGGTGACTGTCCTAAGGACCGATATTATGTTGGATATTTAGACATGCTAATTTGATCCAAAATTTCAACACTTAATTGCCTTTTAATACTTAAATCTGTATCTCTCACACATAAAAAATATGGACATTTAATAACTAAAGGGGCCTTTAATACTAGACAGAATTTTAATGTCCCACTTCCTATCCCCAGAACAACCTTATTAAAGCATTCAATTTTTTATGAAAGTAACAGAACAACCTTATTAAAGCATTCAATTTTTTTTTGAAAACAAAAAAAATGTACAATCACCTCCCACTAATATTTAGCAATATAGAATCTCCTAAATTGTTAAGAAAGTAAAATGTAGCTTGGGGGCAAAAGCATATTATAACTTACAAGAATTTTACAATGATAGTTTGTGAACATACCATATATTTTGTTTTTTTCTGTATTTTTTATTTTGTGTAATAGCACTTATAAAAATTAATTGAACTGTATACATATCCTTGTAATACGTGAAAGGTATTCTCTCAAGTAAACTGTGTTGTGACTATATCTTTTTGAATTCTGACATGGTCAGCAATATGTATCTTTTTCTTATAAGGTTTTGCTTGTATATATGTATGTTTTGAATTTGGTATTACATATAAGAAAGGTAGAATCTGTCCAAGGTTAAAACTTCATGTAATAATTTAATTTTGTGATATATTAAAATATTAAGATGATTCCAAGATATCTAATTATTTGGAAAGATCACTTCGACAGCTAGACATTTAAATAAACAAAAACACACCCTTGTGAGCCTTATACCAAGGGCACAGAACCTTTGTGGGTGGTCATAACACAAAGAACCTATTACACAAACAGACGAGGACATTAACAATAGTTGTATCCCAAAATATAATCTAAAAACGTAAATGACGTGGAACATAAAAAAATCTAATCATCCACAAAAGCATTGATTTTGTTACCCTACCTTTTGAATCGCAATCTACACAATACTTGTTGTCTTCATCCCTTAGTAGGGAATTTAACACAGACTGACACTTGTCCTGGAGTTGCTTGACTTTGTCCTTTTCCGTTTTCAGACTCATTTTGCATAAAATTTATTCAAAAAATTTATGAAAAAAAATATTTGTAAATGACAACAGGGTGGTTGCCATCTACAAGCGTCAAACTGTGGATTTTGGAATATCGGAATGTAGAAACGTCAGTGACCCTAAGCATTTTTCCGGTTGACTGGTAGTAACTAATTTGAAGTCATATATCTGTCCCTTTTTTACAGTAGTTTAATTTTTCTTATTCTTTCTATGACATTATTTTATTTGGGAGTTATTCGATTTGATTAGTCATCACATAAGAAAATAATTTGCCCATATTTTTGTGATTGGTTGTCCTGCAGGTTATTATTAACCAGGTTTCTCAGTAGTCGGCACCGGCTACGTTTAAAAAAAGGATTGTAGCCGGCATTGGTTAAATAAACTGCAAATGTACCGCGGATGACGAAAAAGACACATAAAAAATCTTTTGCACTTGTTTATTTATAAAAAAGGCTTTTCCTATACTTATGCATTACAAACGAAGGTGAATTTAAAATCATAAGGGTAACTTAGGGGGTGAATCTGAATCTCGCCCAGCTTTGGACCAGTTTAAAGCATTGGAAGTGGATTGGAAATTTTATGTGAAAGAAGCAGTCAGAGTAGGAAGCGTGGTGGGAGAAAGCATTTTCCCACCAATACTCATAGTATGAAATTATATTGTTTTGTCTTTTCTTGGTAGAAGAGAAGAGAAAAAGATATTTTCTGCCCTTTATTCCTCGACATAACTTTCTATTTCTCCTTTCACCATTATTTTTAGGTATGCTTATAATGATACAAAAAACATAATAAAAAACCTTAAGATTGATATGTGTTCCTTCACTCATTAACCAACAAGTCCAAATACCTAACATTTGGTTACTCTTTTATCAGCAGGAGTGTTCTCTTCGTCTCCTAATTTGTAAGTAGGTCTTTAAAGGTCCTTAACACAATTTTCTTTTCTCACTTAAGTTCAGTTACATCCATAGACAAAATCAAAGTAATTATAATAAAAAATTACAACTACAATTAGTCATTACTATTTTTTATTTTGAAATGAAGTATAACTTTTATTTATCTGTTCATAATTTGCATAAGAGTTTTCTATTTGGATGTCTCTTTTTAGTTACTTGAGAATTTATACATTTCAAGAAAAAATCAGCAAACTAAAGATCAGCATTTTAAATAAAAACATTTATTCGATCACATTTACATAACACTAAATTATAGTGAAAACTATAATTTTCATATAAATACCTATACTATGAACACTTTAATATTGTAAATTTGGTTTAGATTTATAAACGTCCTCCATTATTTATTACAGCACATTCTTCGTCACTAATTGGGGCTCTCCTCCATCGGGCAGGTATTTGAAAGTCCCATATCGCTTCTTGACTGCCTTGCTGAGCTGTTTTAGGGGCAGCATGTGGCGCACCAGTAGCCTGCCGTAAGAAAATAGGAATTATTATTTATTAGAAAATTCATTTTTGTGTACATCATAGTTTTTAAAAAATTAAGTGTCTACCACTACCTGCACCCCCACACCTACAGGAGCTTGTTGATGTTTATGTGGACCATATCGAAACTTGATTAACCTGTGTCCTAATTTTGCAGTTTGGGAAATATTTCTTTTAAGGATCGCCTGAGACATGTTGATTATGGAATCCTAAAAATATTACATTTGAATATTCGGGAGTTAAATATAGAAAAAAATCTTACGAATTGACTTTATTTTTTAAGTTATGTCATAAGCTCTGCCCTTAACCAAACCAGCTGTCACTGCTGTCAGGCTGTGTGTCAGCGTCAGCTGTTTACTGATGTCGTTGTCAGTTGTCAGTCGTCGGACGTGTCAAGTGCAAGAGGCGGAGTATAAACAATTTTTGTTGAACATTCATTATGAGCTTGCTAACTTGTTGGTAGGATATACGTTTTGCACGTTGCACACATGTATTTGAATCCTCGTTCAGGAAGTTGACTTTATTTAAGTTTTTTTTTACAAAACAATACCTGCTTTGAAGATTCTGCTTATAGGATCCTTTAAATCTCAAACCAATGATTTATTATAAATACACTTCTTTCATTATCTCAAAAAAAGGCCTGACCAGGACGAACTATAAATGCAGTACAATATTTAAACAATTACATAGCCCTGATTAGTCAAAAGAGCCCTAGCTCTTTTAGGTTGATGTAAAAAAGTGCTTTTATAATAAAGCTAAGGATTGGTTTGTGATTGAATTGCTCGTCTGATTTTTATTGTCCAACAAGGTGAAGAAGTTATCTTCAAACAACGTTGTCTAACTGAACCTCAAAGAACAAGTCTTCCGGTTCGTCTCGTCGAATGCAGACCTCTGTGTTGATAACATAAGTGATGCCACGTGTTCGGTTTTGCTGCTTTATTTCGGGGGGAAACGGGAGACTCAACCGCTCAGAGTGGAAACTAACGACCCCGCTAGAAAGGGAGCAGACGCTGTGAACGTGTGAGGCCTAGTTGTTCCTGTATTCTATCCCGTTCGTCTGCCGCAGTTCTACATAGAATATTAGCGTAATGGCCGCTATGTGGCGGGAGTGGGAGGGGTAAGGGGATAGCTTGAAAGAAAAGGTTATCTCGTGAGACCAGTAGTACTCTCAAGGGGCATCTAGTTTTAGAAAAGTTTTTAAAGAAAGTCAAATTTAAAGATTTTGAAATACACGGGGTTATCGGGAGCTCAGAGCTCGCCATCCGGACATCCCACCGATAACGTCCCCAAACCGGAATAAAGTGTATCTCGCTCCGAGGGTCGCCGGACAAACCGGGTAAGCTCCGGACGGGGAGCAATCTGGCAAGTTGCGAAGTGCAGTGCCAAAAACATATATTGGAATTGGAATTGGAACCTCAAAGAAAATTCTTGAAAAAAGTCAATTTCTTCTTTATATGCCGATAGCGTCAATTCTTTCCGGTCTTAAAGAAGTGATTCATAATCTTTTTATTTGTAGCGAGAAAGTTTAGGGCTTGTTTTCGTGGTCATATGAATTCTATATAATAATTCGCTTAGCTTGTAAACAAAACATTATATATAACCGCTTTTTAATTGATCGTAAGTTGAACTAGGTCAATGATGTTGTTCTTGTTTAAACGCACGCATTTAAAATGTTTATTTTGATTTAGTTTGTTCGTTTACTTGTATTCTTATTGTTTTTCTGGGTAGAAAAACATTAATGAAACATTAAGAAGACGTTTTTAAAATAGCACCTGTGAAAATACAACGTTTGACGTCAGAACCTAGTGCAATTTAAAATATATTTTCTAGTCGCAGCTCGCAGCAGCACTCGGCGGAATAACTTAAGAAATAACGGCTCAATGTTTAGTGGTTTGCTGGAAAAAAGAAGAATAACATTTTGATTTTTGAAATAAAAAATCTTTTCTTTACTGTTATTCAAACAACGATATAAAAATAATAATTTTTCTGTAAAACAACACTTTTTAATGCAAACTTTTTAGCGTTGAAAATAAATTATTTAACTAATCCAGCAAAATTTAAAATGTTGGCGCTTATTTCTAACCGGAAACGGATGCACACTTCGTGACGGGTCGGTGCGCGGGTCAAATTGCGCACTGTCAACATTCTTTGGCATTTAACGTGTTGTGGAAGTACCGGTTTCGGCTAGTGTTACATTTTCCACGATTTTTTTCCCTTCTCATAAATTTATTCAAAGCGAATGTGGCACAGTTGTGTAGATTGGTTTCCAAGAGTTTTCGGTGTGAGTATACGGACTGATTTAACCACTTGAAAGTGTGATAAAAGGTGAGCAAAAGTTCGGCCTTTGTTATCGCTGTTTTCCCAACTAAAATGGAATCTTGTAAACACGTGGACTAAAAAAATTTTTAGCCATTTTCTTCTTCGCTTCGCTCAGAAAGTGCGATTTAGTGTCCATTATTATATTAACTGGCCCAAAATAATTTTCGGCTTTACGTTTATACACATCACCGACCATGGCCTCGAGGTATAAACCAGATTGTAGAGAATTTTTTATTATTTGTAATAAAATTTGTGTAGTTAATACATATATTAAGGGAAATTGTATTTCGTTGATTGAAAATCCATGGTCGGTAAATTATAAAGGTATTTCTTTTAATAGCGATAATGAGAAAGTATATTGCAGTTGGAATTTCAAACATTTTATCTATTGTGTGAGTCATTTTCTGAAACTATTTGGTTTCCTAAGAACAATCTGCATGGCTCCAAGTAAACAAGTCTTAACTTGATCTTCTAAAGGTCATTTTTATATAATATATGATAAGTTCTTTTAATAGATTATTCGTATTTTCCATAAATAGGCCAAAAGAGGGATTTTACATATTCAAACTTTATGTAAAATTAGTAGTTGCAAGATTTAACATAATATCTTTTATTGTACATGTAACTATAGTGCAGTCTTTACATATTTTTTGTTTAAAAGGAATTAAAATTCATCCTGTATAAAGAAGAAATTGCTTTTTGTTTTACAATTATGGGTAATTTTTTAGTGTAAATGTTTCTTAAGAAATTGATACCTTTCGGACTCTTGAGTCATAATTGTTCAATCGAAAAGTCCTATTGATCTTTCCATATTTAGGTAGTTTCTCTTAGATAACCACCTAATTAAGCTTTAAGCTAGCCAATTTTAATGATTTTTGGTGCAGTAGTAGGCTTTGGGATGATCTCATATTTTTCAGTTCAATTTCTTTTTGTGTATCATAATCAAAGCTTTTGAAATATTTTTAGTAGTTTGCTTTTCTTTTCAGGGATATTTGGACAATCTAATAATTTGTCCGGAAACACAATCAAATCATACAAATTACACATATCGATAGAAAATATAGATCTTTCATATTTAAAAAAAATTGTCATTTCATGCTATTATTTCCCTTATGTATGCCATAATTTTTTTTAAAAGATGAATCATCAATAATTAGAAGTTTTACAAGATATAATTTTGAGATACATATCAGATACAGGGTTCATATTCGACTGAAAAACTGGGATAACTGGAAAAAATCAGAGAATTTTCATTTTTTCAAAAATGTGGTCCTGTTTTGCAAAAAGTCAGGGATCATTTTATTACTTCTGTAAAAAATGTATGCACACCTTAATACCTACCTCTTTTTACAGCTGTTTGTAGGCTTTAGAATTTTAATCATTTCCTGGCCTATTTACAATTTAATAAATCTATCATAATTTTTATGTACTCGAGCAATTTTCAGTTGACGAGTTTAAGCATTCTTTTCCCTACACATCTGCATTGCTACTATTTCTGTTTCCTTCTCTAACAAAGGTTGATCTGATCGTCGACTGGTGGTTTTCAAAAAGTTCGTTTAAAATGAGATAAATTCTGCCAACCTAGCTTTAGTTTTGGTTTTCAAAAAGTTCGTTTAAAATGAGATAAATTCTGTCAACCTAGCTTTAGTTTTTTATTAGGTAGGTTCTAGACAAAAGTAAAAGAAATAAAAAAGTTAACTTGTAGCAGTGCAAGCAGCCTTATTGTGAAATTGTTACTGTAAGTTACTTTAAACTATCTTGATCTAAATTTTGCCATAGATTAATAAATATAAAAAATTTAAATCAATTACTTTAACACTTTTTCTTTCATACTTTTTAGTCCCATTTGCATTCATAATGAAAAATTTCTTATACTGTATTTCTGATGGATTCTTATTGGTATTTTTTTAAATACTAAGTAGAATTCTTTTTTCCAACAAAATATAATATAAATTTGGCCCATACTTCAAAAGCCATGTGGCTGACAATTAATTCCAATATTAATAAGAATTATTTAGTCATAATGAAGATCAAAATATAAGTGAACTCTTACTGCTATCATAGATTTAATTCAGTTTATATATAAATCCATAAAAAACCACCGTTACATTAGTGCCCTTGTTTTTAATTTAACTCCAGCTTTTGATTACGTAGATGGTAAGATTGTAATCAATTTTCTGCTCTTGGCTTTAGAGCAGATTTAAGTAAGCTTATAGAATCCTTTTTGCATGGGAAAGAACATTCAAGTAAAGATTTGCCATTACTTTTCTTGCGGTTTATTAATGATTTAGTACATTTTCTGAAATTAGGTGATAATTCTATAGTAATTCTTTACCCTGATAACACATCTATTATTTTATCTGAACCAGAACCTGATACCCTTGTCCAGCTTTCAATGTACCGAACTTTGTTCTAAGGATGAATGGTATAGAGATAGAAAGAACATCTCAAGCTAAATTTCTTGGCTTGTATATCAATAAGTCAGCTTACATTGTAAAAAAATATTGGATATGTCGCTGGTAAATTAAAGCTTTTTTTGCTAGAATTAATTTAAAAAAGATATCCGTCAACCAAGTGATTAATATTTATTCAAAGTCAAAGTCAAAATATGCTTTATTGTTATAACAGTACAAGTTAGTTAACAAAGCTGTACAACTGAAACACTCCCCTAAATCTTAATCAAAAACATTACGGTGTAAAACATAAAAAAGTAACATAGAATTAAAATTTAAAATTTACAGTGTTAAAAAGTATTTAAAAACCATGTACAACCAAAGCAGGAGACTGACACAGCTAAAATATGTCATTATAAAATTCTAAAATACTATAATATGCCTTTCCTACCAAGATCATTTTCAGGTGACGCCTGGAAATAATCAGCGATGCGGCCTCTTTAATGTTGCGTGGGAGGTGATTGAATATTTTTTTGCCCTCATAGAAAATAGATTTCCGCGTCAATGCTGATGTGGGAATAGGTAGGTGTAAATTGTTTATCTGCCGCGTTACATACCTGGGGTTTTTTATTGTTAATTTATGACAATTTTTGAATAAAAGGCTAGCGACCTCCAATATATAGATACACGTGACTGTGAGAATGCTCTCTCGAATAAGCAAAGGTCTGCATGAATCCCTAGGCTTTGCTTTGCATATATACCGAAGAGCACGCTTTTGTAATACGAAGAGGGATTGGATGAGGTAATTGCTAGCCGATCCCCAGAAACAGATTCCATACCGGAGTCGTGATTCAATTAGAGCAAACTACACAGATCGACCAACCGTCGCACTAAGCTCCTGAGTTGTGACCCTTATGGCAAAACAACCCATAGATATCTTCCCAGCAAGACTGATGATGTGCTGTTCAAACTTGAGTTCATTGTCCATGATCAAGCCAAGAAATTGGTTATGTGTGCACTGTGTAACTGGAACGCCCCCAGTTGAAATGTCATCCCTAAAGCATAATACTTTAGTCTTATTGGAATTCAATGACAGTAAATTTGAGTCAAACCAGATCTTTAAAGCCTGGAGGTCTCTTGACAGGGTGGAGTGTAGGGGTCCGCCACTCGTATCATGCCACAGGATTGATGTATCATCAGTGATTAGGGTAAATTTCCCCCGAATATC
Organism: Kuschelorhynchus macadamiae; assembly: GCA_030620095.1. NCBI lineage: Eukaryota > Metazoa > Arthropoda > Insecta > Coleoptera > Curculionidae > Kuschelorhynchus > Kuschelorhynchus macadamiae. The sequence continues at coordinate 1,485,985 of JAUTXW010000344.1, forward strand.
AAGGTCAGATCAAAACAGATCCCTGGGGTACACCCCATACCACTATGCCACATTATGCCTTGGCCTATAGTCACTTGAAATATATGATTTTATGTTGAAGCAGGCCATAGAAATCAATTATGTTTTTATTCTACAAAAAAGAAATCATTAGAAAAATATTTTCCTTAAAAACAACTGAATCATGTAAACCTATATTTGTAACTACAAAAAGTCCTGACTGCGGTTAGTATATTGATTATGGAGGCTGGTATCTATGTTAAGAAGCATATTACAACAGGTTCAACACCAGGGTTTTGAAACGAGGCAAAACAACTGACATAATATCAAAATTTCTACTTTCTTTTAAAAAAAAGTCCTCAGTTCTTTTGCAACTATGTTTTTAGCAGATCTAATAAATTGACACCTCAAAGCTAATTAAATTCTTTTAAAAAAGCTGTGAAATTCTGTCTTTTCCACAAATCATTTTATGATTAAGAATATTTGACTGATAGTTTTTTTTTATTTTGTCTTGTGCAACATTTTGTGATTTAGTCATTTTACTTGTTTTTAAATAGTTATTAGGTATTACTATATTTTAGTATGTTTTTGTAATTAATTAGTTTAGCGTAAAAACTTTTATATCTTATATTATTTTGACAATATTTATACTTTGTAAAATTCAAATAGTTTATTAAAAATTATTTTACAATTTACAATTCGTTTCAAAAATATATTTTAAACATTTAAAATATATACATAACATTTATTTACAGCACCTAACTGATTAAACAGCTGTATGTGCCAGAATTCAATATAAACAATATGTATAAACAGTAAACAATAATAATAATGTGTACAACATTTACAACTCTAATAAAAATAAAAATATCCCATCCCCCCCCTTATACATAATAAAAACTTAACATTAAAATAACATCACATGCTTTATTGTATATATTACAAACTAAATACTCTAGAGAAGTATGCAAAATGGCTAAAAATGTAGTTTTTACAGTTCCTTTTAAAAAATTTTTGATTTCTTATTCCTCTAATGGATAGTGGTAAAATATTATACAATTTAGGACCAAGATATGTTAAAAATTTTTGATTAATATTTCTACTACTTAAAGGTATTTGAAGATTTCTTTGAGCATTACATCTAGTATTGTGTTGATGATTAACATATTGTTTTAGTTTATCTCTTGTATGTATGTATGAGCAGGTTTCCAGAATATAGAGGGATCTTACATCAAAAACATCTTCGTTGTACAACAAAAATGTTGGATAACATTTCTCTTTTTTGTATATCACCTTTAAAATATAATTTTGTACAATATTTAATTGTTTCAAGGTGGTTTTGTACAAACCTCCCCAAACCACGATTCCATATCTAATCAAAGACTCGACCAATAATTTGTATACCAACATCAGTAAACGCACAGACAATATTTCACGGAGAACATAGAACTTATAAATCAGTTTTCTGATATTATTTTTTAACTTAAATATTTGATTTTCCCACTTTAAGTGTTGATCTATTATTATCCCCAAATATTTTGTATGAGAGACTCCCTTAATGTCATCCTCAAAATTGTCCACTGAGATAGCAGAGAAATCTGGCCGGTTTGTTGAGTTAATAGAAAACGCGATATAATTAGTCTTGCTCAAATTTAGAGTTAGTTTGTGATGATCTAACCAATGTTTTACTTTAAGCAGTCCCAATTTGACGCGCTCCCTCACACTATCCCAGCTATCCCCTGAAAAAAACAGAGCTGTATCATCAGCATATGATATCATTGAGCCATTAATATCAAGGTTAGAAAGGGAATTTATATAGATTATAAATAAGATTGGTCCAAGAACTGTTCCTTGTGGGACACCTATTTTAATATTTAGAGGGTCACTGTAGGAGTCTCTAATGCTGAGTACCTGTTTTCTATTGGTTAAATATGATTTGAGTACTTGTAACGCAGTACCTCTCACTCCATAGCTATCAAGAATACTAAGAAGTTTTTCATGAGGCACTGTGTCAAATGCTTTTGCTAAGTCCAAAAATACAGCAATACTCTTCTTTCCGGCATTCAGTTTATCAGTAACCTGACCAGCCAGCTCACATATTGCGTCACATGTACTTAGCCCCCCCACGAAACCAAATTGAGTCTTTGATAGTATGTTATTTACCTTTAAAAATTTAAGAAGTCGATCTTTGAGGCATTTTTCAAATATTTTACCAAAATTGTTCATTATGCTTATAGGTCTGTAATTATTAATATCATGTTTATTTCCTGCTTTATGTACAGGATTAATTATTGTGGTTTTAAAGTGAGTTGGAACAATTCCGGTTTTAAATATGAGATTAATGATATGAGAGAGTGGATTTAAAAGTTGTAGGTGATAAGTTTTAATGATCTTAGCGGGCACATTATCGATTCCAGGGGCACTGTTATTTTTAAGCGTATGTATATGACTAATAAGCTCGTTATTAGAAGCTGGAAGGAGAAACATAGATGAAATGGATGTATAATCCATATATATGTCATCAGTTAAGGAGATTTTATCCGCCATTGCAACCCCAACATTTATAAAAAAATCATTACAGTAGTTAGCCATATCTTTGTCATTTTTAAACTTGTTTTCGTTATTTAATATATTTATTTCTTGATTATTATTAGTCTTTTTTTCATTGGTTGCCTCGGAAATTATTTTATAAATTTGTTTAATATCATTTTTACTCTCTTCAATTTTGTTCTTATAATAATTATACTTACATTTAGCAATAAGTTTATTTAACATGTTGCGATAGGTTCTATATTTGTGATGCAATTCCTGATTTTGACATTTTAGCAGCCGTTTTTTTAGTTTGTCCCTTTTTTTGATTGAGTGTATTATGCCATTTGTTATCCAGGGCTTTACTTTCACATACTCACGAATGTTAATAACTTTAGATACTTTTGATTGTTTATATATATCCAAAAAAATTTGATAAAAGGTATTCGTAGCTTCTTCAGAATCATTGGATTGTAAAACTGATGACCAATCTTGATTCTGTAGTAGATTTGTCATTTGCTTGTAATCAACTTTTTCTATAGTAGTGCTTTTTATATTCCTAGAATGAATATTATTTTGTTTTAATATGATGTTTAACATAATCGGGTAATGGTCCGTTAAGTCAGAATTTATCACAAAAGATTGGTAGTGTATAAGACCTGTTTTCAATTTTTTTCTTACAAACAAATGATCAATACAAGAAGCAGATGTAGAAGTAACCCTTGTATAACAATTTATATAGGGCACAAATCCGAAATTATTCATAGTAGACATATACAAGTTAGTGCTATCATTATTAGTTAACTGCCTTTTTAACTGCTTAGTCTGAAAATATCATATTCTGAGAAGTAACGATTGTAATTGTGAACTAGCTGATCAACAAATGCACTAAACCCATAATTTGTTCCAACTTATGCAAAAAGACCAGAAGTGCCTTCTTTCTTCTAAATTCAAGGGTTTGAAGGCCGCAAAGAGGAGCTTTAGTATTAGGTGACAGACCTTAATATGGGAAATGCAATTTTTTAATTAGACTAGAAGTTCATGTTTTCAGTATTTTATGTACCATCTCAACTGTACAGTTGTTTTCTTAGTCATGACCTTTTTTTAATGTTTTTAATTAGTTTTAGTGCTTTTAGTTTTGTTACTTCATCCTTTTGTAATATGTGGAATCATTTAATTTCACTGAAATATACATATACATTACTAAATAACTTGTAAAAACATATCTTATGTAAACTTTATCAATAAAATTCAAATCAGGTTGCTTTAATTTATAAAAAGTTAGTATTATCTTATGCCTTTGTTTGATTTAAAAAAAAAATCAGTATGTATCCCTATTTATAGTATATTTTTGTCTCTCAATGTAAATAGATCTTTTTATTGCAGAATCATAATAAACAATAAGTTGTGAGAAGACAAGAAAGAATTTGGAATTGACTTACCTTGAAGCAGGGAGGGGAGTGAATAATATTCAAGATGTCTTCATCTAGCATCTGTTACAAGTGTAATCAGCCTGGTCATTTTGCCAGAGAATGTTCCACACCTGGGGGACGAGACTCAGGAGGTAGAGGTAAGAAAATGTTTGAATTTGTTTATTTTGTGTTATAGATAATGTGGACTTAAATATGAAATCATATTACTTAAGTACCATGCAATGTAGTAAGAATGAAGTATTCTATGTTCATATTTCCTATTTTTTTAAATTATTTTTTGTATCTATTTAATTGCAGAAAATATCCACTTTTTAGGAACTAAATTATGATAATTTTTTTCTAAAGGATTTTTTTTTGTTGGATTATTATACATTATTGTAGTAACTCTCTCTTGTGAGTTCGAAATCAAATTCTTTTCCTTTTGAAATAGAACTATTAGAAATAATAGTACATTTTTTTTTTAATTTAAAATCTGGAAAATATAGAATATTCCAAAGAAGCAACTTCATATTGTTTTAATGGTGATTTTTGGTAATGTTGGTTTTTTGTCTCTTCATGACTAACATGAATGTGGCGAGTCACATTGTCAAAGGCCTTGGTTAAGTCTAAATGTGTTGTTACAGGCCTGAAGTCCCAGTAAAAACTGTGAGTTATAAAATTAGTTACCCCTGTTATTACATTTTCAGAGAGCATGTCTGAAAATATTAGTTTGAGTCAGGGTATTTATAGTATAAATATAAGTATTTAATATTTTAGGTAAAATAATCAACTATACTGTTCTACTATTTCTACTATTTATTATGCTTATCTGTCTTTAAAATGAAACATTCTCTTTTTAAATTTAAGTACCTAGTAAAGAGTCAGTAGAAGAACCGGGGCTTTCTTAAAAACATTAATATCTAGCACTTTATATTTGAGAAAACTGTCTTTAAATTAAAAAGTTCAAAAGTGTTTTTAAAAATGACACATAAGACTTTAGTTCTGTGCAACAGTTTGTTTTATTCTTTGTCACAACTCGCAGGTCATTGGTTTGATTATAATCGAATTTTTTTAGGCTTTTCTGGCAGCTACAGCCGGGGGCGTGACAAGTGCCATAAATGCAATAAGGTTGGCCACTACGCCCGCGACTGTAAGGAAGAGCAGGCACGCTGCTACCGTTGCTACGGTGAAGGACATTTTGCTAAGGACTGTCACCAAAGTCCTGATATGCCCTCATGCTACAACTGCAGAAAGCCTGGTAAGTATTTATTTGTTTCTTTCATGTATAAATCAATTTCATGACATTACATAGGTCAAATATTAATAGTATTTTAAATTGTTAAATATGAATATATATATATATATATATATATATATATATATATATATATTGATGTGGTTAGAATTAAAACAATTTAGAATTTTTGAAATAAAATATAATAGTTCTTTATCACAGTCACCACTCATGGTTTTTTCCCCATTAAGTCCTGGAATGAGTTACAAAAGTGATTGAATGTCTTGAGTTTCCTTCAGAAGGCTGGAAAATATTTTTTGCTTTGCTAATGTCCCTAGATAACTTGTTAAAAACTCAAACACATGCACAGTAGAATTTGTAATCTAAATATATGCCCAGTAATTTGGCTTCACTAGTCACTCACATAGTCTGTGTACTATTACAAACATCGTCTTTAGGGTCTGCTTTATAAAAATGTATATTTATGGTTTTTGTTTTATTAAGGATTAGGTGGTTTGAGAGGTACCATTTGCTCATACTATCGCAAATATTTTCTATCGTTATGGCATCTGCAAATTTTATAGTTAGACCAGGAAGTTTAAGATTATTAATAAATAATAGGAACAGTAGTGGTGCCAAAACATTCTTGGGCAGTGCCAAATCTGAAGTCATTCCACCGATACAGAGTGATTCATTTTAACAAGCAGTTTTCTTTCAGTTAGAAATGACATAATTCCAAGAGCGTTACCTCTGATTCCAAGGTTGAAAACTTTTTGTTGGACAGTTAAAATTAAGTGTATCGAAGGCTCGTGATATCAAAAAACAGTCCACAACCACTCAATTGTTTTCCAGTTTTTTGTGGATGAACTATATACGTTAAAAGGCTGCAGTTGATTTGTTAGCACAAAATTCATTAGATGTTTTAGGAAACTGGTTAATCTGCCATATAATACCTTCCAGTAGTAATTGATTTATTTATCAGCATGGGAAGTGGATGTTTGATAGTTTTGCAATTTTTTTAGGTGCTTCTGTTGGCACACAATCAAAACCCAAAAAAAAATAATTTAGTAGTCTGGTTTTATTTTAAAAATACTTGTTATCTAGGTATATTATTAAAATTGATTCATGTTAAAGTCAATTTACAACTTTGTAAACCCACACTATTAAAAAAACAAATTACAAAAAGTTTTATTGTTACACGTACCAAAAACATCGCATTTCTCATCTGTTTTAGTTTAAACATGTCCTTTCCACCCATGTCCATAATAATATATAATAATAACGATAAATTTAATTAAGAAATAATCAAATATTTTGATACAGTACAATAAGACCAATTAATTTCACTTGATATTGCACAGCTCATTCAATTTCAAACTACATATCCTGCTCACTGTAAATTATTATTATTATTATTATTATTAATTAAAGGCGGTAGGCGGCAAAGTGCCGATGAAACCGCTATGAGTCTATTTTACTTTTGAAGTTAGACTGCACTGTTGTTGCTTAATTCGAAATTAAAAGTAGTGCACCAGTTCCCGGTCGATTCCTCTGAGATTAGCATCTAAGCGGTTCTTGAAGGAGTTGACTGTAGAGGCATCTACTGTTCTCTGATCAAGTCTGTTCCAAACATAAACTATGCGATTTGTAAAAAAGTTTCTGCGGCAGAGCTTGGAGCATTTTTCTTTAATGAGTTTCTTACTGTGGCCTCTGAGATTTGTGTGGTCAGCAATCTGAAGGAAGGCAATCGGGACACTGTAGTACCCAGATAATATTTTGTGGACCTGTATAAGATCGCCTCGCTGCCTTTGCTCTCGAAGAGTTGATAGGTTCAGACGAGAGCAACGATCCTCATAGGACAGCATCTTTAGTTCGGGTGGAATCATGGTTATCCGTCGCTGGACCCGTTCAAGCAGCTCAATATCTTTTACATAGTATGGGTTCCATGTGCTTACAGCAAATTCCAGTATTGGTCTGATATAGGTTTTATACAGACGCAAAATTGTGTCAGCAGAGTGATCTTTAAAAGCTCTTCTGATAAGAAAAATCATTGAGTTGGCTTTTTTGACTAATTTTTGCAATGTGGCTCTCCCATTTGAGATCAGTGGTTATAAAGACTCCAAGGTCTTTTTGTTGATCAACCACCTTCAAGGATTGACCCATCATAGTGTAACTGTGCAGTGGATTCTTGGGGCCAATATGGAGAACTGTGCACTTATCCACATTGAGGGACATAAGCCATGACTTGGTCCAGTTTTCTATTCGGTGAAGGTCAGTTTGAAGCATCTCACGATTGATTGATGGATCACAGTACAGCTTGGTGTCGTCCGCGAAAAAGCATATTTTCGACTTGATGTTTTCAGGCATGTCACTCACGTAGACCAAGAAAAGGAGGGGTCCGAGAACTGTTAATTACACTGACCAACAATAAAAAAAAAGGTCGGTGGTAAAACTAGCCTACTCTCATAGATTTAGGCCTGTTCGTTCCATATCGGACCTCCAAAATATTTGCAGAGGTCTGGTTTTCATGATATGGGCAGTACTTTATTTTTATAATAGTAATAAACCTTTGTCATTGGATAGGCCTATCTGGACCTTTTTATAGGCTTTTGCCTATCTATGGTAAAATGTAGTAAATGCTCAAGCCAGTTACCTTGCTTAGTCTTATTTCAACCACGGTGTAGTTTAGTGTCTTATTTCAATATCCTGTGAATGAACTATGATACATTTAAGAGTCAGAAAAGAAATATCACTCTTTGATTAAGAAAGCCTACGAATTATATTTTTGGTTGCAAGGTTGGTGACCAACATAAAAAAATGGGCTACCCACATTTGCAGTAACACTTGTGGCAACTGTCTTTGAGATTGGATTAATGGAAGAAGTTGATCAACAATCAGCAAAGGTATTACGATGAAAAATAAGGCTAATTTGAGATAACCTGTAGCCTGTGCCCCATAGTGATACTTTGCCTACTCTCATTCAACCATAGGAATATAGTCCTGGTGCGACAAAGAATTCAATGCTAAAGACGCCTATTCCTCAGATCCTTCAACCTCTGAAGACCCAAATTTCATTCCTGAGTCTTTGTCCATTTATAGAAGTCATCGTGAATCCCTTATGCCATTTTTTTTTAAATGGACAAATGACTTAGTGGCTTGCCAAGATATTGATGGTCTAATGAAAGTTTTAAAATGGTATTATTGCATAATGGCAACATACTTCAATCAATTCCCTTTGGATATGCCATTCATATGAAAGAAACATACACAAATATGAAGCTGCTGGTAGAAACATTGCAATAGAAGAAATATGATTGGCAAATTTGTGTAGACTTGAAAGTAATAGCTAATTTATTTGGTATGCAGTTAGGTTACAAAGTACTACTGCTTTCTTTGTGAATTGGATAACTGACCTAAAATGTATCGCTATTACATATTAAACTTGGCTTAATGAAAAACTGAAAAGGGATAGTCCAGGCTTCAATTACCTAAAAGAAAAATTGTCCGAGATAAGTGAAGCCAAAATTAAGGAGGGGATATTTGTGGGCCCCCGATAAGACAACTTCTCAGGTATTTTGAATTTGACATTGTGCTTGGCGGGCATGAAAAAGAGGCAAGGGATGCCTTTCAAATGGTTGTAACCCTGTTCCTAGGAAATAAAAGAGTAGGAAATTATCCAGAAATTATAAATAAACTTCTAAAGTCTTACGAAAAGATAGGATGCAATATGTAGTTGAAAATACATTTTATCCTGCTTCCTCCTAAAATATAGAATGATTCCATCAAGAAATTGTTGATATGAAAAAAAAGTATCAAGGGATGTGGAATGTTGCAATGTTGGCAGATTACTGTTGGACACTGTTTCTAGACAAAAGGGAGGCAAATTTACTTTCTCAAGTTGCCAAATTGTGTGTATATGCAATAAATGATATTAAAAATTGTACTTCTGTTTCTTATTTACGACCTCGGAAAATTTTTCAAAAAATATTTTGGATCAAGTTCAGTTATGTACTTATAATCTGAAAATATTATTTTTGCATAGGCCCTATAAAAAAAACTTTAAATTTGTTGATCAATGTTATGATCCCACATTTAACTTTACATTTTGATAATAATCTGAAGTAATTCAACCTAACAGCCCAATTAAGAATTATATGAACTTTAAATCTCCAGGTCTACTCACAAATCAAACAGTGCTAGTCAATGAAACAACTAGTTGGATAATTCTGAACTACTTTAATAGTAAATGAAACAACTAAAACTACTGACAATAAATATAACTCGACCCCGAATCAAAAGAGTATTTGAAAGACCATGCTTGCTACAAGTGGATAAAACACAACAAACACAATCAGTCCTGTAAAAGTCAATAGAAAACTTTGCCCTTGCACTCCTCATTACATTTCACCCTAAATATAATGTTAATTTCAATAATTATCTTAGGTAAGTTAACATAGCAGCCCAATTAAGAACTATATAGTATTTAAATCTTCAGATCTACTCACAAATCAAGCAATGAAATTTGAATTTTGCTGTTTTTAGAGAGATGTAAATAATAAACTGCTTTCCCACAATTTTGTGTAAAAGTCGATAAAACAACAAACAACAGCCCTCTTATAAATATCAACAAAGAAGCCAAAAGGCTACTTGTCCTTGCACTCATAAAAAAAGTACTGTGGTATTTTTACTAGTCTAAGATTATGGCAAATAAATTGTTTATAATTATTTTAGTTAATCTGAAATTCCACTTAAATCAGCATTTAAAAAATCGTTTCATTAAAGCTGCATAAATAATTCAAATGAAAATCTAAAAACTAATTCAACTGTTATGAATAATGGCTTATTGATACAAATCAGGAATGTAAGGTATTCTGTGGTCATTAAATTTAATGTATCCATTTATTAACTTTTATAGACTTTAATTTATCATGATGCAATATGCATATTTAGAAAAGTTTTACTTTAAATGGGGATCTTTAGAGGCTACCAATAATGATATATTTGATATTTACTGTATGTAATGCAATATGTCTATATTCAAATTGTTTTTATTGGGGTAATGGGGATAATTACCCCCCCCCCTTCCAGGGAAGAAATTTATAAATAAGATAAAATGTGGTATAAAATAAAATTGTCATGAAAAAAATTAATAATTAAAATAGGAAATCCAGGCCAATATTCTGACAACACTGATTGACATGTTTGTCATCTGGATCGGCTATTTCACTTCATCATTCACCTGCTTACAGGTTTGTCTTTTTTACTTACAATTGTTTTTCTTGTAATTTTTCTAAGGCACCACCCTAAATTACATTTATCTATTTAAGTTAAAGTGATATAATATAGTGATAGTGTGTTCATACATCATACAAGGTGAGGGTGTTATTTTACAAGTATTTTTATAAACTTACAGAAGTATAATTTAATAATTTACATCGGATTCATGCTCTTTCCAACTAAGAATTATTAATTATTATTATTCATTGTTTTTGATCTAAAGGAGACACATAATTCTGCGCCCCTGCTCAATAAATTCCTGTTTTTTTTTTCAATAATAGTTTTACCGGTTTTAGAAATAAATATAGACATCATATTTTTAGGTACTTAAAAGACAAAAAAAAACACTCTTTTATTGAAAATAAAGATTTATTTAAAAAACTATACCTATTTGAAAACTTAATATTATTAATATAATCAAATTTATGCTGATCAATTCCACACTTATTTTTTTATTTTTATCTATATCTCCCCCGCCAAAATCTTTATATTTGCTTTGACAAAGCTGACAAGCTCAACCAGCGCTAGATACACATCCTAAAGATTCCTGAGTATGTGTATGCCTAATAAAATATTTATTTTTTGAAAAGTTTAGTAATTGCAAATTAAAGTTTTTGTTATGAATATGTTATTTGTCATTTTCGTTTATTTATATTTTTAAAATGTTAGAATAACTGTTTAGAGTGTAACATAGAACGAAAGCTTTCACGGCTGTGGTCAATTAAGAAATGTAATATGGTCACATGGTCCAGAAAACCTCCCTGGGTTTCTTGATCATCTAAATCAACAACATGCTAACATAAAATTTACAATGGAAATTGAATCAGAAGGCACGATTCCCTTTCTAGATGTTCTTGTACAAAGGAAAGGGGATGGTTCCTTAGGACACTCTGTATATAGAAAACCAACGCATACGAACAGGTATTTAAATGCAAATTCCCATCATCATCCAGCACAAAAGCAATTAGTCATTAATTCATTGGTTTACAGAGCTCTCACGATTTGTGACCAAATTCTTTACAATCGGAAACAGAAACTGACTCAAGCTTTAAGAGGGAATTGATATTGCACGGATGATATTAGACGATCAATTAGAAAATATAATAATCCTACTCCACGAATTGATACTAATAAGGAATTACCGATAGGAAATGTAGTTCTTTCGTTTATACACGGAACCACAGACAAGATTGCAAGGTTACTTCGCCGGTCCAACATACGTACAATCTTCAACACACACAAGAAAATTGGACAATGTAGTAATAGTAATAATTTTGAGGACATTTGTGAGTGAGGACAGGTGCATATAAATTAAACCCTAATATAATAAAATGATGTTTAACCCTTTGGTGATATAACAACTGAAACCTGTACTGTCATAAACCTGTTATTGTAAATTGCTGGATATCATATTTTAGGGCTTCACCTTTGTTTTTGTCTTATGTGTTTTAAAATATTTAACAATTATAAAATTTATTCGATTTTAATTATAGGTATCATATAGTCTAAGGTTGCTGACTACTTACTTAGATTATACTTTGACTTGTAGATTATTTGACTTGTGAAAATGCTTTTATGTATGTATTACCACAAGTAAAAATTGATTGATTGAATGTTTGAGATCGCCAAAGGACATGATTCCTTTTCAAATGGAAGGAGTATATGCAATTCCTTGTTCCTGTGGTGATGTTTATATTGGAGAAACTGGACAATCCATATCGACTAGGCTTAAGGAACATGAACGATGTATCAGAAAAAAACAAATTGTACAATCTGCTGTATCTGAACACCAACATTCTACTGGGCATGTCATAAATGTAAAAGAAACCAAAGTTCTTGCATCGGTTTCGGGACTCTATAAACGCAAAATTAGATTCATTCATTCATTGATTCAGAAATCAATTCATGGAAATTTATAAGCATTCTAACAATTTTAATAGAGATACGGTCTTCAGTCTACATCATATGTGGAAACCGATCTTTACACCAAGTCACGCTTCGGTAAACACAGGTCGACTATAAATAGCCGGCCTAGGTCTCTCGGAGCTCATTCAGTGTTCCGATCTCGTGAAGTGAAGATCCCTGAAGATTCCTCGTGCAATCGAAGGCGAAACGTTGGAAAGTGATTCCATTTTGACACGGTCTAATCCCAAGAACCATGATTTCTTAATTGTTTAGAGTGTATTTCTTTTGTCATTTTGGTGAGTTTTGTATTTTGTTTTTATAAAAAATAAAAATATTAAAATATATTAGCTACATTTTTCTGAAATTATTTGAAAAAGTTAAAATCCCTATTAATCCAAGTTTTTTTTTCCACAGTCACAATACCTTTAAATGCAAATTTAATTTAAACCTATTAATTTGCTTAACAGTGTTCCTTATATGATTTTTTTCTGTAGAGTTCAGTGCTGCTTTCAGAATAAGTATACGGGGTCAAGTCAAAAAGTTATGGGACCCTACTTTATTTTCTTAATGGGACACCCTGTATATTATTATTTATGTTTATTAGGAATAATGTGGTCTTTCCAAAAATATATACATATATGCAGTTATTTTGAAAAACAAGCTCAAAATTCGAAATTTTCTTTTGTGTCCAATTAGTAGGTAATAGGTTATGGCTAAAATGTATTAAAATTAAAATTCATTTAAATAATTATTATACTAAAGATGTAATACTTTAAAATTTGATTCAAATAAACCATATAATTGGCTTGCAATTGGCCAGAAGGGATGTGAATATCTGGGCATAATAAAGGGGGTTTAATAAAGGGAATAAATTCATAAAAATTGTTTTCTGCTAGAGCAAAACAGTTGTTGTCTGAAAGGGCATATTGTTCTATCGATGAATACCTCTCAGATCAATTTGTGAACTTTCCTACGTAGGGACTCTATTTATATCTCTCTGTTCAATGCTGTTAGGTGTGTAACTGTTTTACTGGTGTATTAAAAAAATAATGCTTGTTGGCTATCACTAGTTAGGTTTTACATTTGCTTTTTTTTTAATATAGCAATATAAGTAACATAAGCCTGTAACTAAGTATAATACATTTTATTTCATTATCAGGTTATTGTTGAGGCTACATGTAACTTTAACTTGAAATATATATTTCATTTCATTTTATAGTGCTCTAAATATGTTGTATTTGTAAATATAATTCTGAAGCTTCTTGGGAATTTTCATTAGATTGTATTAAACAAACCAACATATCAGACTTTTTATAATTTCCATCATTATCATTATTGCAAAAAAAGTAAATTAAATATAGTATCCTTATATATATAGTTTAATAAAAATGGTATGCGGGACATCAAAAATTAAAATAATAATTTTATTATTAACTAAAATTATTCTTTGTATACTTTAAATTTAAAGTTTGTATAAATTTAAACTTCATGTGACAGAAAAGGTTAAGTTATTACTAATCCCTTGCTCTTTTGTTATAAGATTAATAATAACAATAATAATAATATCCTTTATTACCAACACAATCTCAATTAGGACAAAGTAGTTAATACAGATAAAAACTTATTCAAATAATCATTAAAGATATACATAATAACTAACACATTAAAAAAACTAGCATATAATGAAGCAAACCATTAGACAAGTAATTAAATTATATAAAATAATACTAGATACATGCTACAGGCAAATTCAAACAAATACAGACACCTTTGCAATAAATAGTTATTTGTTTACACGGGTTTTAAAACTGTTTTCAGTGTCTACTTGTCTGATTTCAGCAGGCAGCAATCTAAAGGCCTTTATTGGTCACCTCTTATAGAAGATGATATTATAAAAAGGGACCCTGAGATAAGTCCTACCCCTTGTCAAAATCAACATGTTCCCATTATTATTATGTTGTCAATTATAATTATTTAAACTTGGAATTTCATCCAATATGTTTATTGTGTAAATAAACAATTTTTTTCGTTATTATCCCCATTTATTGGCCAGCTATCGAACACTGCATAAGTCAATTAGGTTGAAGTCTGACATAGCATATAGAGATTTCATTCACCGAGCTGAATCCAACATAACCTCTGATTCCTCCAACTTCTGGTCCTTTATACAAGGAAAAAAATGCTCTTCTCGCATTCCAGCTGCTATGACCGACTCCAATGACACTACTACTCACTCTGGTCCGGACAGTTTTGTTTTAGCCCTGGTTGCGTTTTTCCAGACTGTTTATAAAACATCTCCACAGCCTATTGAAGACATTCCTATGATAGCACATTCTTACTCCGTAGACATCCCGTCAATTACTACCGATGATGTAATCGAAATGAGTAAAAGACAAGAACAGGATCACTTCTGGCCCTGACGGGATTCCCAGCTTCATTGTGAGGGACTGTTCACTAGCGTTATGTAGTCCACTATGCCATATATTTAATCTCATCTTAAGGTCTGGCGTCTTTCCTGATGCCTGGAAGGTTGCTCAGGTTGTCTGCGTCTCTCTTAACTGCAGAGGTCAAGTCGATGTTATCTATACAGATTTCAGCAAGGCGTTCGACCAGATCAATCACCACAAGCTGCTACAAAAAGCACGCAATCTCTTCGGCTTTTCTAGAGGCCTCACTACACTCTTACAATCATACTTATGTAATCGAAGGCAGTTTGTCGAGATTGACGGTTTTCGGTCTGAGCCATTTATACCGACATCTGGGTTAAATTGCTCCAAACTCGCCTATGCCGATGATCTAAAAATCTTTCATCGCATTGACACTTTCAATGATAGCCTTATACTGCAGTCAAATATTGATATAGTTAGTGATTGGTGTTCATCTAATTGGCTCAGCCTAAATGTTGCCAAATGTCACTACCATAGAATCAAGTCACCACTTATCTTCAATTACTCTATAAACGACAATATTCTGTACAGATCCACAACCGTGAGAGACCTCGGAATCGTATTTGATGATAGACTCACATTTGTTCCTCACATTGAACAGATGTATCTAGTGCTTCCAGAATGTTGGGGTTTGTTATCAGGACTTGTAAGCATTTTAACAGTTCACTGGCTCTTAGGCTGCTCAATTACTCTCTCGTCAGATCCAACTTCGACTACGGTTCTATCATGTGGTATCCTATATATAATTGCCATAAAATTTCCGTTGAGGCCGTTCAGAGGAGATTCTTTAAATACCTTATGTTCAAGGAAGATGGTGCCTACTCTGATAGAGGGTTCGATCATGGCTTGTTGTCCAGATTTGGGGAGTTGCCATTGGAGCTCCGCCGAGACATTCAGTCGGTGACATTCTTATATCGTCTACTTAATGGGAAAAATGTTGGGAGAAATTCCCTTTCATGTACCGCGATTGGCGGCCAGACGTCAACCTATGTTTGCTCTCGACCTGGCACATTCCAACATTCTCTACCAAAGCCCCGTTCACATTATGCAACTTTAATCCTATATCTGAATTCTGCGATATCCATTCAGATAATCTGCCCAATATAATTCAGCATTTGCTCTTGGCTTCTGGCTTTCTCCCCTAATCTTCCCTATGTCTCCCTGTCTGGCTGTTGGTTTTGGTTACCGGGTTGAATGCCTGCATTGTTATCTTGTTTTGTTTTATTTCATTTTATTTTGTTTTTGATTTGAGTTTTATATTCATATTCATTTTTACTTAGTTTAAGGTCATAATTTTTTTATTTGTTTATATATTTTTTCTTTTTTTTTTTGATATTTTTATTTGTTACATATTATATAATTTATTTGTTATTACAGTCATATTATACAGTTTCCTGTAATTGGGCTTTGGCCTATTGGAAATAAAGAACTTATTTATTTATTTATGTGCAAAACAAAATTAATATTAAGGGGTGCTTCATTTTGGGGTATTTGAGTATTTGTATAATAACAGTGTATTAAATTATTTTTGTAATAATTAGGTTTGATTCAATTTACTGTTTTATATCTAAGTTATTTTCATGCAATTTTTGTATATTGCATAATAACTGTTTTTTTTTCTTTTTCAATTTTATTCTAAATACATATTTGGTTTTAAATAAATATCAACTGTTTTTTCTTAGGTCACATTGCCCGAAGTTGCCCAGAGGGTGGTAGCGATCGCATGAACGACACCTGTCATAGCTGTCAGAGACCGGGACATATTTCAAGGAATTGCCCAGAAAATTCCAAGACGTGCTACTTGTGCAACAAGTCCGGTCATCTTAAGAGGGACTGCCCGGAAAACCAAGACTACCGGAACTAGTAAATAGAGCGCACTTCTAGAGGGGGATCAGTCAAGCTTCTGAATAATATCCCTCGAGCTTAATGTTTAGTTGGTTGCCTAAAAGACACATATGTCAAGGAATCTTCCCTGCGGTTATGTCGCTGTTCAAGTTTAAGTTATTTTGATCCATCAGACCATTTATTTCGTGTTCTGATGGACGTGTGCTGAAAATATCAGTTAAATAGTTTGTAAGAAATTTAAACCACTGATAACCTGTTACATCTTTATGGGTAGTGTTTTATATTTAAAATATTTTTCTTACACCAAAATTGAAGGGTTTATATAAGGGCTTCATATAAATTTGTTCTTCGTGGTATTTGCTTTAATTTAGCATAATAGACAAGTTTTTTAATATTAAATATACACATTAGCCTGAATGCAATTCTTTAGCTACTTCGAAGTCGCTGTTATTGGGGAAAGCTATGATGAATTTTAGTAATTTATTATTCAATAATAGTACATATGTAGAACATCATTGGGGATTCATTCAGAAGTTTGACAGATCTGGAAACTAGCAGCTTTCCTGTTTAGTTGTACTTTGTATTTAATTTTAGCCAAGCATAGACGTAAACTGTCTCCTGTTATTTATAACTTTATCAGATATTTTATGGTTTACATCAAAAAGTGGTTATGTGCGTTGTTCTTGGGGGATATCGATATCATCTAGGCATGATTTTTTTTATTAATTACTTTTAGATTTTTCAGGAGTTGCAGCATGTATTTATTTATTTAATCATATTTTTATTTTGTTTGAATTTTCAGTGCTTGTTCTAAACTTTTCAGGAGATTGAACATGTATTTATTTGTTTGATTATCTTTTCGGTTTGTTTCAAAGCTTGTTCTGAGCTTCCCATTAAATAGCTTCTTTTTTACTCTCACGTCCATATCCCTAAAAGAATATTTAAAAAAAATTGAAACAAATAAATATATAATTTTTGTTGTACTTATTTAAGGAATTTGATTCAACATTTTAAACTGTCACCTAATTTTGTTTTTTAGTCGAGTAGATGTTGTTTTTAATGCTGGTGGGGTCTAGACTATGTCCTTAGATATAGAAATCAAACTAAAGCTTTAACAGTTCAAAGGTGCTCTCTCTCGTAATTTAAATTGTTGAATTAAATTGTAATTTATTCTAGCGATTTGACGATGGTTTTTATTAGAATAAAAAAAATTGTCATATACTTACAACGGCAAAAATTCAACACGTCCTTACCAG
This sequence comes from Kuschelorhynchus macadamiae, assembly GCA_030620095.1. Lineage (NCBI taxonomy): Eukaryota > Metazoa > Arthropoda > Insecta > Coleoptera > Curculionidae > Kuschelorhynchus > Kuschelorhynchus macadamiae. The sequence continues at coordinate 1,503,887 of JAUTXW010000344.1, forward strand.
ATCTATAGTTTGCCTTTTTATGAAAAAGGCTTTATTTTTGTAGTGTTTATGGAAATTTTAGAGTTCAGTGATCTAAAACTTTTTCAAAAGTCTCTCTGTACGGAAAGGGAAATTAAAGGTATAAAATAATGCGCTAGTAACTTTACACCAGAATATTCCTATGAGTTAAAACTAAATTGCTTTCAGGCGTGGGTGGTGCATTATTGCTTATATACAAGTTCATTCATTATTTTACTACTTTTTGTGTGAAAAACAAAGTTTGGGTTGGTAGGGCTCTGTATATGTGGTGACGTTCTTCCATTTCGTGCAGAAAAGTGGTAAAATAGTGTACAGATTTTGTTGTTAATCAAAAACAGTTGTTAAAGCTTCTATCGCAAAAATATCATTTATGAAAAGACAACTTTATTTTGTAAAAAAATCTTGGTAGAGCCTTATGACATGTTTCTACTATATAAATAAATGGTAAACCTAAAAAGCAACAATGAAATTTATACTGGTCTAATTTTCTTAAGTTGTTCCTATAAAAAAAATTGCCTTGTATCTTGCCTAAACATAAAAAAAGGTATGTTGTTTTCTGGGTTTTTTCTTTCTTAGCGTACTTAATTTTAACCGTTTTGGGCCCAGAATTTTTTAGCTTCACCTTTGTTGCAAATCACATTAGGGCGAGTCGGAAAATAAAATGTTTGGGCGAGGTATAACGTACATTTTGGCCTTGATTTCATTACAATATTTAAACATTATAGTATACTTAATGAGCTGAGAAGTTAAACAGGATTGTATTTTTAATAAAGGTGGTGATATGGATTATTTTGTTTTATTGTTGCCTTTCCTTGTTACTTAATTATTTGATATATTTGGTTAGAGGTATAGTCAAAGTCATACGATTTATCAACAACAAACCTTTTAAGCTTGTTTTTCTTTGACTACGTGTAATGAACTTTAGAGAAATATATGACGCTGGTGATGATATAAGGCCTTTTCTGAATTTGTAGCACTGATTAAATTTGGAATCGATGCAAACTGTCCAATAAAACAAAAAAAAAATGATTGTACTAAAAAAGGCTGGCTATCTGAAGATATCCTAAATAAAGGTTGTGAATTAAAAAAACTTTTTTACTCTGTTAAAACATCTGATAATGATGAGCTACATTCCTATTATAAACAACAAAAGAAAGTATATAATAGCATTATTAATATGTCAAAATAGAACTATAATGCGACTCTTATTGAACAAAGTGAAAATAAACAAAAAACAATATGGTCGGTAGTCAATACAAGTTTAGGTAAACTAAAACAAAAAACTCAAATAAAACTTGACAGTAATGATGGTAAAATCTCTGAGCCAAAGTAGCAAATTATTTTTCTCCTTTTTTCTCAAGTGTTACCTATGAAAAACTAAAGGAAAAATTTCGTAATGGAAGATGCACCATGCCAGCTTCTGTAATTGCAGAAATTTTCGGCCCTGTGATAGAGGGGAAATTCTAGCAACTATTAATATCATGAAAAATAAAACTGTAGGTAGCGATAATATATCTATAACTATATTGAAAACAATTAAAGATTCCATAGTGGAGCCATTGGCACACTTGATTAATAAATCAGTATGCACTGGTATCTTTCCAGATCAATTGAAAATTGGGAAGCTAATCCCAATTTACAAGAAACAGGACAAAAAATGTGCCGAGAACTATAGACCAATCACTGTTCTAAACACCCTATCCAAAATCTTTGAACGGGTATATTATAATCGCATTATAAACTTTTTGGACAAACATCAAGTCTTGCGGCGGCCCAACATGGTTTTCGTGGCAATAAATCTAAAGAGGGGGCTGCCTGCGAATTTATACAAATAGTGTATAAGCGTGTGGATAATGGTCAACGTGTAGCGGGTCTTTTTTTCGATCTCTCTCATGCGTTTGACAGTCTTGAGATAGGCTTCATCATGAATAAACTATCAGCCAACGGAATAAGGGGAAGTATGACTAATCTATTGTACTCATACCTCACGGATAGAAAGTTCTATGTACAAATTAACCGAGAAATTTCCGATATAAGGGATATTGATATAGGAGTGCCCCAAAGCTCCGTGCTGGGACCATTGCTATTTATCAATTTCATAAATGATATGCCCAATCACATCAACAAGGGAAAGGTCGTCACGTTTGCTGATGACTCATCAGTAGTGGTGTCAGCGCGGACGTCTGAGGAACTCCAGAACTTAGTTCAAAATGTTATGAGTAATTTCGAAACTTGGTGTACAAAAAATAATTTAATACTCAATCTGCAAAAAACTGTGTATATCAACTTTAGATGTCAAATTAATTCGCCAGTTACTGATATTGTTTCGTTGCCATCATCAGAAAGCTGTAAGTTTTTAGGTCTGCTTGTAGATCAGTTTTTATCATGGGAATGTCATGTCGATTATGTTTCAAACAGATGTAATTCGGCATATTTTGCTATACTTCAGCTAAGAAACATTTTAGATGAGAAATCGCTCCTTAGTGTTTACTATTCACTGGTGTATTGTCAGTTAAATTATATTGTTGTTCTTTGGCACAAAAGCTTATAATTCGCCTTGTATATGGATTAAAATTCACAGATAGTTGTAAACCAGTGTTCATTGCAAAAAAAATTATGACATTCTCCTGTATTTACATTTTAGAGCTTTGATGTATGTAAAAATTAATGAAAGGAGATTTGCAACCAATTCTGCTTTTCATGATTACCAAACCAGAAATGCAAAAAAAGCTGTCAATAGTTAAACATAACTTATCTAAATTCGAAAAATCGCCTGATTATGCTAGCTCAGTCTTATTTAATAAACTACCTAATGAAATAAGATCTCGGAACTTGAAATGCTTTAAAGCTAAAATAAAAAAATTCCTGATTGGAAAGGGTTACTACTCGGTGTCAGAATACTTAAATGATAGTGTATGTCCAAGTGACTTTTAAGATATGTGTCTTGATTTTACTTATAATTCTATCCTATCATGTCTATGTCCTTCATAAATATATAGATATAAGTTGATATTTTTGACGTTTTGAATAAAGATTTTGATTTTTTTGATAATCACATCCTCCGCATAAAATCCGGAAGATGAATTAGATAGACCTACGATATTTTTATATGAAAAAAGAGGATAAACATATAAATACCAGCAGTTGCAAAAATATTTGAGCGATGTCACTTCGAAGTTAGATTGACAAGTCGGTGACAAAATGAGTAATAGAAAACAATTTTCGGGTTTTTTGCATCCACAAGCGAAAAAAATGGTATTAAATCTAATAAAATATTACGAAAATGAAAATTCACCGGCCAATATCTAGGAGACAGTAGCAAAAGCTCTGGGAATCGGTATAAGGACTGTGGAGAAAAACGTGCATGAAAAAAAGCATAATTTACTACCGAAGAAGATAAAGAAATGTACACGAAAAAAGCCAAAGAGAGAAGACTTAAGTAACAATGTAAAAATGGATGTTCGTAATGCAATTTACGATTTATACATATCAAAAACTAATATAACCCTTCAAGTTTTAAAAGAAGCTTTAAAAAATCGAACCATATTGGAAATTGGACTAAAGTCAAAATTAATACAAATGTTGGGTTTTCGATATAAAAAGGACTGTAATCGAAGATTTTTATGCGAGTTGCCACATATAGCAAGTCAGCGTATCAAGTTTTTAAAGAAATACACGGAAAATGTTAATTCAAAATTTAGAAAAATGGTATTTTTAGAAGAGACTTGGATATTTTCTAATGGTAGTGGTTCGAAATCTTGGCAGGACGAGTCTGTAATAAGTGTCAAGAGAAAAAAGGGATGTGGGACGGAAAACGGTTCATCATTTTGCATGTAGGTTCGTCAACAGGATTTCTCCCAGGTGCAAGTTTACTGTTTTCTTCAACATCCAAAAGTATAGACTACCATGATAATATGAGCTGTGAACTGTTTGAAAAGTGGTTAAAAGAACAACTAATTCCAAATTTAGATTATCCATCTTTAATCATTCTGGACAATGCATCTTATCATTCAAGAATCTTAAATAAACCTGCTTCATCCTGGAAGAAAAGTGATATTTATGGCTGGCTAATAAAACAAAAACAAAATCCTTTACCCAATATGCTGAAACTAGAACTTCTTTTAATGGCACAATCTATTAAAAAACCAACAATATATGCCGTAGATGAAATATTACAGGAAAATAGACATGAGGTTTTACGACTGCCGCCATACCATTGCCAGTTTAACGCAATAGAATTAATATGGGCTGGGCAAAATCACATTACGAAAAACACGTGAACGATGCCGGAGTCCTGGAAGAAATCTGTGGCACATACGGAGAAATTAATACGGGATTGGTGGAATCGAGAACGAGTTCTAGACGTCGAAATAGCACCAATGATCATTGCGCCGTTTGAGGACGACTCAGAAGATGAGGACTTTTTAAGTGATGATGATATTTTTTAGTCTATAATATTAAAAAGTTTCTGAAGGATTATATTAGTCTTTGACGTGTATAAATCATAACTTGCATTATGAATATCCATTTTTGCATTGTAACTTAAGTGTTTTGCCTTAGGATTTTTTCGTGTACATTTCTTAATTTTCTTCGGAAGTAAATTATGGTTTTTTTTCGTCATGCACAAGTTTCTGTACATTCCTTATACCGATTCTCAGAGCTTATGCCACTGGCTGCTGGATATTAGCCAGTCAATTTTAATCTAAAATTTTTTTTATTAGATTTGACACCATTTTTTTGCTTACTTTTTTAGTACATCTGTAATTTTGTAGGCAATAAATCAATAATTATAGAATACTTGTTCCAATTTTAAAGCGTGTTTAAAATAAGTAAATTTTTTTATTAATTATAAGACAAAATTTGATATATAAAAATCAGTAAAATTGCCAGAAGCTCAGGGCTAACGAAAAATACATATATATATATATATATATATATATATATATATATATATATATATATATATATATATATATATATATATAGCCTCTATTTTTCGCATGCATGGCCCTTAATTTTAACTTGAAATTTGAAGAAATCGGATAAGTAGTTTTTTAGCTATGCCGCGAACTGACATACCTACAGACAGACGGAATTGAGAAAACATGTTTTCCGGCATCTAGGGACCCTTAAACGTAAAGATCTGAAAAAAATCTCACGAGGAAAGTAATAACTAATTATCTTGTGTTTTTAACAAAAGTGTATATTTTTGCAAAATAATTTTTTTCTGTTATCACAATACAATGCACAGGGGTGGCCCGCATTTAAATAAATGTCACTGTATAAGTGGTTAGATTTTTAGGTCAAGCGGGGCTCATAATTTTTGGTGATTGATAAAAAAATCTCACTTTCATTAAGTGACTGTATAAACAGAAGATATCCTGATTGTTCCACTGATTCGAACTGCCTTCCCACTTTATTAAGGCGATTGCCATTTTGTGTATTTTTGTTTTTGCCAACCAAAAAATTTTAACCAAATACATATTTAGCGAATTTTCTTATTTAGTCCCTCGGCATTTAATATATAAAATAAAATTAAGTGGCTATCTTAATAATATTGCGTAATATAATAAAAAAAAACTATTTTCTTTCTCCCTGTATATTTGTAAATAGCCCATCGAGATTTAATAACTCGATAAAAGAATCACCCGACACAACATTTTGGTTTTCACTGTGTTTTCTGATTTGATTCATAATGTTGGTGACCTTTGGACCCGCACGATAAGACCGCATTCAACTATAACATAATTCGATTTTTTTGATAAGGCACTAGATCTGCAACCATGCACGCCATTTTAGAAGGCGCGGTTATTTCAAATCTGATGATTTCGGTCAGGGCAGGTGAAAAACAATGGAAATAAAAAATAATTATAATTTTATTTCTTAAATTTAACTAGTGTAAATATAAAGTACATAAGTAATTGGAGAAAACGTCAAACCAGTAATTATTAAACTAAAGTATAAAGTAATATGTACATGTCAAACTCTAAAATAAAAATTACAAAGAATAAACAAAAAAAGATAAGACACTCAGCATAAAATATTTAACTCAAGAACTCTTGCACAATTTAGTAGTCCATTTTAATAAGAAGACTTTTTAGTTTACTTTTAAAAATTCTTAAACTAGCAGCTTGTTTTACATTATTACTTAGTCTACTAAAAAATTTGCAACCATTATAGGATATCTTTTTTAGAAAATAACGTCTTATGAGAAGCAGGTAATAATAATTTTTTGTTTCTAGTATTATAATTATGTAAAGTGCGGTTTGATTGGAAGAGGTCCTCATTCTGATATACAAATGTTTAAAATGTAAATTCGAATTTTATTAAGGTGGAAAAACAAAAAGATAGAACTCGACCTAGGGGGTGTGGCGAATTACGATTTTCAGGTGATGCAGTGCTTTTTTGTTTTATACATGATATAATGGTATGCTCTCTAAATCCGCCATTGATTTGAGGTGTGACTTTATGGCTTTTATGATGGTTTTACCGAATAACGTGACATATCCACCTAACAGTATAGGTTTTGTTAAAAAAATGCTTGGAAATTTGTTGGCGCGCTTTCTTTACAGCAAACCTAACATATTTCGTATTTTTATTAAAAAAAGTAAAAAGTCAACCGCCTGAACGAGGATTCGAACATATATGCGCCGCATCTAAAGCCGATTATCCTACCACCGAGCCGGCAACCTCATACTGAACATTCAACAAAACTTGTTTATACTCCGCCCAGGTAAACAAAAGGAAACACGTTGAATAATCTGTGTATTTTGGCGGACTGATAGGGAAATTTAGGGAATAATTTGGATTGGACCACTTAATACATGATGCAAATTGAAAAAACTTCACACAAATACTTCATCTACGTGTTACACGAATGGGAAAAAATGGGGTTGTTAGACATGATTTAATAAACAGGGTCAAAAATTGATTCGTACCTAGAAATGAAAAGAATTGTTTTAAAAATTCATTTAGGGAGAGATATTTAAAAATAGTAAAAACACATTTTACCCCTATAAGGGAAGGAAAATTAAGATATTGCGACTTTTAGATAGCTATCTTTGAACGCCATTGACCAAAGAATACTTTTAAATACTTACAAAAAGAAAAAACACAATACAGTCCTTATTCACCTCCTTAAAGGTGTGATTTCAAAAACTTCGCGAATTTTCAAATTTTATGTATTTAAAGTGGAAATTTAGTCATATCATCAAAAATATTAATCCCTCATCAATATTAGTGTTTTTAATGCATTTCTCAGCTCAAAATACCTATATAATCATACATTTTCAAAGTATTTTCCAAAAAAAAATTCTCCGTCAAAATTTTATCTAAAAAAATCAATACATTTACATGCAAAATTTTCGAACTTTTTTTGGGAAGTCGATTTTATTAAAACTTCGTCTATCAACTAATTTGATGCCATAAAAAAAACGAAAAAAACATTTATTTTGTGCTAGGATGTATGGTTGAACTTTTATGGCAATTCGCGAATTTTCAGATTTTTATGTATTTAAAGTGAAAATTTAGTCATATCTAGAAAAATATTAATTTCTCATCGATATTAGTGTTTTTAATCCATTTCTCAGCCCAAAATACCTATATAATCAAACATTTTCAAAGTATTTTCCAAAAAAAAATTCTCCGTGAAAATTTTACCTAAAAAAATCAATACATTTATATGCAAAATTTTCGAACTTGCTTTGGGAACTCGATTTTGTTAAAACTTCATTTATATACTAATTTGATGCCATAAAAAACAAAAAAACATTTATTTTGTCTTAGGATGTATGGTTGAACTTTTATGGCTCTCGGAAAACTCGTGAATTTTCAGATTTTTATGTATTTAAAGTGGAAATTTAGTCATATCTTGAAAAATATTAAACACTCATCAATATTAGTGTTTTTAATGCATTTCTCAGCTCAAAATACCTATATAATCATACATTTTCAAAGTATTTTCCAAAAAAAATTTCTCCGTCAAAATTTTACCTAAAAAAAATCAATACATTTACATGCAAAATTTTCGAACTTGTTTTGGGAAGTCGATTTTGTTAAAACTTCGTTTATCAACTAATTTGATGCCATAAAACAACGAAAAAACATTTATTTTGTCCTAGGATGTATGGTTGAACTTTAATGGTTCTAGGAAAATCGGAAAATTTATAATTTTCAGATTTTTATGTATTTAAAGTGTAAATTTAGTCATATCTAGAAAAATATTAATTTCTCATCGATATTAGTGTTTTTAATACATTTCTCAGCCCAAAATACCTATATAATCAAACGTTTTCAAAGTATTTTCCAAAAAAAATTTCTACGTGAAAATTTTACCTAAAAAAAATCAATACATTTACATGCAAAATTTTCGAACTTGCTTTGGGAACTCGATTTTCTTAAAACTTCATTTATATACTAATTTGATGCCATAAAAAAACAAAAAAACGTTTATTTTGTCCTAGGATGTATGGTTGAACTTTAATGGCTCTAGGAAAATCGGAAAATTTATAATTTTCAGATTTTTATGTATTTAAAGTGTAAATTTAGTCATATCTAGAAAAATATTAATTTCTCATCGATATTAGTGTTTTTAATCCATTTCTCAGCCCAAAATACCTATATAATCAAACGTTTTCAAAGTATTTTCCAAAAAAAATTTCTCCGTCAAAATTTTACCTAAAAAAATCAATACATTTACATGCAAAATTTTCGAACTTGTTTTGGGAAGTCGATTTTGTTAAAACTTCGTTTATCAACTAATTTGATCCCATAAAAAAAACGAAAAAAACATTTATTTTGTTCTAGGATGTATAGTTGAACTTTTATGGCTCTCAGAAAATCGGAAAATTCGCGAATTTTCAGATTTTTATATATTTAAAGTGAAAATTTAGTCATACCTATCTTGAAAAATATTAATCCCTCATCAATATTAGTGGTTTTAATGCATTTCTTAGCTCAAAATACCTATATTATCATACATTTTCCAAAAAAACCAAAAAAAATCTATATTTGGAGTTGTTAATAGATAATATGCTGCATTATTTTCTCCAAATTATTTCAAATGATATATAAAGAGCTATTTTTTTTAACCGATAAGACGATATATATTTTATAATATAATGAGACTTGTGTGTAATATTTATTCTTAAATTAATTTAAAAAATAAAGTTTTCTAAAATCTTGCACCTTTATTCCCATTTAACTCACTAAGATTGAACGAGACCACAACCCCACAAGACGGCGGGTTGTATAAACATTTACTTGTCTTACTTTTGTAGATCTACGCGGCAGTTCCATTGTTTTATCAGGTTCATTGCCTTAAGTCCTAATCACAGACCACGACATAGCATACACGCATAAGGATATTACCCAATCACAAATACTATAAGATACGCCATATTTTTGATAATCCTTGTCTGACATACGAATTGTCAGTACTTTTTACTTGTTCCAGTTCTTTCCTATCACATCTTGGATATTGCAGCTTAGATACAGCCAAAAATTGTAAAAATTTAAAATTGTTAGACTTTAAGCTACATACTCATGTGAGGTAATCAGGCAAAAAGCGGAAATATTCATATTCCCTGTGATTTAACATTTACCTATAAAGATCAAATTTCAGTCAATTACTCTAAAGATTAAATTTAAAAAAAAACAGTTTAAAGATGATAAAAAAATAAATGTTCTCTGCCCGTCCGTCGTCAGTCGACTGGCGTTAATTAATTCACTATATTTTTCTAATTCATATTAATGTTTAGAGCATAAAAAGTGGTTTTACCACAATTTTGAATATCACGCTTTAAAGAGCAAAAACGAACCTGTCGTAAAATAGTAAAGCAAGAATTTATCGGAATAGTGCTTCTGTCGTAAAGCCGAATAATCTTAACTTAAATGGTATGAAGTAATTTCCTGAAGCGACGCTTGAATGGATTTTAGTGGCAACTAACGAGTTCATATGTTTGAAATGATATCTAGTTTAAAATTAATATTGAAAAAAAACCCGTAACAAATTCGGACTACAGATTTCGCTCCTAATTTTTAGCAGAGCCATTAGCACATTTACATTAATTTAAATTTCGCGCCTTCACTAAATAGGAAAAGTAATTCCCACAGAAGAGAAAGGCCAAAATCGTTTTAATGTAGCGCTTCAAGAACAGTGAAATGGTATTGGCTACCTTAATCACATGACCAGGAATGAGGTGAGTTAGATCAGCTCAGGATCAGATACAAAGTACATTCATTTCGTATTTGACCGGAAGTCTGCTTCATTTGACGTTTCACATTTTTGACCGCCATAAACAGAACAGAACTGTCATGAAAAAGCACGCGTGATCTGATTAAACGTTGGAAGTTTTCGTTGTGAATTTGTAAATTTTACTTATTAATTTTACGCAAATGATGTGCGAATAGTGTCGCGTACCCGTTTAACGCGGTTTGTAGTTGTAGAAAAATCGCCGAGCAGTGTTTTACCAGTTAAAACTTCCATTTTTAGGAAGCGTAATGCCGACTATGGATTGACATTCAAAATAGTGGTATTTCTTCATTATTTGGAGCGATTCTTACGTTTACTCGTAGTCAAATTAATTGCATTTCGCCTTTAACTAACAGAATATTAGTTAAAATTAATAAACTATTCAGTCAATTGCAGAAAATCGGCTGTTACGTAAAATTTGTCTTCTATTTTGACATTTGTGTTGAGTGCTCAAAATGAAAGCCCGTAAGTATACAGTATTTATGATTTAAAAAATACACGCGTTTGTCATTGTATTTTTTAGAACTAAATTAACATCCATTATACCTTTTACATTTTGATTGTATAAAATTGTAACATCCTATGTGCACTACTATTTTTTGTTGTTTTAGCGGGCTGTCACAGCACCACGCGGTCGGCCATGCCTGTCAGCTGTCATGATATTTTTTTTAGCTGTCATCCCTGATTTGTTATTTTTTTTTATTTTCGTTTTTCCAGCCGTTTTACCCGCTTTAAGTATATTATTTTTCGTTGTATTTATGTGGGTTTTTGGTTCAACATTTTTAGTATTGGTCTCTAACATTGCTAATAATTATTGCCCCTTATAGAAGTGATTTTTTATACCTGGGGACCTTTTCTGACATGTGGCCTTATTGCATATTGATTCCAGGTCGCACGTGGCTTTTGACCGACATTGGACGTATTTAAAACGATCTTTTGATAGATTTCTTAGTCCGATTTGAATGCTACAGAGTTTAACTAAGTTAAATTTCAAGGGCTGTTTTCATAACAAGCATATTATGTCTTGTTAAAAATGGTTTGCCAAAATGCTGCTTTTTCACTTCCATCTTAAATGGTATTAGAGTTTGGAAAGTTTGATATTATTTTCAGTGTGGCCAAGAGTTATATTATGTATTGGAACAAAAAAATCTATAAAAATTGCAAGTGTCTAATAATGGAATATTGCCAATGAATAAATGAACAACTAAATTATAACACAAAAATCATTTTTTTAATATATCTCTTTAATTTTGATTTAAAGCTATCAGTTATATGTGCATTTTATAGTTGTTGACAGATGTTTTTTATTCAGGCATTTGTAAAATAATGGGATCATTGTTTACTCATTCCTAGTTCTTTCTGTGTTAAAGCTGTTGGTTTTCTTCTGAAATTTCAATGAATTTTAGTTTTCTAACAAACTGATTCTGATATGTGGGCATTATACTAAGTTTGAATATTAATAACATTACAATTTTAAAGTTTTTATATGTTTTATTTACCTATTTATTATTATAGGATGTAATTCAAGGTAACATTGTGTCACAGGCAGGTTAGATCAGCACCACATTAAGGGGATTTTTATACTATTCTCTATATCCTTAACAGTAATACGATTACATTCACTGTAACTTCCAAAATTAATATTTGAAAAACGCAATTCTTCATCATTATTTTCTAACAAGCTTTGTTAGACAGTTGCAGATTTTCCTATAGTTATTATTTTTATCAATTTTGTATATGGTATTTGTATATCATATGTCTGCATATGGTCATTGTATAAGTATTTTCTTATATAATAGTGTTGAATAGTGATTTACCCCTCATACATATTACTAAACAATTAAATTGTTGATTTCAGAAATAACAAGTCCATATGAAAATATGTGAGATGTTTTTGAAAACAACGATTCGATTGGATTATTTCTATATAGTATGTATGTCATTAATAATTTAATAAAATTTACATTCTCCAAATTTAAATGAACAGAAATGAAATTTGCATAGAATAGAACTTTATTCATAAAAAGTAACCACCAGTTAAAAATATAAGTCAAAAAAATTGATTCAATAAGAAACATTGGTAAGAAATCTGTATTATGATATATCTAGCTCACCATTGTGTTTTGATTAAATAGTATAGAAATGACAATAATAATAACCTCCAAACAAAATGATGTTTGAAGTTTTGACTTGAAATGCCTGCCTATGTTGATATCTTTTGTCTAGCAAGTTCATTTTGGCAATTTAATTCCGAAGACAATATGTCATCCATTTTTTTAGTTATTGATTTATGGAATAACAGTTAATAAGAGAAATATGAGGGTTAAAAAGCATATCTTTGATATTATCTTTGATTGATGTTGCATGGGTAAAGTTCCAGTGGCACAACTGTACAAATTTTGTCCTTTGTTAATAGAGAATGAGTTGGGTTTTGTACTGTAAGGAAAAACATTTTTCGTTTGAGATAATTTTGTATGGATTTCATCATCTGTTGAATATATATTCAAATAAAAACATATTTTTATTGTAACTTTTAAACGACTCAATATTTTAGGAAAATTTAATATGATAGACAGTAGTAAGGACCTCTCAAAATACTCCCTTAAAACATAATTAGCTTGTTTAGTTTACCAGGGACGGACTAGATTGTACATTTTAACGCTCAAATTTTTAACACCCTGTATGATAAGGAGTTAAAAAAAATAAATTTGGATACCTTGAACATTAAGCTAAAGAAAAGGTACTCTTGTTCATTGTCGATAAAATGAACCGTTTTCGAAAAAAAAATAATAAAAGTATTAATGTTTTCTTATTGTTTATTTATCAGTATTAAAGAATGCACTTTTTTACAAACGTTACTATGGTACGAAATAAATAATCTCGCATTGACGTGTGCATTTGAAATCTTCTTGACACATTGATCTTTTTGTACCTACTTCGATATTAATTTATTAAATTTTGAATACCTTGGTAAATTTAATTCGATAATGGGATCACATGCAGATAGCATCTTATGTACGGACTTGCATCTTGCAATGCTTATGAAGCCCTAATGAAATGGCGCGAATGGTCTAAGAGAAACTGGTGGGGATGTAACATTATTGACGTTCCGCCCCTCGATGGGGCCAAACATGGCTCATGAGATGGATGAAATGGCCGACATGCATGAGGATATGAGCTCTGGAATGGGGCATATGGATGAATTGGGTGATATGCATGATATGGGAGGTCCCTTGGGACCCATAAGGAAAAGGAGGGGCAACTTGCCTAAGCACTCTGTTAAGATTTTAAAGAGATGGCTGTATGAGCACCGGTAAGTTAAATTGGGAATTATAAATCTTTCTGGTTTAATTCTAGCCTTTAGTTCGCCAATATTTGGTTTAGGTCTTATTATTATATTACATTGTACTGTAATTACCGTTTAACTATATATTTTTACTTGTTTTTTTTTTATATGACAATTCCAATACATGTAACCCTGTCAAAGGAAATAAACAATTTGACTTTGAATTTGAATTTCTCTGGACGATGTCAGAGGGTCAGGTTGCATGAGGCTGATTCTTAAACGAGAAATTATTTCGGGAGTACCTCAGAGTTCTGTTCTAGGACCAGTTTTGTTTCTTGTCTATATAAATGATCCATTGTCACTGAAAATCAAGAGTGAATTCACAATTTTTGCCGGTGATACCTCAGTTTTGTGGCATTCCAGGAATCCTGAGGGGCTAACTCATGCAAACGCAAGTGATGTTGAACAAATTAAAGGGTGGTGTGATGCTAATCGTTTTTCTTTCAACATTTTTAAGACCAACATTATGCATTTTGAGTGTTCGCTTGATGATGTCTATCTTGATAATGAACAGATTTCGATAAAATCAAATATTAAATTTTTGGGTGTAGCCTTAGACACTAAGTTAACCTTTAAGGATCATATTTTGAAAGTATGCAATAGTCTGGCCTTGAGAGTTGTATTGAACAAGTTGGATGAACACAAATCAGTATATTTGGCTTTAATAGAATCCCATTTGCATTATGGGGTCTGCTTCTGTGGTAATTCGAGCCAATATCTGATAAACTCAGTTTTTGTTCTGCAAAAGAGGGCAGTGAGGTATATCTGCGGGGTAAGTGGTAGAGATTCTTGTAGACCACTATTTATTAATCTCAAAATCCTAACTTTAACTTGTATTTTTATTTTCGAGACAGCTTGTATGATGTTTAAAAAATTTAAAAATCGAGAATATCATAATCCTTATAATACAAGACAAACTGGAGCTCTGCTACTGTCCATACCTCACACTTCACGAGTCAAAAGCTCAATATTCTATACAGGTAGGAAGATATTCAACCACCTACCAGAGAGTGTGAGAACTTTGAATAATATTAAAACTTTTAAATCTTCTCTTAAATGCATATTACTCAAATAAGCTTATTATAGCCTTCTGGAATTTTTCAATGATGTATTATGACACTGGATAGACTTCCTCATTCCAAGTCTCTGTTTAGTGTTCTTTGTATTTAAGTGTGTATGATTATTTATATTATATTAGTGCTTTTGATGTGTGTTTTTTTTATAACTCGCTGTTTTTATTTCCTATTGTTATCTGTATATTCTCTAGTTTTACTTACATTTTTTTACTGCTTGTTGGTTTATATATTTCTACCTTTGACTTTGTAACAAGATTTTATCTTAAACAATAAAGCAATTTTTGACTTTGACTATTTAAATATATTATTTAATTAGTCAATAAAGGTAGATTTTATTGTTCAAGAAACAGTTTTGTTGGCCAAAAAAAATTGTAATTATCCTATTTTTTTTTCTAACAGTTTCAACAAATGTTTAAAACAGTAAAGGTAATTTCTTTTAGTTACAATGCATATCCATCTGACACTGAAAAACTTACACTTTCCCACCAAGCAAATCTGACAGTTTTGCAAGTTTGTAACTGGTTTATAAATGCAAGACGCAGAATACTGCCTGAAATGATAAGACGAGAGGGGCATGACCCCATGCATTATACCATATCTAGGAGGGGCAAGAAATTGTCAGGAGTTGGCAGCGATCAGATTAGGTATGTTTAAAATGCTTTGAATGCTGTGTACCTTTTTAAAACTGTACCACATTAATTGGATGTTTCTTTATATTGATTTTGTTTTTATTTTATTTCAAATAGGAAAGTTGTTTAGTAAATTTGTAATTATAGTACCTTTAGAACCAAAATGAATATTAGAAAAACAAATCCACTAGTGATCTCATGAATATTACAATAGAATGTCATAATGATGGCCATCACTGGTGGTTTTGTTTTCCTAATATGCATTTTGGTTTTGAAAATACATTAAGTGAGTTCAAAATTTTGTAAGTTGTTAGCACAAACTATCTGAAATTTTTAACACAATCTAAAGATCCTTTTGAGTTAATTTTTAATGAAAATTATGGAGATTAGAATCTATGGTGCTAGTTTCAAATTTGTTCATAAGCTTTTGTTGATGATAAATATTTCTCAGAGTATAATCTATAAAAATATAACAAATCCAGGTCTAAAATGTATTTCTAAACTATATAATAATAATTCCTTTATTTAGCATTTAGCTAATACATAAAAAGTATAATAAAACTTATCTTAATCAAAACAAACTTTCGAATATATCAATAAAATAAAATTTTTACAAATCACTTTATATTCCATTTAGATGTCTTTTTAAGAGTTTTTTAAATAAATCCAATTTTGGACTATCTTTAATTATCTGTGGCAAAGAGTTAAATTCAATCAAACCTCTATGGTTAAGTGCTTTCTCAGTACTCCTCTTATTTTTCGTATACACATAAAAAATTTTGTTATTTCTTGTTGGATGGGTATGTATAGACTCGTTCATGATAAGTTTTTCTGTCAGATAGTTAGGAGTTAGTCCATTTTTAATTTTATAAATAAGGATTAGTACTTGATATTTCAAAAATGATTCTATAGAGAGCCAATCTAATGCCGTTAGTATATTTCTTGTAGGTGTTTCTCTTTTTTCCCCTAAAATTAATCTCATACATCTGTTTAGCTCATTTTTGTTAGCAAAATAGAGTATTGAGGAGCTAAAGACCAAATGTGGAAGGATTAATGTGTTAAAGACAGTAGTCTTGGACCAGCGAGTAAGATATGGTGAAACTCGTGACAAAAAAATTAACGTTTTTGGTTATCTTTCCAATTATATACAATATGTGTTCTTTAAAACTAAGATGTTTATCAATAATATAACCAAGATATTTAATATTTTCTACTACTTCTAAATTATCACTACCTACTGTTATATTTAAATTACTTGATATGAATTAATTTTGAACTTTATTACTTCCTATGAGCATAAATTTCGTTTTTGGTATATTTAATTTTAGTAAATTTTATTAAAGCATTTATAGAGATGACTTAATTCTAATTTTATTGTGGAAGTTAAGTGAGTTAAATCCTTTGAATTAAAACACAGCAATGTGTCATCTGCAAACAAGTGTAAAGAACAATTTTTTATTACCTGGTTTATGTCATTAATATAAATTAAAAATAACATCGGACTTAATGTACTTCCTTGTGGAACACCATTATTGTTAACCAGTTCTGTGGAAATTTTGTTATTAATTTTGGTAACCTGCTTTCTATTCTTCAAATAATCTACAAACCAATCAAGGGCAGTATTACTTATACCAATTCCCTTCAATTTGCTTACCAGTATATCCCTATCTATAGTTTCAAAGGCCCGTTGTAAATCAAGGAACACTGCTCCTATTGCATAATAAATAAGAGATTCTTCCATTCATATATATATTTTAAAATTATAAATATTATTTATAAAATTGTTATTTTAGATCCTGGCCTGATGATTTTGACACCACTGGCAGCAAAAGGGTACGGTTGGACCATGACTATGAAGATAGTATGACTCTGATTTATCAGTCTGAGGAGGATAGCCCCACCGAGTATGAAAGTTCAAGCCCAAGCGAGGAGGAGAAGTTCAACCCTTGGGAGACAGTGATAAGACTTGGGGTTGCTAATGAGGTGATCCATCCTGCAACAAGGTTAGTACGAGAGCAAAAAAGTTGTAGTAGTACCTAACTAACTGATTCCGACCTGTTAAATATGTCTTTAACTAGTTGTAGCGGGACCCTGGAATCCATAGCACTTTAACTTTTTAAAGGTTTCAAACCTGGTATATTAAAAATCTGGAAAAAGGAACTTATCTATTGAAAGTTGGTAACTAGCAAAACAATTTGTTTTCACAGTATTTTGATATTTCTAAAAATAAGAAAATTAGGGTAAATTAAAATAGGGACAAGTTAAAATAACCACAGTTCACTAATGGTTGTTTTTAAAATTGTTTTTTTTTTCCAGAATGGAGGAAGAGGTAACTGTAGGCCCGCTTTCACCTGAAATCAGTCCCGTGCTCCCTGAAACTGAACTGATTCCATCTCAGCCTCAAAAACCTCCCCAACCAACCAAAGCACAACTAAAACAGTACACGGATGAGCATAGGATCCAGGTATCTGACAAAGATCACCTTATGGAACAGGAAATTACCTTGAACGATAAAGAGGACAAGTTCAAGTGCTTCTACCTTTTGGTCGAGACAGCTGTGGCCGTGCGACAGAAGGAGATCGAGAATGGTGTCGAAATTAGCACGTAGCCTGTGGACAGGATCCAGTCATTATGTGCAGAGTATGTTGTATATTAAGGGAGTAGTTTTTTTTGTGGATTTTGAATAATTCTTATGAAAATTTACAAGAAGAATAGCGTATGATTTGCACACTTATTGCACTAATGTCTAGACTGTTTTCAAGTTTTGAGTTTTTCTGATGATTATGTTTTTATGAGTTCTGAAGTATATGAAGGCTTCTTTTTAAGTCAAAAGACATTTTAAAAGCTTTATTCTTTTGTGCTTTTACAAATTGTTAATATGTGTAATTTCTCTTAACGTTCATTCTGTGTTTATGGGGTGACTCAGGTAAAACACCAGTTTCTCAAGAGTTTTATTAAAGAAAATGTCAAAATTTATTAAGATGTAATTATAAACTATGAAAAACTGACATATTGTATTATATTAATGGCAGCTTCATCTTTTAAAGGTTTAATTTTCATACTTGAAGGTTGATAACCCAATAAGTCAATTTATGACAAAATTGGTTTTTTAATACATATTAAGTAAAGTTTGAAAAACACCAATATTTTCGATAACATTTAAAATTCCTGTAAATATAAGCAACTAAAGGTTCTTTGCACATCAACTGAAGGAATCAGTATTCTATAAACATTTGACACTTGTTTAATTTTTCTTTTATAAATGTGCAAGTAACAATAGCATAATAAAAGGACTAAAGTCCGTTTCATGTTTACTAAATCCATATTTTCAATTGAAAAATGTCTGACTAAAAGAAATTCTTAGAGAATAATATTTAAAACATCTTCGATTTTTTTCTCGGGTTACTTTTTTTGTTTAGTGTTTTTATTTAATAACTTCTATAGTTTTGGACATTGTGTATAGATAGATCTTGACATATTTCAAGAAAATCAAGTCAGTTTGGCAATACTGCACATAATGTTTATCTATTCTGCCAAATTCCTCAAAATAGAAAGTGTTTGCATTTAGTACTGAAAATTTGTATGTTTCGATTCAATATTTCTGAAAAAGTTGTAAGTGGAAAATACAAACAACATTGCTCGTGGAAATCATCATTACAAGACCCCTAAAAAGTGGTGTAAGAAAACGTTTTAGACATAATGTGTTAATTAGTATAAAATCTGTCTTTTCTAACACATCTTTGAAACGTGGCAACTCAATGTGTTTTTTTCACTAAAATATATTGCAGTCATTGTTTTCTTGTAAATTCTATATTTATGAAAAAAAAATCTGATTGTGTGTGTATCAGCATCGAGTAGACGTTATTAATCTGAAAACCCAGGGGGAAAATTAAAAAAAAGAAACTTATTTACATTATTTTTTTAATAGATATTTTTATTCATTTTCCCCCCAGCTCTTCAGTCATCAAACCTATTGATATTAAAAAATTATAGCTTCAATGTGTTGAACCATTGAAAGAAATGAGTTTGTGAATTTTTTATCTGTTAGTACTTCATAATTCTTATCTCACTATTTCCTAAATGAAAAGATGGTCTCATTTAGTTTCAGTTTAAATACTCATTTTTGAAACTCAGTAAGACTCTCTTGTTTATTTAATAACATACCTGAATTGTTCATCATTTTGTATTTAGTTTATTTTTTCACTGACAAGTATACACTGGCATACACCTAATCAGATTTTTTTAGTGCCGGTGGTGCCTTCGAAATTAGCAAGTAAGGATTATCATTATTTCTGACACTATTTTTAGTTCCATTATCATTTTTGCTAGTTTATTATAATGACAAGTTGAGAACATTTAATCCAAATTCAGTGGTATGAGGCCAATAGTTCTGTTTTGAAAGAGGCATATTATTTTTGCTATTTACCATTGATGAAATAATCTCTTTGTTTTTTTAATACTTTGATTATGTATATTAGGGTTAAACAATATCACTACCTGGTCTTGTAACACTTAGACGCTGTCTTTGAGGGTTTTGGATGTGTACTGGCAGCTCTATTTTTTGTTATCTTTAAGAGTGTAGTCTCCCTACTAGAAAATTAATTTGTGTGAAAGTTATATAAACGCAACATCAAAAGTCTTGGACCCCTTCATAAGATGCAATGCAAATGTACTCTACTTCAAGATCATGTCACAAACAAAAACCAAAGCTACTACTGCTTGTTATCTGGAGCATTCAATTGTGTTCAGAATGCTGTACAAAGTGTTTAGAAAAAATCTACAAATTATCTGAATGTTAATTAGTTTTCAAACATCCTGTAGTAGCATTCTGATCGCAATTGAATGTCCAAGTTAAGGGGCAGTGGTAGCTTTATTTTTTGTTCACAATATGTTTTTTCGGTCACGTCATTGGATCAGTTATTAATGAAGATAAGCAGTATTGAAGCTTTGCTACCATATTATGAAAAAATCCAATACTTTTGATGTTGTGTTTATAATATATTTTTCCAAAAAAAAAAAATGGAAACTGGAAACCTTGCTACACATTTTTGTGTGATTAGTTCATTACTTTTTCTTTAGGGTTCTCACATTTTGATTTAAAAAATCCTATCCTCTGTAGCATGGTCCCCTTGAAGACATTCTTAAGGAATATTATTATGTAACCACAAATAACTTAACAGAATTCGGGGCCAGTTGGTCAGTAATTTTGTTTATACTGGCTGGTAAAATCAGTTTAAAATTTTTATAACTTTGTAAATAGACGTAGGTAAAGTCTATTTAAAGGTAGAACCTTCAAAACCTAAAGTAGGTTGAAAATGCTTTGAGTTTGGAGGTAAAATTATAGGGACCTCTGATGTGACTTGGCAGAATAGGTTACATGCCTGACTCCAGAGTAAATCCCAAGTGGAAGCTATGATGGCTTTTAAGAGTTTCTAAGATGAAAATTGGAAATCTTTGGTGCTTTTGGATAGGATTTTGATAGCTTTGCACTAGTAAAGTTACAATGTCCTTCCTAGTAGTTGCATCTAAAAAAAGTTACAATTTTTTTTCGTTGTGAAAACTTGTCATTATTTTAAACAGAGTCCCAGATCTTTAAGTGTTTTTTTTTACATGATTAATGTTTTGTTTTTTACTTCGGTCCTTGAATCTTTAAGGACCACATTTCATAACATATAACCATAGATATAGGTTTATTGAGTGATACAACTAAAATACTAGTTCGTAAGAGCTACAGTCATTTACAGGTGTAACAAAAATCATATTATGACATGGTTAATTTTTTAAATGATTTTAAAAGTTTAGTTTCTTTGAACCTTTTTTAAGTTTGGACTAACGCTCCGTGAAACGTATTTTGTATATAGTATTTCTAAGACTCGTTGTAGTGGGGATAAATATATCAGTTTCTTTCAAATTATTTAGGACTCTATATACATCTGCCTGTGTGGCCAATTTCAAAACTTGTCCTACATGAATGTATAGTTTATTAAAGAAGTTTATGGTATTTTCTTGCCAACCGGAATGTGGTATTGCATATTGGATTTACTGAAGCGGTGCCAAGTGAAATGGAATGTATTTTTGATAAAATTTTGTCTTCCTATTATATGATTGTTGTTTAAATTGAAAAATATGTCATAAAATTGGGATTTAACTGTATATAATTCGAATGTCTGTAGAAAATTAATTTCTAAAACTGTTGCTTCAAGATATTTTCTTGTATAGTTATAGCAACAGCTATAAGTTAATATTTGATTTCAGTTTTAATGTAATGGTAAGAAATAATTGTGCTGTATTTATTTTAATTAATTTTAATTGAAAATATTTTAAGTATACATTTATTGAGAAATATTTAAATAAACTAGACCTCTTATCAAGAAGGTGGATTCTATAGAAGTTTTATTTACTTAACATAATACTTTTTAAGCAGAAAATAATTTAATTGAATGATTTTTTTTTGGCCTCTTTATAGACTGTTTGGTCACCTAACTTTTAGGTTTCTACAACCTTACCTTGATCTCATTCTTCAAAATATAAAAATAAAAAAAACAATAATTGAATATAAAACATTTTTTATTGATGAGATCCCCAAAGTTTATTCATGCATTTTTAGAATTAAACAACAACATTAAAATTGTTCTATTTTTTACATTTATTATTTATATATAGGTCTTTGAATGTTCAATAAAGGTGTCTTTTGAGTACATATGATTTAGAAAAAAGGTTGCTCAAAACTCTAGTACAAAGTGATTTCTTGTAACTATACTTATCAGCTTTGTACCCTTGTATTTTCTTTTACAATATTAGGACTTTTTTTTGTAGATTTTTCTATAGTGTAAGATACCAGATATATTTAGTAGAAACAAGGATGACTAACAATGGGAGTATTAATGTAAAACCCATGGAAATGTGGGAATCTTGAGGAAAGTGCATAAATTATTAAAGCTTTACTTATATTTTTTTAAGATTCTATGATTTAGAAAAAGTTGCTCAAAATTTTGAGATTCCATGAAGTTTTTGTAGATATATTTTTAGAAAATTTAAAAGGTATGGCATACTATTGATAATCATTCTTGTTAGAGATTATGAACATTTGATGTATATTTGAAATAGAAAAGTTATTTTTCTGCAGGTATAGATACTGTGAATTAAAGCTGGTATTTTATTAACAGTTGTAGAATATGATGTTCTGTATTTGAGATGATATATGCATTTAGTCATTTAATAAAGGTTCATATTTGTTTTAAATTGGTTTTTATTTTCGTTTAGTGTCTTTTACAATAGTCGTAATGTACATTCAAGTTTTGTTCGTTCTCCACGCGCTTGACATCAATAGTATATCTTAGAATAAAATTGTAACTTCTTCAAACATCAGTGAAAGGCATAATCGTTTGATTACAAACAACCGTATAATGCTATAAAAACAAAAAAAAAAAGTTTTTTTGATAGAACTTTGAACTCGACAATGTTTAAGTACCTCTGCTTAAGCTAAGCTAAGCCAAATATAAAAGCAAATAGGCGACATTGCAAAATGCTTGTTAATTAATCGTGATTTATGAACAACCTTGGCTACAAAACCGAAACTTAAAAAAGAAGTACACATCTGTGGTGTAAAAACAGGTGATCATTTTTGACATTGGAACTAAATATAAACGTTTGTAATCTATATTTCATAAAAGTATCTAACAGAACACCGAAAAATACATAAACAAAAATAAAGGCTAACGTAAAGAGTCTTAAACAAATGACTTATTTGCATTGTGTTCCGAGCTTTACGACGCTTGGAACACAGTGGAACTCACCTAAAAACTAACTTACAAAAACGAAACTTAAAAAGGAGGTACACATTTGTGGTTAAAATGAGTGATAATTGTGACGTTAGAACTAAATATAACCGTTTATAACCTATATTTTGCCAGCAGAGAACCGAGGGCATAAAGCTTCGGGTTTACATCTGAGTTGATCCGGCGGGCCTGGGTTTCAGTTCTAGATTTTTCAAGTCTGCGGCTAATATTAGTGGTTAAAAATCTAATAGCGTAGAGTGTAAAATGACTTTTGATGCTGACATTCACGCCGGTAACCATGCTGGGGGAACCGGATGATCCCATTAGAGAACTTATAGTTTGGAGGGGACGACCGAGTTTAGGAGTCCTCTATTAATTGTAGGGCCCGTCTGGCTGACATTCCTTAGGCTAAAATTCCTTCCCCCACTCTCAAAGAGTGATTCTGGTCCCCCTTTCCGGGCAGCCTTCCACCCCATGTACGTCAAAAAATGAAAAAGTGTACCACTAGGATGTTCGGGCAGGGTCGCGAGGCCCGACCAGTCCCGAACATCTCTCCAAACCGGAATATGGTGTAAATCTTAGACAAAGAAAGACTTTTTACTTGTTTAATGTGTAAATAATTTTGGGAGGAACGCTCCAGCTCTGACTAAGCCCCGGACTGAGAGAAATATGAGTAAATGTACAGGTTTGCGAGCCCACAACCTAAGCAGCAGCAGTTTAGTCTATAATTCAAAAAAGCATCTAACAAAACACCAAAAAATCAACAAAGAAAAATAAAGTTTGAAGTAACGCGTGAAACACAATGGAGCTTCCGTAACGTTTTACGTAAAACCTAACCTACAAAAACGAAACTAAAAAAAACACTGAAAAATACAGACAGGAAAATTAAGACTGGGGTAAATAAAAGAAAACGGATGACGTAAATTTCATTGTGTTCCACGCTTAACGAGATTGGTAAACATTCCTTATAATGTGTAATTTGTAATTATTTCAGAATGTAACTTAAGTGTAATCCTGTTGTGATATGAATATGTTACAAATCATAGATAAAGGATTGATCAACAAGAATGTGCGAACCTTTCAAACCTGCACCGAAACAATTTCAGAAGTTAAAATGAAATTTAAATTAAAAAGAGGAGCTTAGTTCTTTGCAACGTAAACGGTTAACACTTAAGAATTTCTTAAGCCCGATTTTTAAAGAAGAACAAATTTTTAACAAAATGTTCCGACTTCCCGAACTCTATTTCTATTATTATTCATTTTAATTTAATGTTGTAAGTAAGTAAAAAAAATATATTACACTATTAAATATTAATTTAAAATATCTATTACTAGACACTTAAAACAATATCCCGGGGAGGAAAAAATCACGGATTTTTCATAAAATGAGCTTATTGGTAATTAACAATTTTTTTGGGGCCCCGTTTACATTTCAAGCGAAATAATTTTAATGGTGTTTGTTTAACAGTTATTTACAATATAAACGTAAACATTAAAGAAGACTCATTTTGTGAAATATCAGTGAATTTTTTTACTGTGGAATATTGTTACTTCAAGTGTCTAGATTCTAGATAATGCCGTAATTTTTTAAAATTCTTAAATTGATATTTAATTGTATATTTCCAATATTAAATTTAAATTATTAATAATAGAAATAGTGTTCCGGAAGTTGTGACTTTTTTAATGGAACTTTCTTCATCTTTAGGACCCTTTTTTAGAAATTCTTAAATGTTAATAATTTCTGAATTATACGCAAAAAAACAAACTCCTTTTTTACCTTAATTTGGTTAATACCTTTTTAAATTGTTTATGTGCGGGTTTAAAATCTTTGTAAATTTTTTTGGACTTTATCAGATTTTGACGGAGTATAAACAAGTGCCGTTAAAGTTTGAAGCCTGCTAGCTCAGTGGTAAAGTGCTCGAGTAGACATTTTTTAAATGATTAGTTACGTGGCTTCCCTCTAAGATATAGGTTTATTTCGGCTAAGTATAAACAAAGCGCATTGAAGTTTTCATAAGACGTCGGTAAGCTCAGTGCTCAGTGGCAAGGTTTCGGAATAGCAATGCAAACGTCTTGCGTTCAAATCGTGGTTTAGGTGATGACTTTTTTAGTTTTTCTTTAACAAGAGTCATAACAAAATTAACAAAAATACTGATTAGGTTGAGTTAGGATCCGTTAGGGGTTTGCTATAAAAAAAAAAGCGCACAGCTCGGCTACAAAATTCTATATTAAAACAAGGATTTTCCTAATAAAAATTCTTACGGAATAACTAATTATTTAACGGCTTGTCCCGAGTAGCACTGAAATGGTTGTGTGTGTTCTTGTTTATAGATGGGTTGTGTGGTCCAATTATTTTTTTGTTATATTAGAGTTATAATTTTGTATGCAGCTGTGTTTTAAAAAGCGTATTGCGTTATAGTTAGCCCTGTTTAAGTCTTTTTTTAGGTGATGTAAAGTGTATCGGTATAAAAAAAGAAGCCGGACGTTTTAGTTTTTTTTATTATACAAACTCAAGACCTGTAAGCTCTAATTACGGGCCTTGATTCAAACGTAATTCCATCCAAAAATAGAAAAAAATGTTTTGCTGCGGTGAGGCAACCGTTAAATAGTTACTTTTGAGTTTGTTTTTTATCAAGTTTCTCATCTCTTTTTTTTCCAAAAAGTTTCCAGGCAGAACAGACGGCTGTCAACATGGTTGACATGACATCGAACGTCAAAAAGCAAAAGTAAAAAAAATAGTACCGTTTCCATCTCTTCAGTTTTGTTTAGTCCTAATTTTTTTCGTTTTTGTGGACGTTGTGGTGTTACATATATTTTAAATAGTTGTACTGTTTTCTTATATTTATTGTATCTGTGCATTACATTTAAATTAGGTAAGTTAATATTTAAGAGATAATGGAACTCCCAATGTTCAGTAGCAATCTGCTACGTGGCCCGGTTTTATGCTATCTTTGCATTTTATTAAATCTATTCCATATATGTTTTTTAAAAACTTATGCTTATTTCGAAATACTGTTTATAGTAAAACACTCTGTGGGTTTTTTATTGGAAATCTGGTCAGCTTTTATGAGAAATAATGTTTGGTTATCTAAAAATCACTATTTCACAAAATGTACCAATAGACAACTTATGCCTCTCTACGCTTTAATGTTTTTAGGAAGTAATGGTTTAAAACCTATTTGCTAAACACTTTTTTACATGATCCAAACTTGTTAATGCAGTATATGTTAAATAGACACTAGAGACCACAGATCTGCGGACGAGGGTTGTCAACACCCACTCACTTTCACTCTTAGATAATGCTATCCCATCCTAAAGAAGATAAGAAATTGTTAAATGTAATTCCATCAGGTCTTACCATCTTTGCTGCTAGCATCAAAAATATGTTCAGTTAACATTTATTCTCTTTTAGATAGTAGGTATGGATGTAACAGCTCCTTTGGCATTCGTTTCAATCTTCGTCTTGGCTTCCCTTTCCTTATTTTTGGTTTACAAGTATGGGATCAGAAAGAAGAGCTATGAGGAAGCACTGGCTGAACATCGGAAACAGACCAGTGCGTTGCTAGCCAATAAACCTAAACCCAAGGAAAAAAAGAATAAAAAAGCTTTAAAGAAGGTAAGACTTTTTTCGAAAAATTCATAAAAGTATGTTTAGCATAATTTGTAGGTACCATAAAATTAGCATATATTTTTTATTTTAAATTGTAATTATTAATATATGCAGATGACCTCCACATTTTTTTCTGACCTTTCCGGCATTATAGTCCTTAATAGTAAGGATTTAGTATCTTAACTTGGAAAACTAAAAACACCCTATTTGTCAGTCATCTGAAAACACATCTATTCCTCTACTCGTGTTCTGTTATGTTAGATACCAGATAAATAGTTAATTCGTTTCAATAATTCTGCATTATAGTAGTAGTAAAGTTATGGTTTCTAGTGATAAAGCATTGTGTTATGATCCTTCTCAGCAATATATCTCTTTATGTAATGTTAGTAACTCGGTCTTTATTTCAAATAATGACTGTGAAAAGTCTATTCTCAGCTAAATACTTGTCCTAATGAGAATGGTGTTATCTTAGATTTAGGTTTTTCTAACCGCCCGGAGGTATCTGTCACTAAATGTGACTTTGCAATTACAAAAGTTGATTCTCCCCACCCTCCTATAGAAATTTTAATTCCACATGCCGAAATGGAACTTACCACACTAAATTCTGACTTAACATCTTTAAACTTTTATAAGGCAAATTATGACTTACTAAATGATTATTTTCCAACATTAATTGGGAATTTATTAATTGCACTAAATGTATTGATACTGTGATAGATGCCTTTTATGCGATAATTTATGCTTCATTGGACATGTTTGTTCCACTTAAGTATCTTTGCTCTTTAAAATATCCCTCATATTTTTCTTTTACAACAATCAACATGCTAAAAAGGAAGAATGAAGCTTATAATAAATTCACAAAATGTAGATCACCGGAAAATGAGCAGGCCTATAAAATTTTAAGATCAGAGTCTAAACTTGCTATTAAAAGGGATCATGATGCTTTTCTAACTACAACCCAACATAATATATTAAAAAATGTAAAAAATTTTTCGAATTTTGTAAAGTCAAGGTGAAATACGGGTGGATTTCCAAAAGAAATGTTTTTTAATCAGTACTCATGCCACATGTAATTCCTGCTTTAATCCAAATATGAATCTTAATTATATACCTTTATCTTTTGATACAGTGTTCCATAAACTTATAAATCTTGATGTCAATCAGGGCCCGGGCCTGGCTGCAATTCCTCCAGTTTTCCTGAAAAATTGTAGCCCATCCCTGGCTTATCCCCTGAGTTGCCTTTATTCTTTATCACTGAAATCTGGCACATTTCCAAAACTGTGGGAAAAAAGCCATTGTTACCCCTCTTTTCAAATGTGGTAACCGATCTGATATAACTAACTATAGGCCAAACTCAGGTTTGACATGCATGTGTAAAGTGCTGGACTCAATTGTAACTGATAACTTTATTTCAGCGTTTCGTGGAGTTATCTCACCACAACAACATGGTTTTCTTATTGGTCGCTCTTGCCAAACAAACTTAATGGTCTATTCTGACTTTATAGGCCCTGCTGTCGACCAAGGTTGTCAAGTAGATGCCATTTATTTTGATTTTAAAAAGGCCTTTGATCGGGTTGATCAGAACATGCTCATATCCAAGCTACAGTCATATGGAATATCTGATCCCTTACTTTCATGGGTTCGTAGCTACTTGCATGGTCAGACTCAAGAAGTGAAAATAAATAACTGCACTTCTGAAATGATCATCGTTTCATCTGGCG
Source organism: Kuschelorhynchus macadamiae (assembly GCA_030620095.1). NCBI lineage: Eukaryota > Metazoa > Arthropoda > Insecta > Coleoptera > Curculionidae > Kuschelorhynchus > Kuschelorhynchus macadamiae. The sequence continues at coordinate 1,532,317 of JAUTXW010000344.1, forward strand.
TCCCTCAAGGTTCCCACTTGGGACCAATACTATTTCTGATTTTTGTCAATGACCTCTCACTGAGGCTCACTGATTGTCACCACCTAATGTTTGCAGATGATCTAAAAATCTTCAGTCTTATAAATAATGAAACTGACTCTTCTTTACAACTGAATATAAACAACATATATTCATGGTGTCAAGAAAATTATATGGACTTGAACACCTACAAATGTAATGTTATCTCTTTTAGCAGGAAAAAGCACCCTATTCTACTCACATACCTGATTAATCTTATAGAAATTGAATGGGTTAGCATGGTAAATGATTTAGGGGTCGTCTTCGACTGTGAGTTTCGTTTTATCATTCATATCGATAATGCGGTCGCTAAAACTCTTAAATTATTAGATTTTATTATGAGGCAATGTTGGAACTTTAAGAACACTGAATCTTTGAGATCTCTATATTTTGCTTTGGTTAGAAGTAAATTAGAATATTGTTGTATGATTTGGGCCCTGTATTACCAGGTTCACATTAAAAAACTTGAGTGTGTACAGAATAAATTTGTAAATTTCTTATTATATAAGTTGTGTATTGACAAGTCAGACTTTGTTTATGGTGATCCATTGAAATTGTTGGGTTTAAATGATTTAGCAACACGAAGAATGATTCTTACATTATGTTTTGGTCATAAATTGCTAAGTAACAGAATTTACTGCAAAGATTTACTGTCAGCTATTAACTTTAAAGTTCCATCGTGTATTATGAGAAATGGTGACCGTTTTGCTCTTAACTATGCACGTACCGATGTCGGCAAAAATTCTCCAGTAAATAATCTTATGTGGTTTTTGAATTCACTGCCTACAGATTTTAATTTTGAGGCAAATCCATTTGAGTTTAAGAAAAAGGTTCAAAATTTGCTTAGACCTTGAATGTGTTTTATGTCTTATTATGTTTGTAATTACCGTTTTAAAAAATTGATGAGTATTTTATTTGTTTCTACAAGACGATTTTAACTTTTGTTTTCAGAATTGTTTTAACCTGAGTCATAGTTCAGTACTAAGTAGAATTAGATTTAATGATGATTGACATTTGTAAGACTATTTGGGCTCTGTCTGTCATGTGTATTGTTCATAAATAAATTATTCCATTGTTAATGTAATCTCAAAAAAATCTGTTTAAAAAGAAAATCAAATTTGTTTGACCTCTGGCTCCTATGAAGGAGAAATTAAAAGTGACCAAAATCCTAAATGTGTTTCTCTTTAGAAATTGTAATATTTGAAAAGTTCACAATTTGTTCACTAATTAATTTCATTTTTCTGAAAATACAAGTTCTTACTTTTGCCAAAAGTTGTGGGCTTATTTCTTTTATTAGCTCTTTCTAAAAATCTCTTTGGTGGACTGAAAGCTCATTTAATGGGCTATTTTGCTAGATTTTCAAAAAATACATGAAACAAGTGTTTGAAAAAAAATTATCGTTTTTTTCCATGTTACTAGCGTTTTTTGGTTAATTTTCATTAATGTATGATATGCCTTGACGACATTGTCATAGCAAAGGGGTCTATATACAAAGGAAATTTTTCTTGAAAGCTGAAAATTTCTAAAATTGCTTAGAAATCACAAAATTTGACTGGATCGAGCTAAAAATGTGCTGAAAACTTGTATGTAGTAAGTTTTACAATAAAAAAGGTCAATGGAACTATCAATTTTGCAAAAAATCTTTACAAAATTAATGTCATATATTATTGTCAGTTAGCCTCGTTGTTAAAACTTTGTAACATAACGAATGGCATATTATTTTTGAAGGTCTGGTAGTAAAGATTCAGATTCCACCCAAGGGCTATTTTTTTTTCTTTTTTTTTAAATTTCTGACATTTTACTCACCTCAAAGACCTTTCTTTGCAGTCTATTACATCTCCAGTCTATTATAATTTCTGCACAACCGTTGAGGTTGTCCTACATGAAAAATAGTGAGTAAAACTTCAAATTGCACAATTAGCTTAAAAAATCTGGCAAACTTATTGGACCTCATGGGCCTGTCTTTGCCACCTAGAGCTCTGCTTGTTAAGTAATATTGTTAACTTATTATTCTCGTTCTCGACAGATGAATAAGGAAAAGGCAAACAAGGTTCTAGATAGTGAAACACCTGATGATACAGAAAGTGTGGATTCTAAGGATGTTCCAGAAATTGCGGAAAGTGCAAAACCCAATACTCAATCCAAGAATACTGGCTCTAAAGGTAAGCAGTGTAGGTCTGAAAAACACACTAATACTTATCTTATTTAGTCTGTTTACATAGTCTTATTTTTAAAACAAATTTTGAATATCAAAACAAAAAAAAATATGTCTAAACAAATACTGATCGTATTTTGCTAAATAGAAACAGTCTTTAATTTATATTTTAATAAATGTTGAATGATCTACATTGTTCTTTTTATTAATCATCTACATACAGATCAAATAAATTTAGCATGTTTTTAAGACATGCCTATTCTCTAAAAAGGTCTAATTACCATGACAACAAAAATTGTTAGGTAATTTTGTAATTGTGACATTTAGGAACTGTATTTGTTTAATTGTAGCTTATGTCATTTTAAACCTATAGATGTCAAGTTAGAACTGGTCAAAATGTAAACCTCTTTAGGGAATACAGGTGTTCCAATTTTTTTGCTAATGTGCCTTTTCTTTTCTTTATATTTTTAAATTCTTCCCAATATTAGCTAAGTCAAGTAAGCAAAACAAAACTCATGTTGAATTCAAAGAGGAACCTGAAGAAGTTCCAATTGACGAACCTGCAGTGAAAGAAGTTAAAGAGGTTGTAAATAAGGTAGGTTTATTAATATTTTAATTATACTATAAAAATGGATTTCAAAATATTTTGAACTACATATTTGCAGAAAATAATATTCTGTGTACTGTCAGATGTATGATGTCCTATGTCTAATTTAATACTGTTTATGCAGGTCTATTTTCTGAGCTTCTTAGCATGCTATGGTGTTACTAAAGCATTGTTTGTAATGCAAATTGTGTTTGTTTAGCCACTGTCTAGGTGTGATTGATATGTTTTGTGTGATTTGGAAAAGATTTAGGAGATTTTTGGTTTATTAAACATTACCAGGCATTTCATTTAAGAGTACATCTAATGTTTTAAATCCAAGTTCATCATATATCTACCTAATATAACAAACTTGACTTTTTAAATTATTTAAAACCAAACCAGAAGTTAAAAAATCTTGTTTATTAGGATTAGATTGTGTCAAACTGGAACTACTATCAGAAGTTTCTACTCGGCAAGATCTGAACATTGAATCTTGTGAAGTAAAGATCACTGAGGATACCTCGTTCAATCGAAGGCGAAACGTCGTATAGTAATTCCAATTTGTCATGGTCTAATCCCAAGAACCACGATGTCAAGTTTTGAAGGCTTCCGTCCTATATTAGCAAATGGTAGATATATAGAAAACATTTTGTTTTTTTTTATTAACATAGTGAGATGATTATTTTTTAAATAATCTGTGATCTGTTGTTTTATTATTATTTCCAGAATGTTCTTTTATACAGGGACCACATTAAAAATTATTTTATTTTTTACTTACTCATTGGAAACCTTAGGATTTGAGTACATTTTCCCTTGAATTTTGAACTGTATGAGAAATAGAGAGCAAACTAGCTTAAATATCATATAAACTTATAGTTCAGTTTGTTAAGCATGAAAGGGTTATGGCTTGTGGCGCTCCGTACTTTCTGCTTAAGCAGTTTGTAGGAATGAATATCCCTTTGCTGTAAATACTGACGCTTTTGCAGAAGCGTGTGAAAAAGGCGCGGCCAATTTTGGTCAAAAAAGCCTCCGAACAAGAGATAATTCTGCCCACTGTTGTAGAAACGCCTGTGGCTAATAATTTCGAGAAGATACATCCTAAGGATGAGTTTGAGCTGTTGCGTACGAACAGTGTAAGTTTTATGTTTTGTGCCTGTTTTTAATGTAGTTTAGGTCCTTTATGTTAATTAATTAATTAATTTATATTGTATATGGCTTTTACTAACGCTTTGGAATAATAATTTACCAATTAATATGTTTAATGTCTTGTTTTGTTAATATATTTGTATTCCATGTAAGATCCTTGTCTGGAACATGTCTTGCAACTCCATAGGCAGAATTATCTATTTTAGTTGAAAGATCATAGTGATTTCGCTCTTTTTGAGCTTATTAGGCCACCATACACTAGTGAGACCTGTGTAGGGCAAATGAAATCGCAGAAATCTACTCGGCTGGCTGACTAGGAATATTAATATTGACTGATCTGACTTTGGTTGTGAGCAATGATGTTAATATATATTTTATTCCACATACACCAAAGTCACAACCAGGACACCAAGATCCCTGCCTGGAAAATGTCGTGCAACTCCACAGGCACAATGACCCATTTTAGTTAAACGATGGTCACTATTTTGCTCTTTTTAGAGCTCACCAAGTTGCTATCGACTATGTATGTGGAATAACAATATATCAGCATTATTGCTCCCAAAGAAAGCCAGGAATTAACCATGCTGGTCGAGGTATTAGCCAAAGGGGAAATAGTTTCCTTCGAACATTGAACTAGATAGAATTTACATCTACCACTGACAAAAAGCACTTTTTTGTGCCCTCTTAAATTTGTGGATTTGAAAATTTTCTGCTATGTTGCCAGGTAATATCATAACATTTAACAGATTGGAGATAGAAAGTTTACAGACAAAACAACCAAAAAGTGATTATAATGTGGAGGTTTTGGCCCAATAAATGTCTATACTTATTTTTTCATTTCCTGATATTGTTTTTTTTTGTTGCTATCTTGTACGGAATCTTCTCTGTCACCTGTTGTAAATGGTAATGTTTTATGATTTGTGTCGACATGGCAACATCAGATTATTATAGTCCCCAAATGTACTTCAATATTCCTGTAGTTACCATGGTGATATAGAGACCGACTAATTGCGACGTTGCTGGTTGACTAAGAAAATGATGGTAATGCATTTTTTTTGTAAGGACGTAGCCAATGCACACATCGGACAAGTGGCCCTTCAGAAACTTACACTACAGAATGCTAAACATTCCAAATGGTACGAATTCGCAAATAACGTCAAATAAATAAATAATGAAGGCAATATGTCAGATCAGCAAGCAAAAATTACAAACAAGAAAGATTTTCAATTGAAGTAAAATAATACATGAATAATAATAAAACTACACAACTACATAAACAAAAACGGACATCAATATGGACCAAAAAACATTACAAAACCAATCTGGTTAACTGCCTTTTTAGCTGCAAAGTGCTTAGCCTGAAAATATCATATTCTGAAAAGTGACGATTGTAATTGTGAACTAGTCAGTCAACAAATGCACTAAACCCATAATTCGTTCGGTGGAGAGGGAGGGAGGGAGGGAGGGAGGGAGGGAGGGAGGGAGAGAGAGAGAGAGAGAGAGAGAGAGGGAGAGAGAGAGGGAGCGAGAGGGAGAGCGAGAGGGAGAGCGAGAGGGAGAGCGAGAGGGAGAGCGAGAGCGAGAGGGAGAGCGAGAGGGAGAGCGAGAGGGAGAGCGAGAGCGAGAGGGAGAGGGAGAGAGAGAGAGAGAGAGAGAGAGAGAGAGAGAGAGAGAGAGAGAGAGAGAGAGAAAGAAAGAAAGAAAATCTGTAATAAAGGGAAAATTTCTTCATAAAATAGTCTACATTGTATATTGTGAAAATCATGACTTTGCTTCTGTTAACCGATAAATATGTTTTTATTTTTGTCATAATTATAAAACACTCAAAATATTTTCCCTAATATTGAAACCCATACATATATACCCATATATGCATACCCTGATCACCCCTTATGTTTACATTATTTAAGTTGGATACAAACAAATTTGTTTGTTGTTAATGTTTGAAGGTTGTTTCTCTGGTTCCATTTGGTGCCTTTGCCCTACACGGGGCCTAATGAGCTCCAGAAAAAGCAAACTAATAAGTGTTGTTTCACTATAATGGATCATTATGTCTGCAGAGTTGCAGGACATGTTCCAGACAGAGATCTTGGTGATGTTGGTAACCAGTGAATAATTGCAGTGTTTGCTGGTGCAAAAAGAGGTGTTTATCTATACTTAGTTTATAAAGTAAAAAATTTACAAACTTTGACTGAATGCGTTCGATTCTTTTGACATGGGTTTTGTAAAATGGGGACCAGATGATACAGCAGTATTCTAGGTGACTTCTTACTAATGAATAATATAGGATCTTTGAAATATTACCGTCTGAGAAATCCCAACAATGTCTCATAATGAAACCTGCCATTTTAAATGATTTTGATAATATATAATTTATATGCTCATTAAATCTTAGTTCTGAATCAAAGATTACTCCTAAGTCATTGATTAAATTTACTCTCACTATGGGCGAATTTGAGATAAGGTAGGAATGTAATATAAGCAACTTTTTCCTTGAAAATGTTATGATTTTACATTTTGAGGTATTTAACTGCATGTTATTAGATGTGCTCCAGTCTGTTAATTTGTTAGTTTCCAGCTGTAGTTGTGACAGTCATTAAGGTCAGAGACTTTTTTAAATATTGTTAGGTAATCTGCATAGAAAAGACATAGACAATTTTTTAAATATATGGCCCAAGTCATTTATAAAAATTAGAGATAAGATTGCGACCATTGGGGTACACCAGAGGAGATTTAGATTTGCTTTGACACAGTACCATTCGATTTGACCATCTGAATTCGATTAGAAAAATAACTAGAAATTCAAGATTACAAGGGGTCTGCTATGCCAGTGGAAAATAATTTACCAATTAGAATGTTGGGACCGACTCTATCATATGCTTCTCTTAAATCAAAGTAGATTGAATCATCCTGATCACCCAAGTCTACTGCTGTCGTGAGGTATGTATGAGTATGGATTTTAGGATCTTAGCAAAGCAATCAAGTCCAGATATTGGACGATAGTTTTCTACATCCCCTCTATCGCCACCCTTGAAGATCGCGGTAATATAGGCAGTTTTCCAAATATCTGGAAAATGATAAATCTAAAGAGAGCTGGAAAAGGTATGGAAGTGGTGTCCCTAGGGTTGGGCTACAGTTTTTAACAAAAATTTCGAGTCATCGAGTTTCATCATCTTTTCAAAGACGGTAGAACTATTGATAAAAAGATTCTATATAATTGAACTTTTTATGTTAGGATCGTTTGTGTTAATATTAATTGTAGATTCCATTTCATTAATGTCTATTTTATAGAAATTTTAGAAAGGAAGTAATACTTTTGTTTCTACAGACATAATGTACTAAAATATACATCTGAGAAACACATTTGTAAAAATTAAAAGGAAAAAGTTCTTCCATAGAATTAGCCAACTACAGCCAACAATAAATGCAGTGTCCCTCTCCCTTTTTTCCATAGGGGTTAATCATATTTTCAAAGATGTTAGAGCTAGTGATAACAAGATTCGCCATCTTGAATTCGCACCACAATTTTACTAGTTCATCTCTATACCACAATTAGTTATGACTAGGCTTAGGATAATTATGCATTTAAAAATCTAAAAATATGCATGCAAATATGCTCCGAAACAAGGGAAAATATGCACTTAAAAATGCATTTATTACACAGGCCAACACACATTTTGGTGCCTGCGATTTTTTAATGGTTCCTGGGTAATTTTTGGATGCAGAATGTAAAAAAGTTCTCAGATTTTGTCTATCAGATCTAGTTTAAAAAAAAAAAATTGTGTATATATTTTATGTTATAACTGTTATCATATATAATACTAGCTGACCCGGCAAACGTTGTTTTGCCATACACAATAGGAAATGTTTTTAAAAGTATCTGACACTATAAGTGTGTGGGAATTTGAAAGAGTAATGAAGCGTTGTAGACAATTGAAGCATACTTTATTTAAGTTAATATAGTAATCTTTATTAAAATACCAAATATATTAAATTACAGATTTTGATAGCTTGACACTACTACTAATTATTATGGCATTTAAAAAATAAACAAAGATTATTCTCTCAGCGCAATGGAGTGTACAATATTTTTGGTCAGTCCGTCTATTACGGTTCATGAGATATAGCCTGGTGACAGACGGACGGACGGACAGCAGACTCTTAGTAATAGGGTTCCCGTTTTTACCCTTTGGGTACGGAACCCTAAAAACCGCTGTCGATGGAATAGCTACTTCAACATCATAAAACCCCTTCATAAAATAAATTTATTAAATGTCTTGAATTTTTTGTTCAATTGCAAAGTGAGTCCTAAAATTGAAATTAACACTCTCATAAAATATATTACTCATTTTTTTCGCTGTTAGAATATATTTATTTCAACCCTCTCTTTCAATTTGGTAACTCACCTCCTTCAAAAGTTAACGTTTAAAACAGATAATTTGGATAAATTTTATTTAGCAAAACAACTGTTCATCACTTTATTTCCACAAAATGTTAAAGTATAATAAATTACATACCTTTAAAGTAAGGGCGTTGTTGGCACAAAATTATTAACTGAACTGAAGTAAATTAACTTGAGAGGCGTATCAGTCGAGACACAATTAAAACAAAAAAACTATATTAAAAACAAAATAATACAGGTTTCATCCTGTCTGAGTACTCCGTAGAGTTGATTTGATACTTGCGCAGGCGCGTATAACCCGTGTATGTGGGGTTGCGGTTGTGTTGCTGTACGGGAAATTCAATTCAAAATAATTTATTTATGCGGGACCGCCAGCTAAATCAATAAATATTTTTAATAACATAAAAGAACAAAAATAATTTTCTTTAAAAAAAAACCTGAAACTAAATATGTAATACCCGATTTTTAAGGAAATATAAAAAAAATGTGGTAGAAAATAAAAAAAAAGTAGTTTACAACAGGACTCGAAAAAATTGTAAATAACGTGAATAATACAAAAATAGCTATTAAAAAATAGGGGTTGATGGTAGAAGGGTGAAAATTTAGGGTTGTATGTATTTTTTAATGCTGAATCGTGAAAAAATAAAAACAAACAATTTTGTCCAAAAATTAAAAAAAAAATTTTTGGGGTGAACCACCCTTAATTTTTAGGGGTGTGAAAAATAGATGTTGGCCGATTCTCAGACCTACCCAATAAGCACAGAAAATTTTATGAAAATCGGTTTAGCCGTTTCGGAGGAGTTTGGTAACAAACACCGTGACACGAGAATTTTATATATTAGATTACTGTTGCCGGTTAAAAAAACAAAGACACATGGATTTAAGTATTTATTGCAAAAACTTAATTTACATAATTACATTAGTCACTAATCACATAAAAATTTTACTAGGGCAGTCTCGCTGTCCAGCAGTAGTCCGTCATCATGTGGCTATCCCATCGTCCTTGATAACGATCTTTCGTAGTTTTAATATCCTGATGGAATCTTTCTCCCTGTTCTTCACTACAATCACCTAAGTTTTCTGGAAAACGATCTAGGTGGCTGTGGAGGTAGTGAACTTTTATATTCATGTTACAGCTGAGAATATTAAAATTTGAAAGCATAGTTTCCACTAATTCTACGTAATTCTCTGCTTTATGATTGCCAAGAAAATGTTGTACTACTTGAACAAATGAACACCAAGCATTAGATTCAGTCTCGTTCATGATGTGGTGAATTGTGGATCTTTAACAAGTTGCCTTATTTGAGGACCATCAAATATACCAGCTTTTAGCTTTTCCGTGCTAATGCCAGGAAATTTACGTGACAAATACCCAAAACAATTTCTATTTCGATTGAAAGCCTTCACAAACTTCTTCATTAGGCCTAGCTTGATATGCAAGGGCGGAAGTAAGATTTTTTCTCTTGAAACCAAAGGTTCATTGATCACGTTTTGTTTTCCCTGAATCATGACATCTCTTGAAGGCCAATTTTTGTTAAGCCAATGCACATTTTTAGCTCTGCTGTCCCAAAGGCACAGAAAACAAGGATATTTTGTATAACCACTCTGCTGTCCAAGGAGGAAGTTAACCATTTTTAAATCAACACAAATTGCCCACTGATGTTCTTCGTATTTAATTTTCCTCAAAACTAATGCAATTGTTTCATATTCTTCCTTCATGGTAGTAGAATGACCAATAGAAATTGAGCCATATTTGTTACCGTTATGTAAAAGAACACATTTTAAACTACGTTTTGAACTGTCAATAAAAAGGCGCCAATCATCTGGAGTGTATTCAGGCAAACCCATTTTTTCTATTGTTACAGAATACCAAGTCATTTTCCTGAGTGAAAAAAGGCAGCAGATCCTTATCTCTTTTACGATAAAATGTAGTATTAGTACCTGGACAAAGTAGATTTTTTTCTTTTAATCTGAATGCAAGTAATTCAGCGGATTCTTTTGAGAGATTCAGGTCTCTTATAAGATCGTTTAGTTCTTCTTGATTGAAACACTGCGGAGTTGCTAAATCTGCTTCAAATTCGTTGTCGTTTTCTGATTGAATTCTTTAAACTTCGTCAGACGTTGATGTTTCTGTATCATCTTCTGTCAGTTCGGGTAGACTGCTGAATGATGGAACGCGTATTCCTTCCGAATGCGCTACAGGCCTTCTTGCAGAATCTAGATCAAGATATGTCCATTTGTGTCTATTGTTTTTATTTATGCCTTTAATATTAACAAGACAAAAATAGCAGTCGTCATGATGGTTTCGCGGTTCTCTCCAAACCATTGGTACACCAAACTTTAGGCACTTCCTCTTTTCACTGTCGCAAATGTTCAACACATGTTTTACATATGAAATGTGGGGCCCAAGACTTATCTTGATCTGCTAAATGAACGCCAAAATAGGCAAGATAAGCTCTTTTCACAAAGTCAGAAATCGTTTTTCTGCTCTCTTTCAAAGTGTATTCACCACACACATAACAAAAAACATCAGGATGATTTACACAGGTACATCTGCTTGTGGATACCATTGTTTCGGTTTAGCGTCTTGATACTACAAAACGACCAAAATTTACACAAAATGATAGCACAACTTTATTTGGGAAAACTCAGTAATATACTAAATCGAGTACAGCTAAGCAGGTATAGAACGATCGGGCATAGGAAATTATAGGTATAAAAGTAATTAAGAGCAGTGTATTGAGTAGTTCCTAGTATAGGAACATTGGGTCAGGGACAATTCCAGGTATCCATTTGGTTAATTAGATTCTGGGAAATTTCTATTTTCACGATTAAGTACATATTTATCTCTATTTGTTGTCCTTTATTAGAAAAAAATATCAATTAACCTGTAACCTGTATCTCAAAAACTAGAGCTGATAGAAAAAATCTGGTGGCATTTCTGGAATCAGCACATTCAAAACATCTAAAATCAAATGTTAGATTTCCGACACCAAATTTTGAATGAACATCAGAAAAATATATCACATCACCTACTCGGCATTAATTTCGTGTAAACAATTTTGGAATTCTCCGTAGTTATGTGGTATATGGGCTCTTATAATTAAGTCTAAAGTCGTAAAGTCTAATAATAATTTTTGAATGTTTGACATTTTTTTATATTGAGAACGAGTAGTGTCGCCCACTTAATTTTATTTTTCCACCAGAGAGAAGATATCCACAAATCGGAAACCCCCAAGGAAGATCAGAACGAGAAGAAACCCGACAAGCCGGCCAAAAAAAAGAAACAACACAAACAGGATAACCAACCAGTTGAAAAGGTCGAGAAGAGTGGGGCTGCCAGTGAACCATTAATAGTCGAAAAAGAAAAACCAGAAGAAGAAAAACCTGTCGAACATATCGTTGTTGCTCCGGTACAGGAGCCCGTAGTCAATACCGGGAAAGAAAAAAAGAAAAAGAAGAGCGAGTACAACTCGAGACAACAAATGAGTTAGTAAATTTTTATTTTCGAAATGCGTTTTGATTTTTTTGTTTCTTGTAGACAACAAAGAAAAGACCTATGTTTTCGAAGATGCTTTAATGTAAAAAAGAACTAATTTATATCTAATTCTGCCTTCATCCTGTCTCTGTTCGTGCATATGAAATTGTTTTTTTCTTTATAAACCTATTTTTAATGATAATATTACATGTTTTATAGAGTATTTTGTTAAATAGTTTGTGAGATTGCCTTCAGTAGTGGCAGAAATACATCCACCAACAAATAAGTAGGTTGATATTTAAATGTTTATTAATTATTAAGCATAAGTCAAATACGTAGATAGATTAAAATTCTGTTGGAAGAACTGGTAGGTAGAATATTAGGATAATCTTATAATGTAAGTTCCATTCTAAAATGTATAATAGAGTAAGTATTTAATATAAGATTGAAGAGTTTTCAAAATCCTAATATTTTGATACATCTTAAATTTACAGTTAACCGGGGAAAACAAAGAGGTATAAATAGTTACGTATTAGTCATAATTTTCTTTATTTTCCTGTTTTAAATTTATCTTGGTAATAAGTCTGTTATACTATTAAAAATCAATACATCCATTAAAAACTATAGAAATACATTATGTTTTCTTGAACATAAGTGTTTCTTGTGTAATTATGGGCTACTTCAAAAACTAAGTAATATGTAACAGACTTATTGTCAATGATGATGAGAGAATTGAATTTTAAGAAACACCCGGTATATTTTTAAAAGTCTTTGGCTCAGGGAACATGATTGTTTATTATTTATTTTGAATTGGAAGCGTACAAAAAATGTACCAGTGTAAAGAAGCAATAAAATGATTATTTTTGAAATGTATATTTGTTGAGGTTATATTATGAAAGCGAATAAAAAGTCACACATTTCTCAATTGATAAATTTGAATTTATAATAGGCTTTAAATAGTAAACAGTCATGATTTAGTTACTTATACTGGTCATTAACCTAATATAGTGGGTGTCTTAATTTGTTTCTTTAATGATATCTTTCAATAATGAAGTTTTGGTTCTTTAAGCAGAGCATACCTAATTCAACCTAATATAATGCAAGTTTTCTCCATAACAACGTTGCCATATCTTGTTCTAATTCCAAATTCTGCTTCTAACTTGATTTTTAAGTTAGCGGTTTTTATTTTGTATAGTTTCGTTTAATATAAGGACTTAGCCGATGCAAGCATCGGCCAGGTAGCCCTTCTGAAAGTACACTACAGAAAGTCAGTTTTTCGTCAATCATTAAAAGAAGTAACAGCTTCTAGACGTACATCGTTTATAAAGTAAGTGGAATCAATGGGATTATTGCACCTATAAAATTGGAGCATATTTTAAGAAGCAGACAATTGGTGCTGCACCATTCGACAAGGCTCTCAATGTCAGACTGCAGTTGATTGGAGTCAAAGGAACCTGTTGAAAATAATTTCAAGTCGTCTGCATATAAAAGACATTTAGATATTTTAAGACAAGATACTATGTCGTTTATAAAAAGTAAAAATAGACGTTACAACAACCTGACTGGAAACTGAACCACATATGTTGACCTGTTGACGTCGACTAAGTAAATATGACTTGATCTAATCAATGTTGTTTCCAGAATACGGGTTACTAGATCTTTTTGCAACTTACATGCCCATTTTGGTCTTTTTACCGTTTTTTTAAATCTGTATTAATACATATACATAAATCTTCAGAAAAATTAAATATTTGTGAGAAGTTTGTTTAATTGGCATTTAAATGTGTATAAAAGGGCTCTAATGAATAAAAAAATAATTTTATTTCTTCCTAGATTATATGTGGATTTAAATGGACCATTTTTGCTAAATGTATGCATTATAAATAACAAAGTTAAATACAAATTAGACAACTGACATAGTTTTGCTATAATCACTGGCCGAAAAAAAAAAATTTTTTGTTGTAACACATTAGAATAGCATAATCTAATAGAATGGACCTATCCAAATACGAAAATGACAAATAGAAAGTTGTAGCACGAAGGGTTTTCTTGCTAGAGTTGTAGAACTATATCGAATGTTACGATATTTAATATCTATAGAAAAAATTATTTCAGAAAATTTTTAACCCTGTTTATTGACTATGTTTACAGTTTTCGCCTATTAAACATACCATACATCTAAAAGAAAAGCAAACGAGAAAAATATTAACTTAAAACACTAATTAAACTTTATTTTTTCCGTTTGTGAGGTATCCTAACTTCTCTTTTCAAAAACCAACAGTAGTCACCCATCATGGCTGGTTGCCATCGTCCTTGGTACCGAATTTCCATTGTTCTGATATCTTGGGGAAACCTTTCACCCTGCTCTTCACCAACAGCTACCAAATTTTTAGGAAAATATGACAGATGGAATAGAGGAAGTGAATTTTTAATGACATTCTGGAACCAAGCGCTTTATAGGCATCTAAGAGTTCATTAACTAATTGTTCATAATTTTCATCCATACTGTTGCCTAAAAATCCTCTTACTACATTAACAAATGAATTCCATGCTCTGAGTTTTTGCCTGGCAAGCTTTTCCGTAAAATTGACATTGTCCAGCAATTTTCTGAGTTGTGGCCCAATAAAAATGCCTTCTTTTAATTTATCACTTAACTGGGGAAAGACTTGTCTTAGGTATTTAAATCCATCGCCATCTTTATTCAAAGCCTTCACAAAGTTTTTCATCAGCTCAAGTTTAATGTGAAGAGCAGGCAAAAGGACGTTTTTGGCATCAACAAGAGGTATAAATTTAACATTTTGAAATATCGGTTTAAATTCGCTTCTTTCCGGTCAAATTTTTGTGACATAATGCCGATTTATTGCACGACTGTCCCATAAACAAAGAAAACAGCAATATTTTGTAAATGCCCCCTGAAGTCCCACTAAAATTGCTATAACTTTTAAGTCCCCACATATCTGCCATTTATACCCATTGTAGTTTATTTTATCCAAAATCGTGCACATATTTTTATAATTTTCTTTCATTGCAACTGAATGGGCAACTGATTTTGGCCAATAGGTTCCATTCCTTAAGACGGGAACCCAGAGTTCTGACTGGTGCTTGGACAACCCCAAATCACGTACTAAATCGTTTAATTCACTTTGAACAATCAAATGTGGCTCGCTGGAACTGGGACCTGTGGTAAAAGTGGGATCGGTGCACTGTTCTTCTGAGCTGCCTGATGATGCGTTATCTCCATTATCTCCCAAATCAATAGCTTGCCAATTTAAAGGCGCAATCGGCACTGGCAAATTTGCATTATGAGGAACAGGTCGCATGGCAGATTGCAAATTTGGATATTCTATATTGTGCTTTCCCTTTTTCGAATAACCTTCAGTCTTTGTCAGGCAAAAATAACAATCGTCAGAATGATTGGTGGGTTCTCGCCATACCACTGGAACTGCAAAAGGCATACTTTTTCTCTTTCCCTTCATACACTGCAACTAACACAGCACACATGGGGAGCCCACCGCTTATCTTGATCCCCAATTAACAAACCAAAATATTTAAAGTAAGCTTTTTTTACATTTTCCAAAATGGCCTGGCTTGTGATTTCACCAGAAATTCTCCACAAATATAACAAAATTTGTCAGGAGAAATTTTGCAACTTCGGCGCGTTTGACTCGACATTCTCGTCTTCACATACACTTGCTTATCGATACACAGAGAACCACTCAATTGAAACTCAACAGAAGAGTGATGTTTAACGTTTATTTTATGTCTAATGTTGTGAACAACCCAGTCTAGGTAATTTTTCCGTTGTAAATTGGACCCACTTTAGCCGCCCCACAATAAAATTGTTTACCTGCCAATATAAAAGGTTCTAATTAGGCTATTAAAAAATGGTACGTATTAAGGCTTTCCGAATATTTTTTTTATTATTGGAAGGGTATTTCCATTGTGAAAATAATGAGCTGGTCTATGTTAGAAAAATCTTGTCAGCCAGTGTAATGAATCAAAATAACTTAAAAATCAGTTCGGATCAGGAATTTGGAATGCAAACAAGATATGATGGTGAAAACATTTATTTTACAATAAAATTTAATGTCAATATGTTGAAACAGAAAAAGATTTTTAAGTGTGAGCCAACCAGTATAGTGAAGTTATTATAAATATTTAGTCTTTTAAACCTTCAGAGTGAGATTCTATAAAGTCTTCAAAACGTTTTTCCCAAGCCGCCATCTTGGAAGATAGCAAGCATAGAAACAGTAATATAAACCTTGTAGTAAATAGTAAAAGATGCTTCCTTCTGCACTGTTCGTCGTCCAGTTGAGGTGTCATTATTTAGATCTGCGCTTGCGTTGGCTGATTTCGGGAGTTAAAGAGCTCTTTTTGACAAAGCTTTTGTAAAAGTTGTATTTAGAAACAAATGTTTCGAAAATACAGCTTTTACAACATCTTTGTACCGAAAATACAGCCTTGCAAGCCCAGCAATTAGGCCTAAAAGGCCTTTTTTGGTAACCCACCTCACTTCACTCCTCTACAAAGGCGGCCCGTTCTTCTAATGAAGGAGATCATCTTGCCCCAGTCCAGATATTCTAATTCTTCCTTGGAGAGGGACTAAACGCCGAAAGTATTTCAGCGTAGTCTTGCCCACCTTTCAGACATGTCAACAAGATAATAGGGATCCTCTTTCTCTGTCTCACCATTAGGACAACAAGGGTTTTTTCGCTAACCCCAGCTGGTGTTAGCGTTTATTTTACAGTATTCTGTCAAAATGCCAATTAGATCCTCAATCACTTGGCGACCCCTTGACATCAATCAAGTTGCCTTAGATCCGCATCGGTTAGGTAGCACTTCTTTTGTCTGGCTACAGTAGTTTGTCCCTGACCAATTCTCCTTCTACTCAGGCCCATCTACTCAGGGCCTGCGAGCTGTATTGTTTACTTATACTCAAGCACTGCCTACTGCACTGCACCACTAAGTTCAGGGATCCATTTTAATCTCACCACCTTTGTCGTTGCTAGTTCCCTTTGTGCATCTCTGCATTCCGTGATTAGAGCTTATACATACAACAAAACAGTTGTATGTTTTCCCAGTCGAAAGGCCTCTCCGACACCGTTGTCCGACCGGTATATTCCGGCGACGGTTGACCGGGAACTGCTATTCAGACCTGAATAATGACGTAGTTTACGACGATTTTTGTATATTCTGTCAGACAAATCGGGATAAAAACGTACACCGGGGGACGAAGGGCGCGAAATAATCTTTCACTACTGGACCAGTACGCTCCATTTGACCTACCAGAAGTGATAGAACTACTGAGATTCTTAGAAACAAAACAGGGTTCTTAGCAACCTGGAAAAGGCAGGTAATTCAGAAATCTGACCAAAAATCAGGGAAAAGTCAAGGAATTTACAAAAAATAATAGAAAGTCGGGGGATTTTTATACTAAACCTGGAAAAATATAATACAATTCATATTTCCATCAGCGTTGCTTGATTGTATTTACCCAAAATTATTTCGTCGCGTTTATAGAACCATTTTTAAAAAAATGTCAGAGCGATAAACCTATGCTTCTTATTTTGTATGTTGATCTATTATAAATACTAAAAGAATTAATCAAAAAAATCTTAAAAACTCAAGTTATGGATAAAGGTCTCCAACAAACAAAATTTAAAATTAAATTTTTGATATAGTCAAAAGCAGTGTTATCGTGCAGGTCATACGATTTAGAAGACCTATGATATTTTCATATGAAAAAAGAGGATAAACATATAAATACCAGCAGTTGCAAAAATCTTTGAGCGATGTCACTTCAAAGTCAGATTGACAAGTCAGTGAAAAATGAGTAATAGGAAACAATTTTCGGGTTTTTTGCATCCACAAGTGAAAAAAATGGTATTAAATCTAATCAAATATTAGGAAAATGAAAATTCACCGACCAATATCCAGGAGACAGTAGCAAAAGCTCTGGGAATCGGTATAAGGACTGTGCAGAAAATTGTGTATGAAAAAAAGCATAATTTACTACCGAAGAAGATTAAGAAATGTACAAAAACCCAAAGACAGAAGACTTAAGTGACAATGTAAAATTGGATGTTCGTAATGCAATTTACGATTTATACACATCAAAAACTAATATAACCCTTTAAGTTTCAAAAAGAAGCTTTAAAAAATCGAGGCATATTGGACTAAAATCGTCAAAATTAATAAAAATGTTGGGTTTTCGATATAAAAAGAACTATAATCAAAGATTTTTATGCTAGTTGCCACATATAACAAGTCAGCGTATCCAGTTTTTAAAGAAATACACGGAAAATGTTAATTCAAAATTTAGAAAAGTGGTATTTTTAGACGAGACTTGGATATTTTCTAAGTGTGTTCGAAATCTTGGCAGGACGAGTCTGCAAAAAGTGCCAAGAGAAAAAAAGGGATGTGAGACGGGAAAACGTTTCATCATTCTGCCTGCAGGTTCTTCAACAGGATTTCTCCCAGGTGCAAGTTTACTGTTTTCTTCAACATCCAAAAGTATGGACTACCATGATAATATAAACTGTGAACTGTTTGAAAAGTGGTTAAAAGAACAACTGATTCCAAATTTAGATGCTCCATCTTTAATCATTCTGGACAATGCATCTTATCATTCAAGAATCTTAAACAAACAACCTACTTCATCCTGGAAGAAAAGTGATATTTATGACTGGCTAATAAAACAAAAACAAAATCCTTTACCCAATATGTTGACACTAGAACTTCTTTTAATGGCAAAATCTATTAAAAAACCAACAATATATGCCGTAGATGAAATATTACGGGAAAATGGACATGAGGTTTTACGACTGCCGCCATACCATTGCCAGTTTAACGCAATAGAATTAATATGGGCTGGGGCAAATTCATATTACGAAAAACACGTGAACGATGGTCTTACATCAGATGAAGTGCAAATTGTTTGGCAAGATTCATTAAATTATATTACGCTGGAGTACTGGAAGAAATCTTTGGAACATACGGATAAATTAATATATAATTGGTGGAATCCAGAATGAGTTCTAGATGTCGAAATAGCACCAATGATCATTGCGCCATTTGAGGACGACTCAGAAGATGAGGACTTTTTAAATGATGATGATATTTTTTGGTCTAGAATATTAAAAAGTTTCTGAAGGGTTATATTAGTCTTTGACTTGTATAAATCATAAATTGCATTATGAATATCCATTTTTTCATTGTAACTTAAGTCTTTTGCCTTTGGATTTTTTCGTGTACATTTCTTAATCTTCTTCGGAAGTAAATTATGTTTTTTTTTCATGCACAAGTTTCTGTACATTCGTTATACCGATTCTCAGAGCTTTTGCCACTGGCTCCTGGATATTAGCCAGTGAATTTTAATTTAAACATTTTTTTATTAGATTTCGCACCATTTTTTGCTTATTTTTTTAGTACATTTGTAATTTTGTAGGCAATAAATAAATAATTATAGAATACTTGTTCCAATTTTAAAGCGTGTTTAAAATAAGTAAATTTTTTTATTAATTATAAGAGAAAATTTGATATATAAAAATAAAAAAATATATATATATATATATATATATATATGTTTTCATTCCGGGTGTACCTCCGTTCACTACTGTGGTTCTGAAAAGAACAGTTTTGCTCTTGAGAAAGCAAGTTTAAAACCCAAATTATGGATTCGTTATGTGGATGACATATTTATTATATGGCAACATGGTCATGCAGAGCTCGAAAAATTTCTGACTCACGTAAATTCAATCCACCCCAGAATACAATTTACTCTAGAGTTAGAGGAAAACAACAAACTACCATTTTTAGATGTTTTGGTCACAAAACTACATAACGGACATTTCGAATACACCGTGTATAGAAAACCAACACATACAGACAGATATTTAAATACATCATCACCCAGCACAAATTCAAGCTGTGGCAAATACTCTAATATCTAGATCCGTGCGACTAACTGAAACACAGACGAGACAAAACGAACTTAAGGTAATATCTATTGCTTTAAAGAAAAATGGCTACACAAATCGCACCATAGAGAAAGCTATTAATGCACAAGTTTCCCGAACAACAAACAACAAAAAATATGAACCGGGAAAGCAACGAGTAATCTTACCATATGTAAAAGGCACAACAGACAGAATCGGAAGAATTCTGAGGAAACACAACATACAAACAATACACAGGCCACAAACAACTATAGGTAAACTACTCGGAAACCCAAAAGATAAAATCAAACTGGAAAACCACGGAGTGTACAGTATTCCGTGCCAGGACTGTGAAAAGTTGTACGTAGGGCAAACTAACAGGCGAATATCAGCAAGAGTGGAAGAGCATAAACTCAGCATCAGAAATAAACAAACAACCTCAGCTTTATTCCTACATCATCAGGAAACCGGCCATAAAATAAATTTCGATGGGTGTAGGGAGATTGCCAATATAGAACATTATAAGACCAGAATAATCCGAGAAGCCATAGAAATTGAAAAGCAAGGTGATTTAAATAAAAGGGACGAATCATTAAAACTACCAACAGTATGGAAGACAATAATAGACAAATCTAAAATCGCAAAAACTCAAGCGCAATTAGCGCAACAACAACAGCACCATCCGGAAAACATAAATAACGACCAACGCCTGCGCAGATATAACCTTCGGCCCCGAGTGGGGGTATAAAAGGAAGCGTCGCAGTCACCAACACTTCAGTCTCTATTCGGACGCGAGAAAGAAAGCTTCAAAAATGCCAAATGTGATTTTGGCGAAACGTCAGCAAAACTGTTCTTTTCAGAACGACAGTAGTGAACGGATGTACACCCGGAATGAAAACACATTGTATATTTCCATCCGTGAAGGAGTAAAAATCAACAATATATATATATATATATATATATATATATATATATATATATATATATATATATATATATATATATATGTATATATAGCCTGTATTTTTCGCATGCATGGCTCTTAATTTTAGACTGAAATTTGAAGAAATCGGATAAAGTAGTTTTTTAGCTATGCCGCGAACAGACAGACGGAATTGAGAAAACATGTTTTCCGGCATCTAAGGATCCTTAAACGTAAAGATCTGAAAAAATCTCACGAGGGAAGTAATAACTAATTATCTTGTGTTTTTAACAAAAGTGTATAATATTTTTGCAAAATAATTTTTTTTTGTTATCACAATACAAAAAAAAAACAAGTTTTCTTTGCACAGGAGTGGCCCACATTTAAATAAATGACACTGTATAAGTGGTTAGATTTTTAGGTCAAGCGGGGCTCATAATTTTTGGTGATTGATAAAAAAATCTCAGTTTCATTAAGTGGCTCTATAAACAGAACATATCCTGATTGTTCCACTGATTCGAACCGCCTTCCGACTTTATTAAGGCGCTTGCCATTTTGTGTATTTTGGTTTTTGCCAACCAAAAAATTTGAACCAAATACATATTTAGCGAATTTTCTTATTTAGTCCCTCGGCATTTAATATATAAAATAATATTAAGTGGTTATCTTAATAATATTGCGTAATATAATAAAAAAAAATATTTTCTTTCTCCCTGTATATTTGTAAATAGCCCATCGAAATTTAATAGCTCGATAAAAGAATCACACAACATTTTGGTATTCACTGTGTTTTCTGATTTGATTCATAATGTTGGTGACCTTTGCACTCGCACGATAAGACCGCATTTGACTATAATAAAGATAATCTTTTACCAATTAATAAGACTGATATTGGTTTTTCTACTAAAAAAGCGTTAAAAGACGTAAATGTTCCTGAAATCGACAAACTTATTTGTTTGTCAGATAAATCAAATAAAGAAGTTAATAGAACGTTGTTGTCTTAAATAAGTTTATTATATACATATGTAATATGCTTGATCAAGGAGGACTGCTTTAAAGAATTGTGGCATGTTATTAAGTTTATTTTGATCTTTTCTCATGGAAATGCCACTGTTGAGTCGGGGTTTTGTATAAATAAAAACATTTTCGTTGTAAAATCTGTTAGAAGAGCCCATTATCTGCCAAAGACAAGTATATGGCGCAATTTATCAAATAGATGGTGCATTAAATGTTAACATTTCCGAGAAAATGAGGGTATGTGTTAAAAATGCTTACAAAACTTATCAAGGTGCCCTTGACAATCAAAATCCCCGAAAAAAGGAAAGAAAAAGAAATTGATCTTGAAAAATAAAGAGCCGAAAGTGAACTAGAAAAGGAAGCAGCATCAATGGAACTGGAAATATCGGAACTGAGATGAAAAATATAAAATACTTATTTTCTATGTTGTCTATAATCCTTTTAAATTTAATTTTTAATGACATGTCGCAAGTATATATTAATTTTTTTGTTTGTAAATGCTTTGTACAACTGCATTTTTTTACTTCATTTTAACTATAACAGAATATCCTTTTAAAAATGTATTCCTCTTCCAGTTAAAGTAACCCTGCTTGCTCTATTACTATAGCATTTTCTTTAATATTTTATATTTCTTATACAATTACATTTAAGTTTAGTTTAATTACTTTTGTTGGTTTTTTTTATAAGAAATATAAATTCTGAAATTATCAGGGAAAACCTGAAAAAGTCAGGGAATTTATCAAAATTGCTAAGAACCCTGAAAAAGTGCTTCTAGTGCTGAGAAGTAAGCTGGCTACATAGATTTGAGATCGAGGGACCTTACGAATCTTCCTTAGGCACTTTCGGTCAATCAAGCCATTTATTTGTTATATGCAAACCACTTAACGTCATTATATGGCTCTAAAGTTTTCCACATTGTGTTTGATCTTTGTCTATTCAATGGCCAAATTTCAATAAATATTAACAAACCTAATTCGCGCCGCCATTTTTCAAGATGGCGTCTTGAGCACAATTTTTATTTCTTGGAAATTTTATAGGATTTCATTTAGGAGACAAGAAATTACATGTTTATACAAGTTTCCATGTGTTTGTAAATTGGAAAACACCTACATTTTATCATGCATTTGATTGCAATAATAGGAATTCAAATGGTTTTGTTTGTTTGCAGCCGCTGAGCGAGATCAACTCATTCATTCAGTCCGCAATGCGGAGCTCTCCCGCACTGAAGTTCAGTTCTTAATTGATTTACTTCTGAACAAGCAACTAGAGGCCCCAGCGGTTGTAGACGACTGGAGTGAGGTAAGTGTAATATTTTAGTTGTATATGTCCATGATGGTTAGGTATCAACTTTACTGTTTTAAAAAACACATCCTTTTGTATCTGTAAAGTCTGCTCTTTAAGGCAAACTCAACACTATGTAATAGCGTCTTTCCAGGGGCTTGCGGTGAAATTTGGAACAAAGGAAGTAATTTTTCAAAACTTACCTTTTTGTAGTGGAGTTGTATTTTTTTTTTTGCAAAGTCGTCTAAAATTTCGTCGTAGAAACTGCGATATTGTAGTAGCCCAGCTGGCACTAAAGTAGCTACAACTGTTTCCACTACCATTTAAGAAATTTAAGGTATTTATTACTAATAATCCTACTATATATCAACAAACACTTTGGGTTACACGTTTTTAAGTATTATTTATGTATTTGTTACTGTGAATAATACTTTATAGTAATTTTCCTTGTAAAGTAATTATATAATAACTACTGCCAAGCAACTACTTAATGAATTGACTCCAAAGTCGTCATTTCTTTTCCGTGACATAATAGTAATTATTCAAAGTTGCTGTTTCTAATCTGTTTACTGAATTACAACTTTTAAGTATCAGTATCTTCTTGAACTGTGCAGAGACTACTCCATTACGTTCAAATGTACTCCTATAACGTATTACTATAAAGTAAAACGAGTCGTTGCAGAGTAGAAAAGTTCTCGTCTACTGTTACTTTAAACTGGCTATTACCAGCCGTTATTCTTCTGTTGCAGCTTACAAGTAAGAATTACAGTAATTATTTACCACAAGTAAACTATTACCTCTTGTACGGGGTGGCCAACTAAGAATGGACGCCTGCCATAACTCGCTAACCGTTAATCATATAACTTGGGGGAAAAAAAATTATTAGCTAAATCGACTAAGAGAAATCGCTGGAAAATATTTTGAAGTTCCGCATATGGCCGCTAGGGGGCGCAACTGTTATGGTCAATCAGAAAAAGGGCTGTTTCTTAAAAAATATTCATGTAAAGGTATATTATAAATACTGCCATCGTAAAGAGTAGAAAAATTGTGATTTTTTTGTTAAGGATATTTTGCTCTATCTCGTAAAATGTAGTGGTGGGGGAAGGTCAAACATGTTTTTATTTAAATGTCAATAACTCCGTTATAAGCCAACGGAATTGAACAAACTAGGTCTCGTTTAAAAGAGCCCATCTTAACCAATAATCTGATGTAAAAAAAAATCCGATTTGATTTCGCCGTGGTAACTAGAGGGCGCTGATTGACATCACAACAATTATTACGCATTATTTTGAAAATTTTAAATAGCACGCTATATCTCTTTTAACACAATTTAATAGAGGAGGAAATTCTCAATAAGTCAGTGCAAATTTCAGCTTCCTAACTTTTTTCAAACCGGAAATATAAATAAAACAAATATTAGGGCGCTGGGTACGCAACATCTCCCTAATCTGTATGGACATAGCCTACATCACAATAATTCAGTAATAATACCACAGATAATATTCAACGCAAATCGCTAAAAATTATACTAATGTTCTGAAATAACCACCAGGTGGCGCAGTAGACGTTAATAAGCATAGTTTTACTGGCAATTTTACTTTTCTCTATATTTTTTTGTAGTTTACTCTATTTTCAGTAAGTTAGATATTATAAGGTAATAAATAAGAAAAATCCTAATATATTCGACCGTTGCAAATCTCCGTCTTTCTTAAAATCGACAATTTATGCACAAGGATAACAATAAACTAAAAACATAGATAAATAATAATTCCTTAGCAATTTTCTGCTACATCAAGCAAAAAAAATAGTAGGCTGTGAAAACAAAATTGAAAGTAATACGTCAAAAAATAAACAATAGTTTCTTGTCAGTGCCTTTTAGTTGCTATTTATCGTTCTTGAATTTCCTAATAGTATTGCTATCATTTCGCGTTTTTGTCCGAGATTTTCGTGTTTTTTGAGTTTTTCTAGTTGCTGTTGTTCATGTTATTGTTGTAGTTCGTATTTTTCTTGTTCAAGATTTGTTATTGTTCGTGTTGCGTTGTGTTAAGAACAAAATGATTTATACAAATCAAGAAATATTCGACATGATAGGTGTTTATTTTGAATGTTTGAGAAATGCTACGGTTGCTGCAAGAGTATATGCGCAGGAATATCCGCAGAGACGCCACCCAAGTAAAAAGGTTTTTCTTCGAGTGATCCAACGTTTGCGAACCACTGGAAACGTGCATATTCCCGTATACCGCAGACAACGCAGAGGACGCACCGAAGAGAATGTAATTAATGTGCTAGCGTATATCGAGTTTAATCCTCAACTAAGTACTCGAATTATTGCGCTAGACCTAGGAGTAACGCGAAAAATATACTCAAAGAGGACAGGTAAGCAACGACATTGCAAATATAAACTGGACATATTTTTTAACAAAAGTCTCGTGATTCTGATGTCACATAGGTCTTTAAGCCTAGAAAACCAATAATTTCCTGGAACATCAATTAAATATCTTCATCTTGTTTTAGGTTACATCCATATCACTTAGTGCTGCATCAGGAATTGACTGCTGCAGATTTTGATCACAGACTAAACCGTTGTCACTGGCTTTTGGGTGTAATGAGGGAAGATCGGCAATTTCTGAGGCGAATATTGTGGACCGATGAGGCTACCTTCCAGAGCGATGGACGTGTCAATCTTCACAATACACATTATTGGTCCAGAACAAATCCACATTGGATGCGCGAAGTTCAGCACCAAGGCCGTTGGTCTGTAAATTGTTGGGCAGGGATTTTAGGCGGACGAATTATCGGACCATTTTTTTTCGATAATCCATTGAATGGTGAGAGATATCTAAGATTTTTAAGGGAGGAATTGCCGATTTTGTTGGAGGACGTACCTCTGAACGTCCGACAAGGATTGGTATACCAGCACGATGGTTGTCCAGCGCACTTCGCCGTCAACGTTCGGGAATTTTTAGATGCCCACTATCCTGGCCGATGGATAGGGCGAGGCGGCACCCTTCCATGGCCAGCTAGGTCACCCGACCTAACGTGTTTAGATTTTTATTTATGGGGTCGAGTGAAAGATTTAGTTTTTGCCACCAGACCCACTACACGGGAAAATATGATTCAGCGAATAAGAGACTATAAATACTATTTCAGTTGCTGAACTGGAGGCTGCAGTTTTATCCACGCGAGATAGGATGCATAAGTGCATCGAAAACGATGGCCGACAATTTGAACATTTAGGGCGGCATTAATTGAATTATATCTTTATTATCGTTTCTTTCACACGTTCCATTTAAATGGCTTTCATTTCCCATTATAATGAAAATTTAATATTGCACTTATTGACTGCTACTGCGCCACCTGGTGGTTATTTCAGAACATTAGTATAATTTTTAGCGATTTGCGTTGAATATTATCTGTGGTATTATTACTGAATTATTGTGATGTAGGCTACGTCCATACAGATTAGGGAGATGTTGCGTACCCAGCGCCCTAATATTTGTTTTATTTATATTTCCGGTTTGAAAAAAGTTAGGAAGCTGAAATTTGCACTGACTTATTGAGAATTTCCTCCTCTATTAAATTGTGTTAAAAGAGATATAGCGTGCTATTTAAAATTTTCAAAATAATGCGTAATAATTGTTGTGATGTCAATCAGCGCCCTCTAGTTACCACGGCGAAATCAAATCGGATTTTTTTGTTACATCAGATTATTAGTTAAGATGGGCTCTTTTAAACGAGACCTAGTTTGTTCAATTCCGTTGACTTATAACGGGGTTATTGACATTTAAATAAAAACATGTTTGACCTTCCCCCACCACTACATTTTACGAGATAGAGCAAAATATCCTTAACAAAAAAATCACAATTTTTCTACTCTTTACGATGGCAGTATTTATAATATACCTTTACATGAATATTTTTTAAGAAACAGCCCTTTTTCTGATTGACCATAACAGTTGCGCCCCCTAGCGGCCATATGCGGAACTTCAAAATATTTTCCAGCGATTTCTCTTAGTCGATTTAGCTAATAATTTTTTTCCCCCAAGTTATATGATTAACGGTTAGCGAGTTATGGCCGGCGTCCATTCTTAGTTGGCCACCCGGTACTTGAGGGACCGGAGATAGGGGGCGCTGGTACGGGATTCGGTCGGTGATTTTATAAGGACAATGGTAACAATAGAGTAACCAATTTTTGATTGGTTCGGCCATATTGCTGCTAAAATCGTTTTGTTTATTTTTCGCCTACGTGGATTTCTTATGAGGTTTGTTGTTTAAGTGTCTCATTTTATCAGTTTTTGTGATTATTAAAATGAATATTGATTCAAACAAGAAGTTCTCAGCCATTGGCCTTATGGAGAAATGTATTTAAGCCTGGTTCACCTGTTTTTTTTGCTTGTAATTATAAAGTGGTTGTGATGAATGTGTAAATCACTATGACCGTAAATGTCTTAAGTTTAAGTTTACTCCAAGAAAAGTTATTAAATATTACACATTATTATATTTTGGTTTTATTTTGCTGTAAAAGACAATATTGTTTCATGTCTTAATGTATGTTTTACTTTTCAGCACCTCAATTTGAGGTAGAAGCTCTCTAAGATTAGCATAAAAGAAACTTTATTTTGTAGGCCTTCTTCATTACATATTACATGACTAAATTCACTTGGCAGACAACTCTCATTTATTGCTTGCATAAACATTGTTATTTGTTAAAAATCTAAATGAAAAAGTAAGTAGGTACTAGATAGTTCGAATAGATTATTAGAGTAAAACATTAACATAATAATAATAATAATAATAATAAACACGTTTATTATTCCAAAAGAAAATTACAAATTAAAAAAAAATAAACATAGACATCTACAATAGGAATAAAAGGCCACTTATCAGCTTCCTTTACAAGCGAAGGGGCTGTTGAAGCCTATTAAATAATTATAAAAAAAAATATTATTAACTTTCATAAAAAAAGAAAGTTAGTTTGAAGTTTTTCTAAAAAAGAGTGGTGCAGGGTGATTAAACAAAAAAATATATATATACATACGAAAGTACGCGTCCAAGTTAATAGCGCTATGCTACTGAGGCACGAGACAGAAAATGAGAGAGAATTATTTTAGACATATGCAAAGTAGAGAGGGGATGTACGAGAAAATAAATACTATTTTGTTTAACGAGGTCCGCTGTTATTATAGTTGTTGGCCGAGCAATTTATTTTTCATTGATTTTTTAAAGGATGCAACTGACAGTGACGTACTGGTTATTTTTATATTTGTTGATTAAGTTAGCAATTTGATAAGAATAACTTTTTTTAAACTGTTCTTTGTTGTGTAAGGGTACTGATAGCAGATACTGTCGGCGTAAATTTAAATTATGCACATCCGTACGGTATTGAAATTTATCGAGGAAATATGGAGGACGGTGAAATTTGAAAATTTTGTAAAAAAAGCAGATAGAGTGTAAGATACGACGATGTTGCATGTTAAGCCAGCCCAATTCGGGCAGTTTATGTGAAACCCTCTGCCTTCGTCTAATACCATAAATAAAACGTATGCATGAATTTTGTACCTTTTGAACTCGATTTTTAGCCTGTAAATCAAGGAAAGGACCATAAACGTTGTCTGCGAAATTAAATTGTGACAAAATGAGAGTGTAGGACAACAAGGCCTTGGTTTTTTGATTAAGTACATGTCGCTGAGAGTACAAAGGTTTTAATACTGAGAATGCTTTTTGAAGGCATGAAGTTACGTGATCATTAAATTTTAGTTTATTGTCTATGACAAGCCCGAGACTTTTAGACGAGTTTTTAAAAGCAACAGGGTTGGTGCCGATTTCGATTTTAATGGTGGATTCAAGACGTAAGCGTTCAGTCTCGTTACAAAATAATAATGCTGCGGATTTACTTGGGTTAATCTTAAGAAGATGTTCATTGGATTTACTGAAAAGATAGTGTAAGTCACGGTTGATTTGATTGTTTGCTATTTCGGCTTGATTGGAGTTAAAAGATAGGTAAATTTGAGTATCGTCTGCATAGAGGTGGTACTTGCAGTGACGAAGTGATTTGATGAAATTAAATGTGTAAATACTGTACAGAAGGGGACTGAGAACGCTGCCTTGGGGAACACCCGCTGTGATATTGAGTAAATCGGATTGTTTGCCATTCAAAATTACCCTCTAGCTTCTGTCCGAGAGGAAAGACGCCAACATTGCCACCGCCGACTGGCCAAAGCCAATATATAGAATAGAAAAGCAATATATTATGATGAATCAAGTCGAAAGCTTTTGTGTAATCTAATAGAATGAGAACAGTTGTCTGGTTAAAATCTTGTGCCCTGACAATATCATCTACAATATCGGATAAGGCAGTGGCGCAACTGTACCCGGTTCTGAACCCAGATTGTTTATAGGGGATGATATTATTACTGGATACATATGAAGAAATTTGAGATTCCATTACTTTTTCCAGAATTTTGGAGAGCGTAGGTAACAAGGAAATCGACCTTAGTTGACTAAAGTCGGTAGGATTTTTTACTTTAGCTAGTGGGATGACATGTGCTAACTTCCAATTTTTTGGAAAATATTGTTGTAAAATACAACAGTTGACAATGTGTGTTATGTATGGAATAACAACAGGACAGCACAAGGAAATTAGAGTAATATTTAGGTTATCTGCACCGAACGACTTAAACTTAATACTGAGAATAATATTGGCTAACAGTTCTTCTGAAATGGTATTAAAATTAAATGACTTGTTTGAAAGGAGATTATTATTGTAAAAATCGATTAAATCTTGTTTGGGACCAGTACGATTTTTTGCTAATTCTGTAAAAAATGTGTTCATTTGATTTATGTTTTGAAGTTGTTCGGGAATGTTCTTGTGAGATTTGTTTAGAATATTTAATCTTTTTAATTCTGCCCATTTGTCTTTGATACTGCAATTGTGAAATTTATTGTTTAAATAAACTTTTTTCAGTTCTTATAGAATTAGTCGCTAAATTTCGGAGCTGCTTATAATAGTTCCAATGCTCGGTAAGTCTGGTACGTCTGAATCGATTTAGAGCCTGATTTCTAAGGTTTTTTAAAAGTCTAATGTTGTCAGTCATCCAGGGACAGTAGGGTTTATTTGAACGGTTAGCAGTTCTCAATGGGGCATGTCTATCAAACAGCTCCAAAATAGTATCAGTGAAAAACGAAATTTTTTCATCGATATTATCTATGCTATAAATATTATTCCAAGGGGTGGCCTCCAAGTCGGCCTGAAAATAAGTCATATTAATTTGTCGCAAAGCCCTGTACTTAAAGGTATTATTATTTAGCACTGGTGAACGAAAGTCTAGAACGATATATACTAGCAGATGGTCTGAGAGACCCGTGTCCCTGACACCCACATCCTGCACATCTTCCTAATTGTAACATATTAAATCAATCAAGCTGGAGCTGATACGCGAAATTCTAGTCGGCTCAGAAATTAGCTGACTCAGTTTGAAAGTGCTTAAAATATTTTCAAATTGTATTACATGGGGACTATCGTGATCAAGCATATTATTATTAAAGTCTCCGAAGCACATAATCTTATCACATTGAGTGTAAAGTTCGATTAGCGTATCTTCGAAATAGGCAAGAAATTCATTAAGGCTTGCCTTTGGTGGCTGGTACACATTGCCAATAATTATTATGACATAACCATGTTGCGATTTAATCCAAACATGTTCTACGATATCCCTACATTCACTAAGCAAAATTGTATAATTAAAAGAAGATTTAATATAGATTCCCACTCCCCCCCCCCCACGCCCAAGCCGGTCCTGTCTGATAAATTTATAACCATCCACAATAACAGCGTCGCGTTAATATTTTTCGTTAGCCAACTCTCAGATATTCCAATAATAGCATAATCATTCTGAATAAGACTGTCTTTGAAGATATCAAAATTATTCAATAAAGATCTTACGTTAATATGAGCGAATAGAGAGAATGAAAATGAATGAGAGAATTTTTTTTTAATTAAATGGGAAATGACGGGGATTGGAATGCTATAAACAAAAAATAAAGAAAGAAGAAGAAACAGATGTCTCGAATCATAAGCGGTCTCGAGCCGAGTGAGCAGCGCAACTCCGGGTATACTTTAGAGCTACATACTTTACAATATACAAATAGTTATTTATATTTTACAAAAAGCAGGGAGGTCTATACAGTGTTAGAGTGATATTTTGATTTTAAATTTATTAACAATATATTTTTTATTGTAGACTGGACAGAAATCAAAAAAAAAGAAAGAAGAAAAAAAAATAAGTACTTAGGTTGTTAGGTATCAACTCGTAAGTGATCAATTTATTAAGCGAAATTTAAAAAAAACAAGAGAAAATATATATATATATATATATATATATATATATATACATATACATATATATATATACACATATATATATACATATATATACACACACATACACATATACACACATACATACATATACACACACACATACATACATACATATTAAACATCATACACATGTGCATGCACTAGACGGCATTTGCATTATATTGTATTAAGTAACTTTACTAATGAAAGTAATCGTGTTATTACTTGTCCAGTCTTATGATAATTTGTTCTAATTCTAACTCTTGCAAAAAAAAAGACATAAATATTGTGGTCAGATAAAAAAAAAAAGCAACAGAAAAACCCACCAGTTCAAGAGGAGAAATATGTTAAAAAAAATTAACAGTTTTACCGAATAGGTACTAAATTTAGATACATAAACATTTTCCAATACTCATGATTGAACCACTCTAAACAAAAATTAATTATACTTAGGTATAAATATAAATCTGTCCATTTTGAATGGAACTACTTAAATCTACCGTTGTTATGAAGAAAAAGATACTTGATGGCAAAAAGAAAAAGAAAAATTAATTAATAACTTAAGTCAAATATGAATAAATGAGTTCTTGGTGAGAGAGTATTCCTACATTTACAACTGACGCTGACAGAGGTTATCGATATAAAAGTGGATTAATTTAGTCATATTTTGCGAAAAAGTAACGATAATATGGGTGCCCCCATTTAAACCTTTAGAAATAGGCTGGTAGGCTTCTATTGTCGCCACTGTCCTTACAAAGTCATTGTAATTAGGTCTACAGCTATTAATTATTAGTTGTGTATGTGTTGTGATATCCTCTGCGAGGAACAATTTAAAATGGTTCATAATGGCTTCACATACCATAAGAAAAAAAAATAAGCTTTCTTCACTCAGCCACATTTTATACAAAAATTAAAAATATTGGTTATGTCATACCAGAACAAAACTACCTAAAGCGGTATTTTTTTCTTCATTCCTGTTTATCCTGTCACATAACAGAACTTATTGCTTTTGCTACAAGGCAGTCGCCAGATTGCTCTCCGTCCGGGGCTCAGAGTCGTTAAATCGGCGACCCTCGAAGTCGACCCTGCACCTTATTCCAGTTTGGAGACGTTATCGGTAGGATATCCGGATGGCGAGCTCTAAGCTCCCGAATACCCCGAATTTTTCAAATAATTTTTAATATTTCCTCTTCAAATTTTTGAAATGCATCTAGGCTTCCACTAGGTGCCCCTTGAGAGTACTACTGATATCACGAGATGACCCTTTCTTTCAAGCTATCCCCTTACCCCTCCCACTCCCGCCACGTAGCGGCCATTTCGCTAATATTCTCTGTAGAACTGCGGCAGACGAACGGGATAGAATGCAGAAACAACTAGGCCTCACACGTTCACAGCGTCACTTTCTAGCGGGGTCGTTAGTTTCCACACTGAGCGGCTGAGTCTCCCGTTTCCCCCCGAAATAAGGCAGCAAAACCGAACACGTGGAACCACTTATGTTAATAACACAGAGGTCTACATTCGACGAGACGAACCGGAAGACTGAAGCGGTATTTTAAGGAAAATAAAAACGAAACAAAGGGTTATGGTTATGATAGGTGGCATAATTATAGTAGTGACTCAAGTACCGCAACTCTCCGCATGCTATGACAACGCATTAAATTTTAAAGAACCGGCGGAATGTTGGCAAATCGTAACCGCTTGGAAATAATATACAGTATAGGTTTAATGGGAACTTTGTAGATAACTTTATTCTTATCACCTTAAGTGTTCAAGACTTCAGTGTAACTGGGTATAAGTGACAGTTGCGAATTTAAAGAATCCAAAACTATAAAAGTGTATGGGAGTAGTAGTAGACAATTGATGTTAAGTAATTTTCTCAGTAAAGAAATGCAGCCAACCTAAAAGTAAGAAGTCCAATAGAACGCCATTGTTTATTTTCATCTCCCCTATAAATATTTAGCTATGATGTTTGTTTTTGTGAGTATAAAGAATAAAAATGCATACAAATTAAACATTAGGTTAAAAAAAGAATCACTCTTTATAATAAGATATTTAATGATAATTACTATTTAAACCAAAGTCGCGTAATTTTTTTACAGCATATTCACCAGAGGAATTACCTGCGTTTTAATTTTAGGTCCTTAGCATAGCCAGAAAACTAAGTGAAACCCATGTATCATACCTCAAATACTAATAACGTATTCTATACACTCTACACCATATTCCCAATTTGAGTGTTTGTAGTCTCCAGAACTGTTTTGTTGGTATTAAAACGAACCATACATATTTTTAAAACGGATTAAATAAAGACAGAAATAAGGAAGTGAAACACTTGTAATAACAATGACTTATTCATGACTAAAAGTGCTACTTAGGAGTAGTAGTAGTAATATGATTTATCTAGCAAAAATGCTACTCTTGGATTCTATTTAAATACAGAACTTACACATTTTATTAATATTACAATAAGATTAGATAGGTATATAACATCTGACTCATTTCATTGCCGTCAACACAAAATGGCAGCATTTCATTTCTTCACTCACAGGTTAGTCAATTTTCCATTAAGTAAAGACGTTTTAACAATGAAATGAATCGGATTAAAAATATAGCTAAAAGTAATAGATATAATGATAATTTTGTACATAAATTAGTAAATAGACATAAGCATAAGAAAATGTTAAAAGATGCCACTACTCTTCAAGCACCTGAGGCTCCCAATAAGTTCATAGTAATCCCATATGATCCCAGATATACGAGAGGTCTAGAAAAAGTATTTAAAAACGTAGGTTTTAGAGTAGCCTACAAAACGAAGAACAGTTTGAAAAATCTCCTTGGAAACCCTAAAGACAAAGTCGACTTGAAGGAGAGGAGTTGCATCGATAAAATTAGCTGTAATGACTGCGATCTAAAATATGTTGGGAGCAAACTAAATGCTCCATAAATATTCGTTTTAAAGAACACAGGGCACATTTAAGATATGGAAGAACAGAAAAGTCAAGCGTTGCCCAACATGCTTTGAAAAACAATCTCCAAATAGGAATTAATAATCTTAAGTTGATTAAAAAAGTATCTAATAATAGATTATTGGATGCATTTGAGAGTATAGAAATAGTTAAATGTGGTAACAAAGCACTAAATAAAGACAAATGGCCTATTCCCTATAGTGCCCCTCTATTGTTTACTTGACATCCCCTCTATTAGTTACTTGCAGTCACGTGCAACCAAGTGTGACCACATTTACATATAAATGTGGTCAGTGTAGTGTGGTTAGAACTCTTGTATTTTGATCTTGCTTTTTCATGTTTACAAAAAGATATTTACTTCAGAATATTTTTAGGGCAAGTCCGACCCAGTTCAAAAATTGAAAAAACAATTGGCAGATAAAGAGAAACAGCTCGCGGACGAACAAGAAGCTCTGGCGGGAGTCCAGGCCAAACTGAAGGAGGTCCGCAACGAGCAGCTCGCCGAGAGGGCGCAACTCCAGCAGAAGTTCAGGACGGCGGAAGAATCGAGGATCGAAACTCTCGCGGCCCACAACCGTCTGCAGCAAAAGATACAGGAGTTGGAGGAGTATCGCAGCAAGGAGCTGGCCAATTTCCAGCGAGTCGTGGAAGAGAACAAGGCTTTGCAGATGCAGAGGGGACAGTTGGAAACCACGTTGATGACCTATCAAGAGGTAGGTAGTACCGTGTTATTTCCCCTAACGTTAAAGCTGTTTTTAGAAATGGGGTGAATGATTTACCGATCATAGAGGGTTATCGGAAGCACGGTTCATATGCTTGATTAAAATTACTTAAAAAATATATATACTAGCTCAATATTTAAAAAAAAATTAGTTTGAATTTAAAAATCCGGCCTGAAGGACCAAAATGTTGTGTGTGTAGCAGGCGCGCCTCGGCAACTTACGCAAATAAAGCAAAAGTTGTATGTAATTTATGGTGTTAAATTTGTTTCAAGTTATTTATTTGTTTTTAATAAACGTTGTTGTTTTCAGACTGACGCTTTAATTCACAATCTAAAGGCTGAAAATGCACATCTTACCAACGAATTACAACTACTAACCCAAGAAAGACAAGAACAAATTACAACTTATCAAAATTGTGTGGTTCAGATTCAAAGCTTACAAGAGGAATTGCGAGCTTTAAATGAATATGTTAAAGGTTTAGAGGTAAGTAAAACTTAGTAGGGAAATTACAGGATAGTTTTTTATATTTTCACATGCACCTCTGACATTTATCTATTTATGTAAATAGGAAACTTGCAGATTTTAACTTGGGATAACTTTTATTGATCTGATAAAAACAAAAGAGTATCAAAAAACTGCGAAAATTATACAGTTTTTTATGATGGTTGGAAGGATTTCATTCTAAAAATATATAATTTGATGACATTTGCTTTAATAGTTCTTGGAACACTAGGGCTTTGGTAAAAAGTAATTAATAAAAATCGAAGTAGTCAAGGATAACATGAAAAGAAACAGATTAAGAACATTGATTAACTGATTAATGCATCCAATCTAACTCCAGAGGATAAAAAAATCAATGGAGTCAAACAGGTCCAATATTCCCAAGTTCTCTTGTTAAGACTTAGCATACATAAGAACAATGTACCACTTATAGGAAAAACAGATTCTTACATAAAAACTCTGCACATTTCATGAACAAACTTAAGGCAATCAAGTTGATTAGATCATGAAAATATTGTGGTCAGTTTCAATTTAGAATTACTATACACAAATGTTCCTGTCAGCAACTCAATTTCCGTTACATCAGAGATATTGGAACATATTAATCTTGATAATAACTTAATAGATCTAGTGGGAATTTGACTAACATCTACTTATTTGATCTTTCAAGGAATTTTTTATGAACATACCTCAGAGGTAGCTGTGGGATTTTTTCTATCACCTGTAGTAGCAAATATCTTTATGGAGGGCCTTTGCGGGTAGTACTTTAACATCTGCCCCACTAAAATCAAAAGAGTGGTTCAGATATGTAGATGATACTTTTGTTGTTTGACCTGATGGACAGGAAAATCTGCTCATGTATCTGGACCACTTTAATCAACAATACCATAAGATTAAATTTACAATGGAAGTTGAATCAAGTGGAACGATTCCTTTTCGTGATGTATTTGTATTCTATAAACTCTATGTACAGAAAACTGATGCATACAATTAGATACTTAAATGCAAAGTCTTACCACCATTCAGCACAAAAGCAATTGGTTAATAACTCCCTAGTGTACATACATGGCACTACAGACAAAATAGGATGATTACTTCAGTGGGTTAAGATACATACAATCTTCAGTACATATAAGAATATTATACAATGATTATGATCCTCGAAAGATGATATGTCTTTAAACATTGCTTGAAGAAGATGAAGTTACAGTGACATTCTGCATTATTCATCAAAATGTGCAATCAATCGGAAACTGCCTATTATATATTATATTATATTAGTAGAACAAAATGAGTGTCTTGCAGAACTATATTAGCAGAACAAAATGAGCGTCTTGCTGTCTGCATAAGCGAGCACTGGAAATCCTCGACGCTGCTCTGTAATTACAATCTTCAGGGATATTATATTGCTTCAGACTACTACAGACAGGAGGGGGCCCATGGTGGCGTTGCTATTTACGTCAAAGAAAATATCCCATTGAAAGTTAGAGAAGACATTGTTAACATTTCTGAATGTGCCGCAATTGTAAGGTAATAATTTTGTGTGTGTATAGATCTCCTTTAGCCCCAATAGATATTTTCATGCATTAACTGGAAGATGTTCTGTGTAGCATATTTGAAAAGGCAATTGTTGTCTCTGTTTTATCCCTGGGGATTTCAACATAAATGTTAGAGATAGTAATAATAGGAATGTTGTTGATTTTATATCTTTGCTAAACTCGTTCAATGTAAGTCTATCGGTCTTAGATTACCCACGCGTATTCGGGGCCAGTCGTAGCTGCATTGACAATATTCTTACAAATTGTGAATCATTTAAGTCAGTAGTTTTTAGCACTCATATATCAGATCACACAACGCAGAAAATCATCTTTTCATTGGGGGTGGGTTAGAGTAAAAATATTATTAAGATTAGGAGGCGTATTTTTAGTGGACATAATAGAGTATCTTGTCGATGCTCAATGGAAAACATTCATGAATATCCTCTTGATTGTTTTATCATTAAAACAATTAATCCTAAGCAGTATCTAAGGACTTCAATAACTTCTCCAGGATTTACCCTCCACAAGAAAGGGCTTCTTGCAATATTCCATTCCATAATAATTCTTTCTTCTTAGGACCAGTTATTATTGGTGAGGTTTTGACTATCATGTCCAAACTTAAAAACAAGGTCGGTGCCGGCTATGATAAACTGTCCTCTAGAATTATTAAAGAATGTGCTGCTGAGCTTGTTGTGCCCTTGTGTCACATAATTAATAACTCTTTCAAGCATGGGATTTTTCCAGATGACCTGAAATTATCATTGGTCAAACTTCTATATAAAAGGGGTCCCTACACTGCTTGAAAGTTATAGACCAATAAGTCTTGTGCCAACATTTTCCAAAATCTTTGAAATGGCTATGTGCACCAGATTACTGCATCTTTTACACTGAGAAGTTTCTCAGTGATTCACAGCATGGATATCTAAAGGGCAGGTCAGTGGAAACGGCTGTGTATGACTTTGTGGAGCGCATAGTTAGATGTATAGAGTAGAGAAGTTTGTCTATGGGCATATTTCTGGACCTGTCTAAGGCGTTCGACAGTCTGGACCATACAATATTGCTTTAGAAGCTTGATCGTTATGGTGTTCGGGGCCCGGCCTTAGGCTGCTTAAAACTAAGCGTAAAAACGGGGACATACCAGAGGCGGTAGATATCAAGGGTCAAAGTGTTGAACTGGCTAAGAGTGCAAAATTGGGTCTTTTTGTAGATCAAAATCTTGACTGGGTCAGGCAAGTTTCAAGTGTTTGTAAAAGGCTTAACTCAGCTTTTGCTACTTGTTAAGAGTAATATCCAAATATGTAGATCATAGCAACTTAAGAGTTGTGTACATTGCACATATCCATTCTGTGCTTCGGTTTGGTGTTATGTTCTTGGGGGGAAGTGTGGACGCTCATCTTGTCCCTTAAATAGATGGAGTCATGCAGGGGAAAATTCAGGGCATTACAAATTCTCACTCTTACAGGGGTATACATATATGAGTGCTTAGTCTTCCTTTTCAAAAATAGAAAAGTTCTCTCAACTTGAAATTCGGAATCAGTTTAACACTAGTAATATTGGCCTTAATGTTCCAACTCACAGACTAAGTGCCACTGAAAAGAGTCCCGCACACGCCTGTATTAAGTTCTTAGATAAGCTGCCAAACTATTTAAGACTAGAAACTAGATTTAAAGTGTGTAAAAAGACTGTGGTAAATATTTTATTATGAGATTGAACCGAACTGTGTAAACGAATTTTTAGAGTCTAATTTTTAATCTGCCTCCAAAAGGTACTAATTTTCTTATTTATTTATTTTATTTAGATTTAAGACATTTTATTTACATTTAGATTTAGGATATTGACTATAAGTAACAATTTTGACGCCACTTCATTCAATCGTATGATATATTTTTTGTATTGTGCAATTTTTTGAATAAAGAGATTGATTGATTGATATATAAAATTCCTTGCTCTTTTAGAGAAGTGTATGTGGGAGAAACAGGACGCGCAATAGCAACTAGACTTAAAGAACATGAACAGTGTATTAAAAAGAAACTAATTGTTCAGTCTGCTGTAGCTGAATGCCAGTATACCACTAGACATGCAATTGTGAAATAAAACAAGTTTCTGGTGTCGGTTCCATGATTCTATAAAGGCAAAATTAGAGAATCTATTGTAATTTTTAAATATAGGAGTGAGTTAATACACTAGTATCTAGACTCGTGAAACTCTTTGACCACATTCACCTAAGATCTTGTGGATTGAAAGATCTCTGAAGATGCCATGACAGCTTACCTTTATGTTAACTATAATTATTTAAAAAAAATACAATTTTTATTAAGTATAACACAAAAGAGAATCACTGAAAATCATTCGGAACGCACTAAAACAGAACTTTTTATCACTCACAACTATGAATGTCAAATAAAAGCCATTACAACCTGTTTTCATCTTTACTATTTTGTTTACACTAGGCCTACGTGGAGATGTCACATTTCGCTTGTATAGATTCACTGTTATGAGTTTCAACTAAGGGGATACTTATTTTTGAAATATTTTTCTATTTTATTGTTTTGGGAAATAAAGTTATTATAAACGAAATATTTATTTTGATATCTCTTTATCAATAGTAACACCCAATAAAACACAGATGTGACATGATGATTCTATCAACGCATTTATACTCAAACTCAAAATACTTAATTATCTAGGAAATGTCATTTCCATTGACAAAGCATACTACAAAATAATATAAAGTCTAATAGTATACAAAAAAATCTTAAAACATTAAACAAGCTAAACAATATAAAATACAAACATAGTAAATACAAGTACATATGTGCAAAATAGTACAGCTGTAAGTAATTTATAATATAAAGTAAATAATCGTGGTAGCTGACTCAAAGACTAAATGATGAAAAAATGTAGAATCTTTAACATTACTAAACAATATGACACATAATTGCAGCGAAGTCACAGTTTTGCATTGAGTGCACAACAGGAAGAAACCCATAAAATAGCTGAGCAGCTGCAGCGAGCTTCAGAAACCTATGTAAAGGAAGAGCAGAAATTGAAGGACCTGATAGCACAGGTGAGAACTTCATTATGTAACAAATAGGTTTATTAATATTTGCGAATAAGAAAATCTTCCTTTTAATAATTAAAAAATGAAAATTAGGTTTCCGTTCTTTGGTGTTGGGTTATTTTCTGTTATTTTAAAATATTACATTAAGTATAATTAAGTTACAAAATTCTATTAGTCAGAGTCACTATAACACCTTATAACCTTGAAAGTTTTATTAAATAATGGAACATCAATTCTTCGTATTATATTTGAATGTGTTGTCATTTTTATTTATAAAATTTAATTTTAAAATTGGTAATAAAATAATAATTGCCCCCCCCCCCATATTGTTTTTTATCCTTTTTTATATATTTTTTAGAATTAACAAAAGTTCAACCAAACCATTTCACGTGAGCATAAAAAAATATTAACATTATCAAAATGCTTATTTATTACCTTGAAAGTAAGAAAAACTTGGGTGCCCCTAGTATTATAGCAAGAATTTAATAACCAGTATGGGCAAATTTTGCTTAGCTGAGGGCATTCATTGGTGTTTCCCAGAAGTAAATTTTGCGTTGAAAAGCTTTAAGATGACTGTACAGCTGATTTACTAATTGCCCTTGTTTTTGAAGCTTCAAGTTCAGGTCGTTTAAGAGTCCTGTGATGTCTACCAGGAATGCTAAGTCACAAAGCCATGTTGAATCACAAATTTGCGGCAATGTTTTCTCTTTCATTTCCATAAAATCAGCTATTTATTTTCTAATGTCATAAAATCTTTTTAGCATTTTATCTTTGCTTAGCCACCCTATTTTGCAACAGTGTGTCACATCATCGTGTTCTGAAGAGAGTTCATCCAAACGTGCTTTAAACTATATTTCTTAAATATATTTCTAAATTGATATAAAAAAGTTTGAATAAATTGCGTTTTATTGTAACAAATTATAGAGAGTTTTGTTTCTTAAAAACAAACTGGGGAACAAACCAACTCCTAATCGTTCAAACGACGGGGATTCTCCGTTTCTTGGCGTCAACGTCCTCGGGGATTCCCAATTTATAATAACGGCGTTGTGCACGTATTTATCTCATTATAATTTTAGTGTGTTTAGTTACATTTACGGTGATTGTCGAGTACGCGTTTATAAAAATGAGTGAACCACGGAAGTTTAGAAATGAAAATAAGCTAACTGACGAAGAACTATTGGCGATATTAGAAACGGACAATTACGATAGTTATTTCAATGATTTAGCACTAGAGGATGGTTCAAGTGATATTGAAGAGACTGATGTAGTGACTGAAATTCATAAGATTGATGACTTTTGCAAGTTAGTGATAATGAAAATGAGTCGACAGATTCTACAGATCATCCCACTTATTCATCTAAAGATGGTAGTGTGTGGGCAAAAGTTCCACTTACCCCGAGGGTAAAAAGAAGAAAATGTATTATTCAAAAAGTTTCAACAAGTTTGACTAGATATAGTTCCAAATTTTCCACCATAAAAGAAGCTTTATAACTATTTATTTCGCAAGATATTATGCATGTAATTTTATGGGAGACGAATAGAAAAGCCGAATCGTATTATGCGAGAAATGAGAAGGCCTTTGCTCCTTTTGTGCAAGAAGAACTGGAAGCATTTATTGGTTTGCTTATTATTTTTGGGGCCTGGCACGCTGCTAAAGAGCCAGTATCTGCTAGTATCATCTGCTTTGTCTCGCAACAGATTCCAATAGATTATGCTTTTAAAATTCGACAATTTTGAAAAAAGACAAGAAAGAAAACGCACTGATAAATTTGCCCCAATCAGAGATATTTTTGATAGTTTTGTATCAAATTGCAAGAAATCTTTAAATCCATCTGAACACTTGTGCGTGGATGAGCAGTTAGTCCCATTCCGAGGCAAGGCATCTTTTCGGGTGTTTACTCCTTTATCAATGCTTATAACTTGTTTTTGTAAAAATATATTTTTTTTATGAAACATTAAAAAAATAATAAATAAGTCAAAAAATGTTGGGGTACATTTGCACCCCACTCGGTATTTCATGTAAGTTTTTGACCACGAGTTTATGAAGGTTAACTTTCTTAAATAGCCCGTAAGTAAATTATATTGAGCGAAATGCTTGCTGGAGTAATGCCGTTTCATATCGTATTCTTTTAATACAGAAGCTGATTCATTGCACAACAAATACCAAGGTTTACCACTGTGCAAGATAAAAAGTATTCATCAGTCCATTTGTTTTGGATTTACAACATTCTGTGTCCACTTTCCGCTTTTTTAAACCAGACATCTTGATAGGTTTTTTCCTTCTGAGCTGAATTTGCTTGAATATTTCCCGCGACTTTTCTTATCGGTTCTTAAGAAGTAATGAGTTTTACGCGTTATTTGAAATTTCTGACACGCTCGCGAGCCAGATTGGAGCTGGTGGAGGGCCGGAGGTTGCCCATATATGAGCATATGATTAAAATTACTTTCTCAAGCATTATGTGTTGTCCAGGAACAAGCAGTGAAATGTTCTCTTTTTCTGGAAATCTAAGCAAGATTTTAAAAAAAGTAAATAACATAAAACAGTTGTACTTTTAACTGTGAAATCTGCTGTGGTCGCTGCAATATTTTTTTCCATAAATATCAATTAGTTTACCCTCCTTAATGCTATAAACTACTTATATTATTGTTTCTTGTAATATTGTCAATTAATAAGTTCTATCCAAAGAGCAAATAGTTGCCACGTTTTTTACAGAAACATAGTGTAAGGGTTTGTAAAAAAAATAGTTTTTATTTTTTACTTTCGTAGCTCAAAGCCGAAAAACAACAACTTGAAGAAGAAAATAGCATTCAAATCAACGGTTCGTCTGAGGAGAGCAAAGAGCACGAAGTGAAGCTGCTTAATCTCACCAACGAACTGTCGTCGGTCAAAAGCGAGCTGAGTTATGTCAACCAGACGATGTTAGATGCTGAAAGGCAATACCAAACTGACTTGACCTCAACTGAGGAAAAATATAACCAACTGAAGATCGAGCTTGAAGAACAGAAAAATAAGAACAACGTGAGTAATTACAACTCAATATTTTACTATTAAAAACAGTGTTATGGCCTTACTATGCTGTCACATTGTTAATGTATCAATGTTGTTTAATCTTAAGACATTAAAGACATCTCTATGAATGTATTGTGACCACATTGTTATAAAAAAAATTAATAAGAATATTTTTTTTAACAGATTTATAACAGTAACAATATACTATGAACACTGCACATAAACTCACCTAATATAAGACTAACTCCAATTCGTGGATGTTCCTCTCCTTATATATGCATTACGAATTCGCTATAATCTTCCACAATGCCCTTGACTAAACTCGATATAGGAAGACGTGCTTGTTTACTCCTAGCCCAGGTGCATAAACGTTTGATAACACATTTGGGTAGATTTTCAGAAGGCCAGGATTGAAAAAGTTAGAAGAAAAAGTAACCTAACTTTTTTGGCGGTTTGGTTCAGTTAGGATTCAGTACGTAGACTATTAGTTTTTCTCGGCGACGTTTCGTTTTGAGTTATCCCTTATCAGTGTTTTTTTATCTATAACTTCACTTTTAAAATTTCACCCTAATTTTTGTTGGTAAACAAAGTAATCTCCTAAATAAACGATAATTTAAAACTTCAGTATAGCATTACAATTTTTTTTATATACAGGGTGTTTCCTAACTACGGTACGTAACTGCAGGAGGTGATTCCTTAGGTCATTTTAAGAAAAAAAGTTCCTATGAACATGTGTTCGGAGTTGTCTCGATTCTAAGATACGGGGTGTTAAAATTTTTTTTAAAAAATCGGTTTTTTATAATATTTTTAGTACTAAGGCGCTAATTTAGTCCTAACTAGAATGAAGTTACTATTAAGTCCAGAGGCATCTCAAGAAGCATTGCAACCATTATTATAGAGGAAAAAAGTAGCTTTTTCAGTTTAAGCAACTAAAAATACAGCTTTTTTGTCTCTTGTGTTTCTTTCATATCCAGCCTCGTTTACCAGAAAAAAAAATAAAAATGACTTTAAACCACTTTAAAAATTATCCACTGACAA
The DNA here is from genome assembly GCA_030620095.1 of Kuschelorhynchus macadamiae. Lineage (NCBI taxonomy): Eukaryota > Metazoa > Arthropoda > Insecta > Coleoptera > Curculionidae > Kuschelorhynchus > Kuschelorhynchus macadamiae. The sequence goes on from JAUTXW010000344.1 coordinate 1,576,493, forward strand.
ACTATGTATTAATTCGACTTTAAAATAGATGAACAAAATGAATGACTACCATCTGATAAAATACACGATTGATTGTTTGACGCGTTCAAAAATCCCTGGATCGTAGAAATCTAGAGGATTCATCTCAGGACTATGAGCTGGCCAATTTTGAGGTCCTGCACGTCCAATCCAGCGACTATGGTAAGTAATGTCGAGATTCTGACGAGCAATGACACTAAAATGAGAGCTGGGGCCCCGTCGTGCATAAATCACATATTTGCTGTTACATGTAGGGATACATCTTCTAACAAATTGAATAGATGTTCTCGCAAAAGTCTGTATAGGATTCACCTGTTAATCTTGCTGGTAAAAAAATGGGCCAATTGGGTAGTCATCAATAATTCCTACCCATATGTTCAGCGAAATTTGTTGCAGAAAATGACTTTCTCTAATAACTTGGGGATTTTCGTCGGCCCAAAAATGGTTATGATAATTAATGATAAAGCAACCACCTATAAAACAATCTTGGGTGAAAATCCCAAGGCAGTAAAGCTTGAATCCGCTGTATGTGATATGGGTACAGTAGATTTCTTTTTAAAACTTTCCAATCTGTTTTTGGGCTGACTTGAAGCTGCATTGCAATCTTCCTGGTACTATTTGAAGGATCTTCTTCAACCGCATTAAGTATAGCTTCTTCTAGTTCAGGTGTCGTTACAGTTTCTGGTCTTCCACCACCTGTATTTTTATTAAAAACTACCAGTTTCACTTAATCTTGCATATATCATACTATCATACATTTGCTTTCACGCTCATTATTGTCAACTAAAATCAATTTGTCTCTTCTTTACACCTCTATTTCTCAGGTCTCTTGATTACTACAATCTTGTCCTACGAAGTAGACCTCTCCTTTCTTTCGGGAACACTTCTTTCTAAGCTCACATGGCCCATCACTTTAAAAGGATGGCCGTGGGTTAAAATCTTCTAAAACTCCTCTTCTGTTGTTTTTACAACCTATCTCTGTTGGCCACTACTTCCTGATGATGACCAAGCACCAAAACGTTTTATTTTATTGTTAGCCAGATTCAGTTTTATCAATTAGTAATAGAGGTATTGATTATTGAATTTTCACTGACAAATTGATTAAGATTCTTGTTAATATTAACAATTTTGTTGGTCACTAGAGTACAATTTGTTGTTAAACTAATAATATTCTTTGATTAACAATAATTGTTATGTAACAATGGTCATCCTAGTAAAGCCATTACATAAATATGCAATGACATGGAGTGCTAATTGTTATAATTAATATCATGTTAAATCTAACCTAGGTAGTTTTAACTTGTAGTTTTTTAATATGTAGTTTTTTTCTTACCATTTGAGCTAACAAGTTTTTGTCTGTAATTTGGTTTTGTTTAATCAGGAATTGCGAAAAAAGAATTGGAAAGTGATAGAGGCCTTAAATGCCGCTGAGAACAGGAATAAGCAAACTTCCAATAAGAGCTCGGAAGTCAATATTGACGTAAGTTCCCTTACCCTCACTTTCCATTTCAAGTAGTAGAATTTTTAATAACATCAAGTTACTAGTAGTGAGTTTGAATTAAAAAGGGTTAATGTTTATGGAAATAATTATTAAAAACTATTTTACCTGATATTTTGTACTACGTGTTTAGTTAATGTTATAAAAAAATGAGACAAGAATTTGTTGTGTTTGTCTATTATTTGGAGTTTTTTCAATACAGAAAAAATTTTATAAAATTAATTTGTTCTGGTTTTACTCACACATTTTAAGCACAAAAAAAGTGTGATATAGGGTAAAAATATGCTCAAAAGTCGAAAGAAATAGGAATAAACTGGCAAAATTGCAACGCAAATCCTGAATGGCAAAAATAAATAAAAAATTATGGGTCAAGTAATGTAGAACAACAATGGAAAACATCCAAAAAACTAGTGAAACAAAATTCGTTTTGAATGTTACTATATTTTCTTGCTTTGTAGAAGACATTTCAAGTATAAATAGTTGTTAACATTGTTTCATAAAATATTAGTTATGCTATTAAAATACACTGCTGGACAGGGCAAACGAGGCATGCGAATTTTTAAGTAAAATTTAAATTAGAATATTCTTAAAACAAGAAGAGATATTCAGATACCGTTTTCAGCTAGGTTTTGCAGATTGTATTGCAGGGTCTGCACTATGCCGAAAATATACAGGGTTTACAAAAAATAAAAATATGTTAAAAACCTAGCAATTCTAAAGATCAAGTAAAAATTAATTACGATAATTACTAGGGTCATTATGATCACCCCCTTAAACAATGGCACAGTGTTTGCAACTTTTAAACTGTCTGGAAAATCACCCAAAATAAATGATGAATTTATCGCCTACATTAGTAACTGCAAAGCATTGTCAGGAGGCTTTAAAAATATATTTTTTCTTGCTCGGAGTTCCAAGACATCTGTAAGAGCAAAAAAAATGAACTCCTGTATTGATATATGGTTCTTAAAATAAGAAAAGTCAACATCAGAGCCTAAATTACTTGATTTTGCAATTGAACAAGAAAATTAATTTAGATTGCTCTAGTTTTACCTCTATGTTCATTAGCAATTCTCCATGTTTCTTTTTATTTATTACCGGCAAACAAGATAAGATTTTTATAACACTTTTGTTTAGCCTTTTTTTAAAATGACTATGTGTTTCTGTACTTCTGAGAGTGTGTAACAAAAAAGTAATTTTGAAGATAAACATTTCTATTTTAGCTGGCACTTTTAACCCTCTAGTTATCCAAGGCTTTTTTAACAAACTTAGTAGGAAATGCATTTATTTAATTATCATATAGAATGGAACACTCTGCCAATCCGCGGCAGCACAAATTTACGAGAACCTACAATAATTATCCCTTGTAAACCGCCTACCCCACCTTCCACCTCTCTTGCACTGATCTGAAATTGTACAATAAACTGCCTCATGGTCTAACAGGCCTACATTTATAACCCCACCACTGTTTATGACATTTTCATGCACATTAGCTCATAGGTAATCTATTAATGTACAGGGTTTTCCCGTATATTTTTCCACCCACCTAGAGAGTTTATTTGAATAGATAGGGAAATGTCGTAAATACAAAAGTTGTTGGGTGTTTTATGAAGATTTAGAATATTATATCATAAGTGCGAACATATTATTGGAAATGTCAAATTTTGACAGGTTGTCAGTTTTTTTAAATGAAACACCCTGTATATTAAATCATATTCTTGAAGATCTTTTTTTTTTCTAATTTCAAATATATATAGACCTTTAATATATTCTGTCAATTAGTTTTGGATATATAAGCGTTTAAACATTAAAGAAATGGTAAGGTAATTTGCGCTAAAACATAGTGAGTGAAACGACGTCTTTTTGACGTTTACCGGTCAGAAGTAATTATTTACGAGCATTTTTAATATCTAATACGTTGGACGATGGGTTATTCGGCAGAAGAGAAACTCGACATGATAGAATTATTTTATTTACATGGTAAAAATGCATCGATAGCTCGTAACGAATATCATAGACGGTTTCCAGATAGATCAGCACCGACTTGTAGGACAATATTAAACATGGCTAAACAATTGAATGAAAGAAAAACACTTAAGGCCAAAAGTTAGAATAGTGGAAAGAAACGCTGAAGAAGATTTAAATATTTGATTATATTTTGAAGGTAATTTTGAAACTTTTGTATTAAGATAATTTATTCTTATCTTATTTATTCTTGTTTTAGAAAATCCCGAGCGCTCAATTTCCGATGCAGCCACTTTTTTTAACAAATCACAGCATAAAACCCACTCAATTCTAAAACATTGTAAATATAAGCCATATAAGTTTTTACCTACTCAAGAATTAACCGATCAAAATAAAATAGACCGATTACACATCTGCCAAGAAATAGAAAGATGTGTTATGATAAACCAACTAAATCTGTCAACATAATTTTCACTGATGAGGCAACATTTACCACTGGAGACATGATTAACCGGAAAAATAAGCATTTTTGGTCAAAAGAAAACCCGCGAGCTCTTCAGGCGGTCAAAATTCAGGGAAGAAGATCCCTACATGTTTGGTGTGGCCTTCTTAACAATCATGTTATTGGACCTATATTTTTAAATAGGAATTTTACCGGACAAAGGTATCAGGAGTTATTAGAAAACGAAATCGAGGGGCATTTAGAACAACTACCGATTAATTCATATCTTAATTTGATATGGCAACAAGATGGTACCCCTCCTCACAATGTCCTGCCGGTCACCAATTTTTTAAATGACAGGTATCCATTTTGGATTGGAAGACATGGAACATTAAGACGGCCAGCAAACAGTCCCGATCTCTCTCCATTGGACATATTTTTGTGGGGTTATCTGAATAACAAGATATACTAAAATAGGCCAAGAACCATCCAAGCGTTAGAGCAAAATATAGTCCAAACATTCGACGATTTAAACACCCAATCACCTCATTTTATCTACTTATTCATACACAAAAAATTTAGAAGAAATATTCAGAAATGCATTATAAACCAAGGAGGCTATATAGAAAACCAAAACTTAGTTCTTTAAGCTAATTATTATTATTTACCTATTTTATATTATTGATTTTTTATGGTATTGTTTCTTTCCACTATTCTAACTTTTCGCTTAAGTGTTTTTCTTTCATTCAATTGTTTAACGAAGTTTAATATTATGCTACGAGTCGGTGTTGGCCTATCTGGAAACCGTCTATGATATTCGTAACGAGCTATCGATGGTTTTTTACCATATAAATAAAATAATTCTGTCATGTCGAGTTTCTCTTCTTTCGAATAACCCATCGTCCAACGTATTAGATATTAAAAATGCTCGTAAATAATTACTTCTGACCGGTAAACGTCAAAAAGGCGTCGTTCATTGCAATTGTCTTGACCATGGCTCACTATGTTTTAGCGCAAATTACCTTACCATTTCTTTAATGTTTAAACACTTATATATCCAAACCTAATTGACAGAATATATTAAAAGTATATATATTTGAAATTAGAAAAAAAAGATCTTCAAGAATATGATTTAATATACAGGGTGTTTCATTTACATTTCCGTATCTATTCAGATAAACTCTCAAGGTGGGTGGAAAAATATACGGGAAAACCCTGTACAAGAAAGAGCTATGTTTCTTGTTGAATGTGGCTATACATGGTTCAATTAAATGTAGTAGACATTTTCGTAAAAGGCTATTACGATCAGATGTGACTAAAACATTTATAATAAAATCACCGGTCAAGATCACAAGAGACTTAGGAGAAAGTTGGGTCAGGTCCGTCTCCAGCTTCAGAAAAAAATCATCAATACTACTAATTTATTCGTTTACAGTAGATCGCCGATTATTCAAATTCCTCCGACTGATCTTCAAACACCGTTACGGGTTTAAAACTATAATTCTAGAAAAATCTTATCAATAATTAGAATAGCAGTACCTCCATGAAGCATCTCTGAGTGATAGAATTTATTGATTACAGTGTAATTTGGCATAATGATCATGATGACGTACATGATCTTTAGGATCTTAACATATTTTTTGCACACCCTGTATATTTTCTGCGTTGTGCAGACCTTACAGGTTATAAAAATAAGACTTAAGGGCTCTCGGATCAAATGGCTAATAAAAAGGTACAGCTTAATATGTAAGAAAAATCTTAATCTTAAAAAATTAAAAAAAAAATGTTTCACATTGATTTATATAATTTTACGAAGGTGGAAGATTTGCAGAATCATGTTTAACACTCTGTATAAATTATTTTTTTATGTTAACTAAGTTTCACGCTTAAAATAGATAAAATGTAATCAAATTTGCAAGATTTAGCTGAAAACTGCATCTCAGTATCTCATCTCATTTTAAAACTATTCAAATTAAATTTTACCTCTTGTCCCATTTGCATTTTAGTTACTAACGAACTAACTAATGTTCTAACCATGCGAGACAGGAAGAATCTATCTGTAAATCTATGTAGACTGAATTATCAACCTCAACCATTCACTGAATTATTTGTCACTATCTTATCGGTATTTGTTTCATCTTTAGCAAATCGCTGCAGAGATAAAAACGAAAGAACAAAACGCACAAAAACAGTTCATTCAGAGATTATTCCCGGAAATCGAGGCACTGAAAACCATATCGAACACTGAATGGCAAGATGAATTTCAACGAGTCATTCGACAGCACATCTCGCAGCTTCAGCAGAAAACAGTGCCTTCGCCCAGTCCAGATAGGAGCGCGGAATTGACCCATTTGCAGAGCGAGGTGCAGCATTATAAGAAAGTCCTTGACGAAACCGTAAGTATAATCAAACCATAATTACTTTATAGTAGTAGTAGTCATTATTATTATTATTATTTAAAGACGATAGGCGGCAAAATGCCGATGAAACCGCTGTGAGCCTTTCTGTTTGTTATTTGATATAGTTAAAAGGTTCCTCTTTAGAGGAAATGTTAGTCTATGTGCTGAGTTTACTTAATTTGACATTAAAAGTAGTGCACTAGTTCTCGATCGATCTTTCTGAGGTTGGTATCAAGACGATTTTTGAAAGAGTTGACTGTGATAGCATCCACTGTTCCCTGCTCAAGTTTGTTCCAGACATATACTATCCGATTCGCAAGGAAGTTTCTAACGGCAGAGCTTAGAGCATATTTCTTTAATGAGTTTCTTATTGTGGCCACGGAGATTTGTGTGGTTAGCACACGTCCTCAGCTCTGGGGGAATCTTCGTCACTCTGCGTTGGACCCGTTCAAGTAGCACGATATCTTTTATATAGTGTGGGTTATATGTGCTTACAGCGAATTCTAGTATTGGCCTGATATAAGTCTTATACAGACACAGAATTGTATCAGCAGAGTGGTCTTTAAAAGCTCTTCTGATAAGAAAAATCATTGAGTTGGCTCTTTTGACAATTTTAGCAATGTGGCTTTGCCACTTGAGGTCAGTGGCAATCAGACATGTTACTCCGTGCCCGACAGCCATGATCGTGATTTTCTCCAGTCAGTTCCCTTCTCGTCGGCTTTGTTATCCCACACGTTTTCTGAGTGCGAAGTAGCTTCCAGAATCAAAAAATTGGATTCAGACAAGAGGACGGGTCTTGATGGGTTACCAGCCTCTCTTTTATTGGGTTGTTGCGATACACTATCGGCTCCCCTGAGCGCAATTTTCCAAAGATCTTTTGACATGGGAGTATTTCCCTCAATCTGGAAGTTCTCCAACCTTGTGCCTATGCACAAAAGGGGTGATAAATCTGAAATCACTAACTATAGAGGAATTTCAATGATCTCCGCCGTTCCAAAACTCTTCGAGGCTATTTTGCCTGATGAAATATTTTACACCTACAAAAATTACATTTCCCCGAGCCAACATGGCTTTTATCAGGGTCGCTCTACAGCGACCAATCTTGACATATACCAGGATTATCTGGTCTCCTCTATCGAAGCGCGTCATCAAGTGGACTGCATCTATACAGATTTATCAAAAGCATTTGATAGTGTACATCACAAACTATTAATGAAGAAGCTTTCTGATATTGGTATCTCGGGCAATTACTTAAAATGGATCTCCTCTTATCTTAGCCATCGTAGTCAACGGGTTGTGGTGCAAGACTCAGTTTCTCGTGATATTTTAGTCACCTCAGGAGTGCCACAAGGGTCCCACATTGGACTAATATTATTCCTTCTCTTTATAAATGATGCCTCTTCCTGTTTTAGCAATAGTAACTGCCTTTTGTTTGCTGACGACTTGAAATTCTATAGCTCTAATACGATCCATAATTCCCCGCTACAATCGGATTTGGACCACTTCGTCAAGTGGTGCGAGTTAAACTGTCTTTCCCTTAATGTTGCCAAGTGTACGTACATTCGCTTTACAAGATCACCTAACCCCATTCCAAATACTTACAAAATTGGTGACACAACTCTTGGAATTTCCTCTTATGTGAACGATTTGGGCGTCATATTCGACAGCAGTCTATCTTTTAACCAACACATAGACTCAATTGTATGTAAGGCTTTTAGAATGCTGGGATTCATTAAAAGACATTCTCGGCATTTCAGCGATATTAAAGTCATCGTAACCCTATACAACTGCTTTGTTAGAAGCTTACTGGAATATTGTTCAGTAGTTTGGCAGCCCCATTATGCATGCCACATAGATTGGATCGAAAGAGTACAACGTAAATTTGTAAAATACTTATTATTTAAATTCCATTTTCCTTATCAAAATGTCTCCTATGAAACAAGACTACTACTGTGCGGTATGCAAAGTTTAGCACCTATTGGGTCAGGTGAACTTCTTGGTTCCAGCCCGACGTACTCGTCATACTTCCCTTTTCCTTGTAAGGAGGCACAGGACTAACTATGGTCAAAACTCATTTATTGATCGCCTTTGCCTAAATTGTATTAAATTTTTCTCCCACTGTGATATATTTAGCATTAGCCTTCAGATCCTCAAAAGATTCCTTAGATTCGGCGCTATTTAATTGTTTAAAGGTTCGTGCTTCATTCCTCTCTCGCTTTATTCTATATTTTTATTTTATATGCATTTTTGAATTTTATTGTTTATAGCAGGATACCATTGTATTTGTATTGTATTTTTAAGTTTTATATTTTATATCTTGTACCATTTAGAGATTTGTCTCTGTAGTGTTTGTATTCCTGGGGCCAATGTGAAGAACCGTGCACTTGTTCACATTGAGGGATAAGACATGACTTTGTCCAGCTTTCTATCTGGTGAAGGTCAGTCTGGAGCATCTCATAATTGTTTGATGGATCACAATAAAGCTTGGTGTCGTCCGCGAAAAAGCAGGACTTAATTTTTTCTGGCATATCACTTACGTAGACCAAGAAATAGAAGGACAGAGCCCTTTCCACTTCTTACCTCTCTGCTTCTTGAAAGCTTTCCATCAATTCTAACCTGGTATTGCCGTTTGGTAAGAAAGTTTTTGATCCAGCAGAGTAGTGCCTCCCTGACGCCGCAATGCTCAAGTTTATGCTGCAGTCTTCTGAATGGTACTTTATCGAACGCTTTCTCAAAGTCGAGGTAAATGGTGTCTGTTTACTGTCCTCTATCATGCTGTAGCGTCCAGTCATTCAAGCAAGTGTGAAGGTTGGTGTCTATAGATCTTTTAGGGAGAAACCCATGTTGTGATTCTGGTATTACACCATTGAGGACAAGAAAGTGTGTCAGTTCCTTTACTATGATTTTTCCATGCATTTAGAAAGTGTGGATGTTAGACTGATTGGTCGATAATTTTTTGCATGAAAACAGTCGCCTTTTTTGAAAATTGCTGTAGGGCTTCGCAAAATTGGGAGTGGAGGCAAGTACATTTCCGGGATTCATATAAGTATACCAAACTGTATTTATTATTTATGAGGATTTCTTATATGATTTTTAGTACAGGTGTGTTAAAAATGTTTACAAAACTTTTCAACCAAAATTTCCGAAAGTGAAACAAAAAGAAATTTATGTCGAAAAAATAAAGAGCCGAAAGTGAACTTTATCATTTAGAAAATTAAAAGAAAAAAACTAAAAAACGAATCAGCATCCATGGAACAGGAAATATCTGAACTGAGATGAAAAATTTAAAATACTTGTTTTCTATTTAATCATTTTAGTAAATGTCTTGTATAACTCCAGTTAAAGTAATCCTGCTTGCTGTATTACTATAGCAGTTTTTATATTTCTTTTACAATTTTCCGTGAAATTGTCAGGGAAAACCTGAAAAAGTCAGGGAATTTGATAATTCAAAATTGCTTAGAACCCAGACTATAGAATACAATATATATTGAAAACTGAAATTAAATATGGTACAATAAAGTTTGTATAATATTTATTCTAGGAGGGAATATTAAAGAAGCTAGAGAGTCATATAGAAAGGGAAGAAAGAAGATGGAGAAATCAGTTGAGTCAAAAGGACGCAGAAATACAAGAGCTGAAAAGTCAGTGTATCTCCCAGGTATGCATTTTTTCTGCTGATATAAAACTCATTACCTTATCATACAGGGTGTTTCAAAAAACATGTTGAAACACTCTGTATATTGATATTACAAATTTGCCGACCTAGTTTGTGGTAATGATGTCCATGTAATAAATAAACACCTCTACTACAAACCAGGACAACTGGCAAAAAGGGCTGTTAGTTTTGGAACGCTTAAATTTGTAGATTTTTGGCACTATTATAATTCACTACTCTAATTTGTTAGATCATTAGAATATTTATTAATTCTTAATTACTTACATTCTTAGAGCAACCAGACTGAATCACCTGCGATTACGTATGATTCATATGGGATTCGGTTTGCCTATGAATGCATAGAAAGGTCCCTACCCGTCATTGTCGATGAGGTATTGTAATGATTCGTTCTTATCGCTTTTTGTGTTGTCTTAATTTAAAATAAATCGACATTACTCGAAGTACAAAAGTGTATTAAACCGAGGAAAAGGTCATACTGAAAATATAAAGTAGATACGTCTTTTAAAGAATCGGGTGACAATGAAATCGTTTTCCAGCCTGTTATTTTCATATGGTTTGAGATATCTTTTTCAAAACTGTAAGTTAGGTAAGAACCTCATTTTAACATAAAATATATTTTTGTAGTACTTCCGGTTCAGCCGGAAGAGTTAATGACCTTGAAATTTGTTAAAATTTTCGTAAATTTCCCTACAATTTAATATATCACACCATATGTCAAATGTCAACGTTTTCCATGGAAACTGCATTTAAAAATCTGGAAATGTTCACTCGTGTTTTCCTAGAAAACAAAAGAAAAAAGAAACTTGGAAAAAACAAAATATAATATGGCATCTAGTATGCCTTTAGACTATTAAACAAGAGACATAAGAGCGTGATAGAAATACCTTTATTTTTTTCAAAATTTTAATATCGGAAAATTGATTTTTAACTGGAATATTTGGGAAAACTCTTTGAGATAGAGAGACGAAAATTTCACTTCCCAAATCTTACTTTTTACTAACTTTATTTTTATACAAATTAGATCTCAAAAGTTTGTATTTTCAAAAATAAATGAAATAAATGTCAAGTTTATCATTTTTTTGCTTTAATACTACTTAATACAAAAAAAAATACACATAATAGCTAGAAACATCAAAGAAAGTTGATAACAAAACAAAAGCTAGTCATAATTAAAATTTTCGAAATTGCCGCCATTTTCTTCATAGCACCTTGTTCATTTGTCTACAATTTTTGAGGCAACGTTTTGTTTTTGTTGCTCAGGTAGCATTCTAACAGCATATCTTATTCTGTTTTCTAGATCTTCGATATTTTCTGGAACGGTCCACACAACTTCCTTAATGTGGCCTCAATAAAAAAAATCTAGAGGCGTGAGGTCCGGAGATCTCACTGTCCCATTCGTCCCTATCTCATAAACAAGATGCTATTTTGTTGTTTATCGTTAGTTTTCTTTTCTTTTCGTTTTTTTTTTTCATAAATTCAAAAAATATCTTTTGATTTCATATTTGTGTGATGTTTAGCCGTTTAATGCACTATGGAGACGATGCCGGAACGATATTAAATTCATTTAATCTTTCAGGCCATTTTTCCCTTGGAATTTGTGTAAAAAATAATTCTTTGCAGAATTTGCAACAATTCATCATTAAATATAAACAAATCCTCTATGGACGTTATTAAGAAATTCTCGTTCATATTTATAATTAATTAAAAGCAAGCAAAACAGCAAAAAAAAAACTAACACATTCACTTTGGTTGCTGAGTTCAGAAAATCGGTATGTCAAACACATAACCAAAGATCAACCTGCGTCCACCGCTTGAAATGGTTTATCACTCGGTTGAACATAGTCTTGATATCTTTGTTGATAAAGTCTTTTGGCTTCTTTCCTATTTTGGTTGCACTCGCCAAAAATTAACAGCATATCAACTTGATGATCACGATCAAATTTATTATTATGTGCATTTTTCTTATATTTTTTAAATAAAAACAAAATTATCTATGCAATACAAAAAGTATAATTGACAGAAGATTTTATTTAAACAAATGCCACAACACCATACAAAGATGGATACCTATCCATGGCTTACTGGATATTATTTCGTTAGAACATGTCCATAGGCTACTTGATTCTATCATTGCTTTAAAACATGTAATGTGTTGTTTTCGACAATATTTTAATGTGGTCTTTGTTAAAATAAGTATGTTGTGGGTTGTAGGTATTTAACGGTAGAAAAACAGGAACGAGAAAAAAAGTTAAGCCAATTTATTAGTGTTAATAAAAAATATGGGGTAGTATAATACTTTTTTTTTAACAGTTATTTAATTTATTTTTGTTTGTTAAAAACGCAAAATCAAATTTGCGAAGATTTTAACAAGTTGAAAAAATATGGATCATTTCATTTAAAATTTCAAAAACATTTTGGTTAAACCGGAAGTACCACAAATATATATATATATATATATATATATATATATATATATATATATATATATATATATATATACATACATACATACAGGGTTATTCACGCAACCCGATAATTAAAAGTTTTTTATGATGCCATTTAGATAAAATTTTCAATTTTTTTGGATTAAGGTAAGGTCAAGGGGTACTTCCTTTTTGAAATATTTTCAACTTCCTGTCACTTCCGGTTTAACCGGAAGTTGGTATCAACTTGCTTATTTTAAATGGAACACCCTGTATTTTATAATATTTTTGGATTCCAAGGAGAATTTTAATGCTATTTTATGTAGCATGTCCTATACCTAGGTTCAAGCGTTCTTAAAATATTTGACCTTGAACCGAAAATGAGACTTCGGGGTACCTAATTTTAAAATCTCATATTTTTGTAAGTTTTGAAGATATAATCTTCATATTTTGCAGACAATCGGTAAATAATCTTAGGTTTCGATTTTTTTTATTGAATTTGTCTATTTTTATACAGGGTGTCCTAAATTCAGCGGCAATCATTCACATTTTCAAAGCCGCTAAAGTCCGTTTTTTTAAATGGGACACCCTATAACTTTATCCACTATCAAATGTAGAATTTCATTTTCTATCGAAATGTATTAAGGTTCCCTATACCTATTCGTAACCATTTTCGAAATAATTGGGTTTTATAAAAATGTCGTATGTATTTGCATAAATGTCTACGTGTTCCAATGGTGAGCCATGGAAAAACAATTGTGATCCAATATGACAGATGATTAGTATGTACTATTTATCGAAAGCTGTCAGTGATAAACTGAATCTTCTAAATCGAAATGGAAGAATACTCAAACGCTGATATTCTCAATCTATTTTATATTCATGGAGAATGTTATAAAATTTTGGAGAGAACGTGTCGTGTGTTTAATGAACGCCATTGGCAAGAAGGTTAAAGTTACAAAAAATGTTCCGAAACCAGTGACAAATGCCGAGGATAAGGTAATAAACACATTAGCTTATCTCCACGCAAACCAGCAAAGTTCAATACCATCTGCAGAAAACGATTTGGGAAGTTCTTCTTCATCTGTCCAAAGAATCTCATATGCACCCTTATTCCTTCCAAAATGTGCAAGCCTTGAGACCTGGTGATGACGTCCGACGAGTAGAATTTTGCGAATGTATGTTTTTATTATATATTATTAAATGATCAGGTGCGGTACTGTATTTATGAAGACAATTTAAACAGTGATAAGTATTTGGAAATTCTACGAGGGACGGTTTCTGAACTTATAGAAGAAATTCCTATTGGTGAGCTGCGAAATTATTGGTATCAATTAGATGGGGCACCAGCACATAATTCCTCTGCAGTTTATCTCCAATTATCTCGAATTTTTGAAGATCGCTGGATTGGTCCCAATGGCCCTTGGAGATGGCCCTCGCGATCACCTGATTTAACACCCCTAGACTTTTATTTATGGGGATTTATCAAAGGTAAAGTCTATGCTTCCCCAGTAAATAACCAACAAGATTTACTGGACAGGATATGAACAGCTTTTGCCGAATTAGAAAACGGACAAATTCAAATTTCAAATCAGCTGTCATGTTGAATAGAAAAACACAACAATTGTTTTTCCATGGCTTACTACGGGAAGGTGTAAGCATTTAGCAAATAAATAAATAAAAAAATAAAATGTTTATTAACGGTTTCCCATACAAAAAGTTATAGAGCATCACAATGTAAACAAAAAATCAACAAAAAATTACATAAACAGTTACCAATCCAGTTTCTTAATATAACCTTTGAAGGACTTCAGTGAATTGTTAAAAACATCGAGTTCGCCACACTTTTCATTAGCTAATCTGCAAAACCTAGATATAGAACTATTCATTCCATAATTAGTTCTATGAAATGGTATAAAGAATAGATCATTATCCCTCATTACACGCTGGGGTACATGCAAAGGTATTAATGAAAGTAGCTCAGGTGATTTAATAATATTATTAACAATTTTAAATAAGATGGGCACATCTAACTGAGCTCGCCGTTTCTTAAGAGTGTCCATACTAAGTAATTTTTCAATATCTGGATAATTAATTTGTTCATTGGATATGCCTAATTTAAAAGCTATAAATCGCAAAAACCTTTTTTGAACTTTGTCCAAAGACTCGATATAGACTTGATAATGCGGAGACCACACCGGACTTGCATACTCAAGAATAGATCGTACAAATGAATAGTATAAAGTTTGAAAGCAATTTATGTCATCAAAATCCTTCAAGGTACGAGTAATAAATCCCAACATCTTCATGGCCTTATTTCTAATATGATTGATATAATAATCAAACCTTAGTTCATATATTCCTAAGTCTTTTATTTGGTTAACTCTTTCCAACTGTTCATTGTTTATTAAGTAATTAAAAGTAATTGCATTCTTCTTTCTTGAAATTGTAAGAATTTTACATTTGTTAACATTCAACTCCATGCCATTTATATCACACCAGGCTGAGAGTGAGTCTAAGTCATTCTGCAGTCTCAAACAGCCATCAACGCTATCAACAACATTAAACATTTTCAAGTCATCAGCATAAAGTACATACCTACTAGACCTGAATTCAGTCACAATATCATTAATGAAAACATTGAAAAATAAAGGAGACAAATGTGATCCCTGCGGGACACCCGAGGTAGCAAAAACTTCATCCGAATAAAAATTCTTGATCTTCACAATTTGTCGTCGATTGCACAAGTAATCCTTCATCCACATCAGCAATTCACCATACACCCCAATTGACTCCAGCTTTCCAATGAGAATATCATGATTAACTCTGTCGAATGCCTTGGAGAAATCAGTATACACCACATCAACTTGATGTCGTTCCTCCAAAGCACCCAACAAGAATTCCTCATAAACTAACAGGTTTGACGTTGTGGAACGACCTTCCATAAAACCATGCTGTGCCGTTGAAACAGCATTACCAAGCAGACGTGATATTTGCTTTGATACAATACATTCAAACACTTTTGCCATTATACACATTTTAGAGATAGGACGATAATTTTCAATAATAGACTTGTCACCATTTTTAAAGATAGGCGTTATATAAGTTATCTTCCAAAGATCAGGATATGTGCCCATGTTCAAAGAGAGCTTGAATATTCTCAGCAACACATCAGATAAAACACACAAACAATTTTTAAAAAATATTAGAGGCAAAGTATCCAATCCTGGTCCTAATTTAGACTTTAAGTTTGTTATACAATTAAAAATATCCATTATATCTATATCACATCTGTTAAATCTAATTTATTATCATCTTGTATTATAGGAATATCACAGTTATTGCTGACAAAGACAGATCCAAAATGCTCAGAAAATAATCGTGCTATTTCCTGAGGATCATTGGAGGTACAATTTTTATATGTCATGGAGCATGGCAATTCCATATTTTTTTGTTTCAAAAGTGTATACTTCCAAAATTCTTTACTATCTAGCTTGATATTATCTTGAATTTTATTTATATGATTTTGATAACACACCTTATACAGTGTTTTACTCTGTTGACGAAGACACAACAAGACGTTAAACTTTATATAATCGCTGTAGGAGTGTGTTTGTTTCCACTCTCTGTGCATAATTTTCTTGTTGATAATTGCATTTTTCAGCTCCATACTGTACCAGTCTGGAAACTTTTTATTATTTGCTTTTAATTTCGAAACATAAATCTCAATACAAGTGAAAACAACATTATAAAAAGCATTTAAGGCCTGATTAATATCCTGAGCATTAAGAACCTGGTCCCAATCTACATTTGATAGAAAATGATTTATCTCAATATAATTTGCTAATTTAAAGTTAAAATATTCATATTCAAATAACATATTTGGCATTTCATTCTTATCTACTGGTAAATTAAAATATATTGCTGGATGGTATTTATCACAGGGTAATAAGGTGTTATTACAGACGTCTACGTTAATATTAGGCGTAGTAGAGAAAACAAGATCCAACATTGATCCATATGAATTACGAATCATATTTATTTCATAGAGATTAAGAAAAGCAAAATAGTCTATAATGGTTGATGCTTGAGATGAAACTAAATTGTCTACTTTTACACCTAGATCATCATTTGTCCATTCAATATTAGGTAGATTAAAGTCGCCACTTATCACAATTTTGTCACAATTATTAATTTGCACCGCTTCTTCGAGTGACGCACAGAAAGCTTCGTAGGCTTCTACAGGAGATTGAGGGGGAAGGTACACTGTTCCTATCAATATTTTTAGGTTGTTTAACAAAATTAGGACAAACACATGTTCCAGAGTTAAAACATTAGTATTTATTTGCCTTGCTGGAATCTCTTTATCAACTGCAATTAACACACCACCTCCACGTTTACAAATGCTTGTTCTTTCAGATCTGTCACATCTAAACAATGAATATTGATCAAATCCAAGTTCTTCTGTGGCTATATCTTCACACAACCAAGTCTCAGTAAGCATAATTACATGATATGAATCAATGGCCAATGAAGTTGTTAATTGCTTAAGTTTAGACCTTATACCCCGGACATTCTGATAATAAAACACTAGACCATCCTGTGACGATATCTCGTGTGAAAATTTTCTCTGTGAAAATTTCGATTTCTGTCGTGAGTTAAATACTGCCTTTGTTGGTTATTGTTGTTATTGTTTCGGCGAAATATAAATGGCCGAATATAAATATCAGTTGGCCAAAGCTGGCTATTGCAAATAGCTTCCACATCTTGTGTACGAACACCAATTTTAAAAGAAGAAACATAGTTTTGTTTATTTTGCAGTTTTTCACAGGAGATTATGTCAATCGAATTATTTTTCAGATGATCAGCAATAAGAGTCTCAGTTGTACCTGCTTGTAAATTGCTTAAATGATACCATTTGCACTCTTCCGCTGCTTGCAGTTCACCAGCAGCATCATTTGTACCTCTCACCACCTGTGCCTTCTTATCTTGCAAGTGAGAAACACTCTTTCGAGGGGCATCAGTATTCATGTTGATGTATTTTCCCAGAGTGGATACTGTCTGGGCTTGCACTATGGCATCAGAAACCTTTTCACTGCTTACAGAATTTCTCCCATTACCAGCCTCACTCGATATACCTTTCTTCTTTGAATCAGCTGAGTTTGCACTTGTTCCATGCATGAGAGAAATTATCTTGGTTTTATCCGATATTAGCTGGTCCTTATCTTGAATATTCGATTTTAATAAGGTATTCTCCTCTTCCAAATGTCTCAATTTTTCTGCATTTAAAAGACAACTGCGAACAGCTATTTTGCAGTTTAGACAACAAATCATTAGCACACGTTTTTTAAGGGGTACAATGCGCAGCTCAGAACTACCTAGATTCAAACAATTAAGACAAAAATCCTGTCTACAGATGTCACAATTAACAGAAGAAATTCCATCATTCTCTTCAAAAAGTGATTTTTTACATTGAATACATGTGGCCATTTTTAAGGTTACGATCGCAATATGTATTGAAAAACCTCAAAGTCGAATCAACACTAACACCTGCACTACTGGTAGTACAAAAAAAAAAGAAAAAAAACCATGGACGAAAAATGTAAACAATGACACATTTGAGGTTAAGAGTTAAGGAATAAGTTAAATACATATGATAGTTTAATAAAAACCTGATTATTTCGAAAATGGTTATGAATAGGTATAGGGAACCTTAATATAGTTCAATAGAAAATTAAATTCTATATTTGATAGTGCATAAAGTTGTAGAGTGTCCCATTTAAAAAAACGGACTTTAGCGTCTTTACAAAAATATGAGATTTTAAAATTTGGTACCCCGAAGGCTCATTTTTGGTTCAAGGTCAAGTATCTTAAGAACGCTTGAACCTAGGTATAGGACATGCTACATAAAATAGCATTAAAATTCTCCGTAGAATCCAAAAATATCATAAAATATAGGGTGTTCCATTTAAAATAAGCAAGTTGATACCAACTTCCGGTTAAACCGGAAGTGACAGGAAGTTGAAAATACTTTAAAAAAGAAGTACCCCTTGACCTTACCTTAATCCCAAAATTTGAAATTTTCATTAAAATGGCATCATCAAAAACTTTTAATGAACGGGTTGCGTGAATAACCCTGTATATATATATATATATATATATATATATATATATATATATATATATATATATATATATATATTATGTATTTAATTAATTAAAAGATCTAGTTCCAGAATATTCGTTGGATTACAAATTAGAAAAATACTAAGTGATGTGAAGTTTGATCAAAAACTAAGTGATGAATTAGCTGCGTGGAAATTTTTTCGGAGTTTTTAGGAAACAAAAAAGTAGGAATCTACGAAAAACTTGTTGAATTACTTGAAAGTGCAGTATGGGCAGTCGCGTGTCTCTTAAAATGCACTTTCTGCACTCCCATTTAAATTTTTTCCAGAAAATTGGGATTTGGTTAATGACAAGCAAGGATATACTAACAATGGAACAATGCTACCATGGCAGATGGGATCCAGCAATGATGGGGGATTATTGTTGGTGTCTTATGAAATAAAGCAATTAGGGATATAAACGAAAGTCAACATTTGTCAAAAAAGTTATCTACAAAAAACTTACTATAAAATGTATTTTCATGTGTATTTTTGCAAATAAAACCTGTATGAACTTATATATAAAAATATATACAAATTTTGAAATAAAATAAAAATAACTCTCTAACTCAGAATCTATAGGTAGTAGACAAATTTGGTTACACCTAATCCCGGATGCTTTTAACTTCCCCGAAATGCCGTTATCAGTCGTAATCTTTTTATCGTATTTGTTAACTAGTCGTATGTAATATGACCTACTTATCAAGACGATTTCACATGTGTGACATTGACACATTTGATATGACTGACATTTCCGCGACTCGTCAAAAATGTCGGACATTTCCATTTGACACGCAAATATGTCGGCATATTTCTCTCTCTGTCCAACTGTCTGCCGATTTTTTATGTTCTAACAATCTACATCACTATAACCGATCTGCTTGTTATCCATCATTGATGATTATAAAATTATGTTCTCTTACAGTTACAAGTTAAAGTATCGGCCCTGGAAAGCCAGCTGGCTCAGGAACAGGCTGAGAAGACGAGGTTACTAGAAGAACGCCAACAGTCCAGGAACGTGCCAGAAGTGAAAGCGGTTCACGCCGATTCGACAGCGACCATAGAAAGATTATCAGAAGTATGTCACGTAATGTTACCGTTTTAGTAGCGTAACTCTGTTTTTGTTTTAGGAAATAGATCGTTTGAAAGAACAACTCAGGATAGAACAAACGAAAAGTAGCGAATCGATTGTATATCAGAATGTAAGTGGGTTTTGCTAATATATTCGCTAAGTTTCATAAAATGTCATGTACCGGGTGTGTCATATATATATATATATATATATATATATATATATATATATATATATATATATATATATATATATATATATATATATATATATATATATATATATATATATATATATATATATATATATATATATATATATATATATATATATATATATATATATATACCGGGTGACAATGAAACTACTACCCAATCAAAATGTTTAAAATATTTTCACCCAAAACAAAATTTTAACTCTTATTTGTTCTGGATGAAGGTAAATTTAGCTTTTTTGTGAATGATGTCTTATGTTGAACTTAATTTCTTTATAAGAACATTCAAAAATTAATTTGTTACAGGGTGAGACGAGTTAATAGTGACTGAACTATAAAAGACAGCCGGCTGAACTAGGTGTACACTAAATAGGAATTTTTAATAATGAAATATATTTATTGTTAAACATTTTTTACTATAATCATTCCTAAAATTTGATTTTATTCCCCTCCGTGTGCAATAATCATTATGTTTGTTTGTAACCAGTGTATGGAACAATATTTTTGGGGGACTGTGTATAACTTCCTTGTTTAGTAGCGTAACATTATTATTTGTTGTGTAATAGTTTCATATCGATTATAAATCAATTTTGTAACCATTTTTTAAGTTTGTAATTTTAGGTGAGCTTTTTGCAGTTACTACTCAAATAATTATTTTTATAGCTTTAAGTTCTATTGTAATAAATACAACATATTTAAAAATATTCAGTTGTTTTTGTTCTTGCAAACACCAGATAAGCGCCAAGAATTTCCCGTCTATTTATGATCTAGACATAATAATAATAAGGGGTATGATGGTCAGTAGGGATGGGCGATATTAGAATTTACCTATTGATAGTTTTCATTGGTACTTATCGGTATATTTGCGATTTTATCGATATGTCGTTGATATATCGATAAAACGCGCATCCCTAATCGTGAGGAGCAGCTAAATTTCAAGCAATTTCGTTGACTTTTCTGCCAATTACGGCTAGTTGCTAAACACATTTTTATTGTTTCATTATAATTACACTATCAATCGAAAAAGAAGAGATCGTTGTAGTTAGTATCGAGCTCATGGTCTTCGTGGATCATTGGTCAGAGCTCTTTCCTAAAATGCAGAGATCCTGGATTCGAGTATGGGAGACAATGTAAAAAATCCTTTTTCAATATGTCAGGGTAGGGTAGGGTAGAGTAACCAAACTGATTTTTGAACACCACTTTTTTAGACTTCAACCATATGATTAGCTAAACTAAAATTGTTGTGTTACCTATACGATAACTGAAGACCGTATAAAAAAAATTGATCAATATATGTACACATTTAAAAACTAAAATAAAAAAGTGAACTAAATTTAATGAACTTTCTTGTTCTATCGTGTTAACCAATGATACCTGGCTCTGAGTGTGATTCTAACTAATGGCCGTTAAAACGTTTTATTATGAACTTTATTGGAATATTTTATGTTATACTTTTTTTTATAGCTTCTTTCTCACCCGTGAATATTTTTGTTGCTTCGTCAAAAAAGAAATAAAAAAAAACATTTTTGAGAGTTTTCTTGATATAATACTACCTATTTTTCACCTTTCTGTATGTGTTTATCAAATTTAAATTTAGCTTATCTATTCAAAAATAGCTGCTAAATCAGTGTTGCCAACTCAATTTTTTTTCTTCGTAATAGATTTCTCAAATAACATAACAGAATGATATTAGATTTGATTTTTTAATAAATAAATATATTTATCATTTCTGAGTAGTTTCTATTTATTTTAAAAATGTTAACCATACCCAATCGAAAACCATAATGCGGCAGTGCCATCTTTGAACAAGCGGAAGAAATATGACCAAAAAAGAAAATGTTATGAATGATGATCATTAATGCACGGAACACAACGAAGCTTCCGTATTCGTTTATTGTAAAAATAACCTACAAAAACGAAACTTAAAAAGGAAATACACATTTGTGATATAAAAATGGGTGATAATTTTAATATTGGGACTAAATATAATCGTTTATAACCTATGTGTCAAAAAAGTATGTAGCAAAACAAAAAATACAGCACGAAAATTTAAATTTAACGTAAATGGACGGAAACAATAACGTACTTTGTGTTTCACGCTTAAGCAAAGTACTGTATTAACCGCGCCTATTGAGTGCATTTTTTACTTATTAATGTTATAAAAATAGGCACCAATTTTACGTATGGCTAAGCACGTGTCCGAAATTCAGTTCGGTGGGAGTCCAAGCCAGAAATTTATTTCGTGGGGGCCAAACGGTCAAACCTTAGGAAAATTAGTAAAAAGCATGCCTATACCAACATATTTTCAAAGTTTCGGGGGGTCCAGCCAGACCCCCAGGAACTCCCCTGGCTACGTGCCTGCAGTGGCATTTACAAAAAAAAAATACTATCTCTTTTTTTAATAAAGAAATATAAACAAAGACAGCACGAATCGTTATGACCTATACAACCATTAAATGAATTGGAAATTCACATACCGGACAAGAGGCTGTCAAAAATACTGAAACAAGTTAATTCATTTCGTGTAAGCTCACTCTGCTTACCATTGTTTACGTTTTCTGAGAGGTCAATTACATAGATTTTTTGGCTGCTTTTAAAATTTTAATAGATTTTAGGCCTTTAGCAAAATAGCGTAATAGAAAATGTCAAATCGTAATAGATCTGTTACAATTGTTATAATAGGGGTGGCAACACTGTACTAAATAAAACTTTAAAAATGTTTTAAAATTTCCCCCGATACCAATAAGCGCGTCCGATTTTTTTGAAATAGTAACATTTATCTTGAAATGACCTTAAATATCCATAGTGCCTCTATAAATCGTCCAATGTATCGGAATTCTAATCACGTCATGGCGGACTTTATTATTCCTCTATTGGCAACATTGAAAAAAAAAAACACAAGTGATTAAATCTCAAACCAATCTGTGAATACGGGGATTTGCTTAAATATACTTGATTCCATTATTATAGATATAGATACATCTTTTTACATCCCAAATAAAAAAAAGACGTAACGCTTGGACACTATAGATCTCTTATAAACGTTTAAAGAAATTCTAACTAACAAAAGTGAAACTTAGAGGAAACAGACAATTGTCTTTTGAGGAATTACACATTTTTGATACAAAAATGGGCGACAATTTTAACGTTCGAACTAAATATATCCGTTTACTTTATAACCCATATTTGAAAACATTATTAACAAAAACATAAAGTTTGACGTAATTCTAGATTTGATTTGCTTTGTTCCACACTTTACCAAAAACGACGTACAAATTCGCAAACATAGCTTTTGATAAAGATAGAACACACGATTTCTGCAGTGGAAGCCAATAGCACCACGGTGGCGTAGCAGAACCAATATTTAAAATTTAGATGTTAACTCTTTGTTTATATTCCGCCGTGACGGATTGGTTTATACGTGGACAAGGCAATCACCATCTTTCTTGATTGTGCCCCCCTCATCTAATATCCTCTACTATAAGTTGAGAGATGAAGTAGATTTTTCAATTCTGATTTTTTAGTTGAATGTAATTTAAAGGTTACATTTTAGAAACTACTAAGCTGTAATATAAAGGACTCAACTTTTAACAGTAACTGTAGGAGTATTAAGAAATGATTGATATCAGCAGAAATAGGACAGATTATAAAATCTGAATAACCTCATTTTATGGTTTACCTTATTAAGACAACTGCTTATTTAAAACAAAGTAGTTAAAACGTTTTACAGGTTTTGTATTTTAAAATTTTGTCTAATTAACTCTACGAACTTTAATGAGAAGTATTCTTGTCTTGGACACTTAAAAATAATAATACAACAGATTTTTTTGTCCCTTATATTAAAAATAAAAACAAAGTTTAAATTTAAGCAGCTGGATCATCGCCCTTAGTCGTCCTTGTGTAGATCAGCTGAGCTCTGTGTTGGACAACCTGTTTGATTAGACCTGAAAATAGAAACAATATTAGTGCCCAAAATAGAAAACATGTTTGCAACTTTTAATTTCTGTTAATCATCAGACTCATTAAATCAGTTTTACCTTTCATGGTATTTTTTCAAGTCAAAAAATGGTCATCATAAAAAAATGTGTAGCTGAAACTTATTTTGCAGTTTTCCAATTTTAAAAAATAGTAATATTTTCAAAATCTAAAAATATATTATTTTTGAAATCTAAAAACACCATTACTTTTAAAAGTGGATTTACCCCCCTCCTAGGACCACCATGTTTCAAATTTGACTGTTATTTGTCTTTCCGCGTTCTCAAAATGTTTTCTTTTACATTTTTAAACCCCTCAAAATTATAAGCTATTTTTGGTGTATACTTTAAACAAATCATTTGATAGTTTTCAAGTTTTTGATAGGGTTTAAGAGACCCTATAGTTATTGTACACGCCAAGATTACTTCGCATATAAATAGGTTGGTTCTAATGTCTTTTATTGGGTGTTGCTATAAAAAACAATAATGAAAAAATGGAAATAAAATAGGTAACTAAAAAAATATTGTGTAAAATATAATATTGCATATATTTCTGTCTATAATAATTTTATTTCAAAACTGTTTAGATATGGTGTAAGGTGAACCTTTAGATCTTCTAAGATCATACTTGTCTGGCAGAGACAGAGCGTGCAAGCAAATGGTACTCATACGGTCGGTTGCAGAAAGCTCAATTAAAGTTTAGAATATTTAACGGAGTGTCAAATTTGACAGCGACTTTCTAGTGACTTAAACTTAAGTTCACTAAAAACACAAGTTGAGAATGTGTGCAAGCTTATAACTACTTTCATCCACACATCCACAAGATTATACCCACATATACACGGATGGCTCAAGGAAAGATGGTAGAACAGGATATGGAGTCCACGGCTCTCAAAACAAATACAACTTCTCATCAAGACTCCCTAACCAACTTGACATATGTTCAGCTGAGATGGTTGGTATCTATGAAGGAATTATATACTCACTCAAAAAAAAAAAATCAAAGACGACCTAATATAGACAGATTCCCAAAGTGCATTACAGAAACTTAATAGAAACTATATTTACCCTAATCATGACTACATAACGCTTACTACAAAACAATTACTGATAGATGCTAATGAAAACAGTAGTAACATTAAAATAGCCTGGATTCCAGGTCACTAAGGAATCACAGGAAACAATACTGCAGACAAATTGGTCAACATAGGCAGAACTTTAAATATAACTAAGGACATACAGCTAGATAAAAATCATATAACACCTATTATTAAGCAAAATATTAAAAAAGAATATGCTCAATATTGGAAGGCAACACTTAACAAAAAAGGATCCTGGTATTCTAAAATCCAAAAAGAATTTCCCACTACAAAGTGGTACAAAAAATTACCATACATAAATGGAACACATTACAATGCTGGTTAGAATGAGAACTGGCCATTGTATGACAGCCAACCAACTATACAAAATAGGGGTAAAAGAATCGCCCAACTGCGAACGTGGGCACATAGAAGACCTCAACCACATATTTATAGAATGTCCTATAAATCAGATACCCAATACAGATATATACCAGGAACTGCAAAAAAAGGGACATCCAACACCTATGAACATTGCTACTATACTAACAAATCCAACTTTACAGATATTAAAGTTAATTAAGGACTTCCTAGCCATCAACAAAATAAAACTATGAACTGATATGTCGTCACTTAGTTACTTTGCTGTATTTTCAGACTATGCTAACCACCAAACAAGAGCATGCACATGCCTCTGGGTCTGGGTGAGATGTCGGAGTCTCACAAAATAATCAGACAAATACTATTTAGCTTTCAAATAGTTTTCAGAAAGTACGGCCACAATGCTGTCTCTATTCGTTCTGCGATGCCATGACTAACTAAATAATCATATAACCCATTTTTTCATTCCAGATATTTAAGAAATCACCAATATTACCCCATTCCCGTGTGTGATACATATCCCATAATTGTTAATCCTCTGTTGTGAATGTCTATTACTAACAGTTTACTCACCTTCAAGAAGAAAGAAGAAACCTACACAGAACCGCACACAGCACTCAAAAAGAAACATCTACAGTTACCTAAAGACCCACACAAGTACCAAAGAAAAGTATAACTTGGAAAAGAAAGGACGTTCAGGACGTGATTCAGAGTCAGACCAAATCCTGGATGCTGAGAGAATGGGCTGGGAAATTATTGTACTAGGAATAGAGTTAAAATCACTCAAGTCAAGATCTAACCTTAATATGGTAGAGTTTAAACTATTCGAGAATTGGGAGTATCCATTGACTCTTGCAGAGAAAACCAAAACTGTTGGGTATCACTTTTGATGAAAATTTAAAGTGGTGTTTTTATGTTGACGATCTTTCATCTAAACAGCGCTGTGTCTGTTACGCATTAAATTTTATGTCCAGCAAAGATGTGCTTCTAACTCTTTATTATGCTAATATACACACCCCAATTAGGTATGGTATACTAAATTGGGGTATGAGTTTTCATATTAAAAGGATTTTTATTTTACAAAAGTATGGAATGCTTCTGACAGAGGAGGCATAAAGTTCCGTGAATCATATTGCGAAGCTCTTACAAATTTGACTGTTGCTGCCATTTATGTATATATATATATATATATATATATATATATATATATATATATACATATACATATATATATATATATATATATATATATATATATATATACAGGGTGTTTCCTAAACATTGGTAAAAAATTCGTAGGGTGATTCCTAAGGTATTTTTATGTAAAAAAGTTATTACAAACATTTGTCAAAAATGCTTCCTAAGGTAGCTACGCCCCTTCAAATGGGGCACCCTGAAGACGGTTTTTCCTCCATATTTCCAAAACCGTTCATACAAAAATCATGAAAGTTGGTAGATCGTACAAACTTTGAATGCTGAATCAGAATTTGAGCCCAGAGTATCAAAATTTTAATCAGGGATGTACCATACCAGGGGGGCTGAAGGTAAAAACAACCCCATTTTTTATGACATGCTTACTTTACATTCTGATATCCTGATATGATACCTGGAGGTTTTTTACGTAAAAAAGGTACTCTTTGTTCATATCAATAGGGATAGTAGTTTTCGAGAAAATCGCAATTTTCTATAGTGATGCATCGGCACCCTTCTGAGCTGAGAATTCCCAAAAAAAAAAATTATCGGAGGCGTATCATACTTAAGTGGTTATGGGTAAAAATAAACCCAATTTTTTGATGATTAGACTCTTGAAGAATTTTTACGTGAAAAGTATACTCTAGATATTCATTGGGCTAATCGTTTCGACCTCACTTATGACCTGCTCGGTCTCCGGACTTAAACCCTTTAGATTATTTTCTATGGGGTCATCTAAAGTCATTAGTTTATGTCACACCAGTGGAAAATGTGGACGATTTAAGAAATCGTATAATTGCAGGTTGCAATGCGATAAGGAATACCCCTGCCATATTTGAAAGAGTTCGTCAGTCAATGAGGCAAAGACTAGATTCATGTATCCTAGCAGATGGTGGTCATTTTCAACAATATATATATATATATATATATATATATATATATATATATATATATGAAGTATATTGTTTTGTACACCGTAACAAGCGTTTCTTTCAAGAAATAAGATCATCTCATAGCTCTTACTTTTTCTCCAATTATTATGTTTGTTTCAATACGTACTTTTAAATTGAAGAAATTAACTATTGATATTGATATATATCTCAAAAAATTAAAAACATTTCTATTTTTATTGTCATTTTTTAAACATAAATACTTTTGAACAAAAACATCCTTCAGATTGGTGATTAAGGCCTTCAAAATACTTCAGTGTACTAAAACTGAAATGTCAATTTCTAACACTTTGAATTTCTAAATATGAGATATTACTATGAAACCTAAAAGCTACAAATACTAAAACAATATTTATAGTCGTTCCACTTATTCTTACCTTTCTGCTGTAATTCAATCAGTGCTCGCCTAGCCAAAGAACCTCTAACCTTCAGACGTTCAGAAACCACTGATGGAGTAATCAATTTGTATGAGGGAACCTCTTTGTACAATTTGTCATAAGTGGCTTTGTCGAACAATACTTGATTGTTCAACTTATCACGTACTTTTCCTTTAGACCACTTCTACAATTAAAACAGAAAATGTTAATATACATTCATCATTAACCAGATTATGAAAAAGAAAAACTTAATTTGAATAAAACATGAAATATAGATTTAATAAATGAATTACCTTCTTTTTGGCTTTACCTCCACCAGATCCTTCCTTCTTCTTCTGAGTCTTTTGGGGCTGTTTCGCCGACGATTTGGAATCCTTTTTTGGAGGCTTAAAATTTAAAAACGTATATTAATTATAATATTCACAGGGGTATAATTAAATATGCACTATTAAAAACACAAATCAGACTCATTAAATCAGTTTTTACAACCAGGAAGATTGTCTTGTAAAGTTTTTCATCACGCGACACGCGGACATTTAGGTATTTTATTTAACCTATAAAATTGAGTTTATTTGAAAAAAAGTAGACATTTTTACTTAAACATAAAAAAAAATTGCATACATCGTTATATCAAGCAAATAGCTGTATAATTTTACCAAAAAAATCCTGAATTTATAGAAATCTAATAGGAAAACATCTACCTACCATCTTGTTTTTTCAACAAAAAGAAAAGGGAACGGAAAGAGAACTACCAACTCATTTTTATAGCCAACATAAGAAAAGTTCCAACTTCACTGCCTTTATTATCACAAGTCTTATTCTTCTAGAAGCTAGAAACATTGTTAGAGGCTTATATGTTTATTTTACGGTGATATTTTTTTAATTAGTGTTGGTTCAATTACCGACTGAGATGAAATCTGAATTCCTAGCCTACACGATGCAAAGCTCTATCCATGAAGCTACGTACCTCACGTTAAAAAATAAACGAACTTTGTGTATACTCTAGAGTATTTTCAATAGTGTCACTAATGTTACTTTATTTACTTGATTGAAAACGCCTTAGCACCTTCTGCGGCGGGCCGTCAAAAAAGTTGGTTCACATTAAATAAGAAAAAAATGCGAATGAGAAACTGGTGATAACCTAACCGTAGGATTCACCTAACAGTACAGATTTATTTTTTAAAAACCGTTGTTTTAATATAGACTCGTAATTCGGTTTCTTCACAAAAAAAAATTTTAGTTTTTTTCAGAAATATCTTTGTTTTGCTGTATGTAGTATAGAAAACGTCGTGTCCATTTTTATACGGAGTGAGGAGAATTAGGAAAGATTGAAAGAAAGAGGTATTGTGCGTGACAATTTGCAGTAAATTCCTGGGGAGATTAAAGCCTTTCAATAAAAAAAATTAAAAATATTTCACTTTTGGTCTATGGTAAGAATTGGAATGCAAGTTAATGCAAAAAATGAAGAAAGATGTTCTCCATGAATGTGAGAGAACGTCTTTCTTTATTTTTGCATTTCATTTTATTTCCCATTTTTGTAGGGTTTTGAGTATGTCAACATTAAATTACTTCTCGCTTTGACTTGGTAAGTTTCTTATGATTATGTTTTTTATACAATTGATCCAAGGCTTTAATTGGCAACCTCGACGTATTCCTGGGCGAATTAGACTTTCATATGTTTTTCTTTCCAAATGTCAAAAATGTATTGCCGTCAAATTGTTGACAACATGGCAAATTTTCTCGACAGCCGGTTTCGACCGACTTAATGAGAAAATTTTTAAAAAAATATTTAATTTGTATAATTTAACCCACTCTTTGTTTACTAGGAACCTAACAGTACTCATCTATCCATGCTTACTATAAAAATATTAATTCTGAAAGTGGGTTGCGAAACAATTTCAACAGGGAGTAGAAAATATGTTCTAGCAGTCGTTTAAGATTACTTAAAATGTTGCCTTTATCTCATAAAGATAACTATCCGAGAGGGGTCGGCTCTAGGATAAAAGAAAAAATCAATGGATATATAAGAATTATTTTCTCTGACAGGAATTCAAGAAACTTATTCTTGTTTTTAATGTTAAACTTTTCATTTGCCTTTATCGAATTGTTTTATGGTGTTTGGAGTAACAGTCTAGGTGAGTGACATAGTTCTATAATAACCAATGTATCAAAGTTCGTGTAAATATTTGTAATAATACTAATAATTTTTTGTAGGTCTAATCTCTGATTCTTTTCACATGTTCTTTGACTGTACGGGATTAGTAGCAGGTCTAGTAGCATCAGTTATCACTAAATGGAGAGCAAATGATAAGTTTTCCTACGGTTATGTTAGAGCTGAAATTATAGCTGGTTTTGTAAATGGTTTGTTTCTGTTATTTATTTCATTTTTCTTAATGTCAGAAGCTGTTGAGCGAGCAATTGAACCTCCTGAGGTAAATAGCCTTATTGTTAATATGAAATTACATGATGTACATATAAAAATGTATTTTAAATCAAATTACCAATTTTTTATTTGTTATAGGTGAAACATGAACGACTGTTTGTAGTATCCGTTTTGGGTCTCTTAGTAAATTTAGTTGGTATTTATGCATTTCAACATGGGCATGGACATTCCCATGGGGGAGGTTCCTCCCATGGTCATAATCATTCCCATGGTGGCAGCTCCCACGGACACTCGCACAACAACCATTCCCATGACTTTAGCATTGACATTGATTCAGGAGGAAGTAGTTCACAAATTATGAAAGGTGTATTCCTACATATATTGGCTGATACATTGGGTATGTAAGATTCTATTAAATTATATGAAACATTGTAGATAAAAATGACAATTTTTTATGGTATGCACCAACTGTATATTTATTCTTCTAAAGCTACTTAAACTAGGAATTGCCTTGTATCTATTCTTCTTTCTTCATTCTTTATTGTCAAAAAATACTATCTACCAAAATAATAAGTCAATGACAAATCACACATAAAAAGTCAACTATATAAACATAATTACAGTAATGTTATAAAAAATATATAAAAAAGTGTCAGGACTTACAAGAGTTCTAACACTACACCACAACTTGTTACGTTCTGGATGTGTGTTTCGCTAACTAAGTTAGCATCATCAGCAGATGATATAAACTAAAGTAACTTATCCTAACAAAGACTATTTATAGGTAAATGTGGTCACACTTGGTTGCACCCGACTGTAGTAAACAATAGAGGTGGCTAGGGGGAATAGGCCCTCTGTCTTTATTTAGTGCTTTCTTACCACATTTAACCATTTCTGTACACTCAAATGCATCCAATAATCTGTTATTAGATACATTTTTAATTAACTTAAGATTATTTATTCGTATTTGGTGAGTGATTTTCAAAGCATGTTCTTCCATATCTTAAATGTTCCATGTATTCTTTAAAATGAATGTTTATGGAGCGTTTAGTTTGCCCAACATCTTTTAGATTGCAGTCATAACAGCTAATTTCATAGATGCTGGAGTAGCATCTATGAAAGAGATAGGGAGGAGTCTCTTTCAAGTCGACTTTGTCCAAGGAGATTTTTCAAACTGTTCTCCGTTTTGTAGGCTACTCTAAAACTTACGTTTTTAAATACTTTTTCTAGACCTCTGGTATATCTGGGATCATATGGGATTACTATGAACTTATTGGGAGCCTCAGGTGCTTGAAGAGTAGAGGCATCTTATAACATTTTCTTATGCTTATGTCTATTTGCTAATTTATGTACAAAATTATCATTACATCCATTAATTTTAGCTATATTTTTAATACGATTCATTTCATTGTTAAAACGTTCTTTACTTAATGGAAAATTGACTAACCTGTGAGTTAAGAAATGAAATGCTGCTATTTTGTGTTGACGGCAATGAAATGATTTGGATGTCATATACCTATCAGTATTAGTAAAGTTGCTGATAAATATCAGTTCTTTTTTGGATTGGGTTTCTAATCTACCCATAAACAAATTTGCAAGGAACGGAGATAAGGAATTGCCCATCGCACTTCCCTCAAGTTGTTTATAATATTTATTTTTGAACTGAAAAAAATGTTGATTCATACATAATTTTGTGAGAAGCAAATATTCATCAATAATATCTTTCTTCAAATTATTGAATTCAAGTAGTTTCTTTAGGTACTCTAAAGCCAGTGGTATGGATACAAACAATGAGCTTACATCAAAAGATATTAAAATTTCACCTTCTTTTAAGAGGACAATCTTAATATTATCTAGGAATTCTAACGAGTTAGTAACCTCAAAGTTATCGTAGGAGATATTTAATTTGCTGAATTCTTCTACTAACCATTTTGAAATGTTGTACGTTGATGATCCAACAGCTGAAACAATAGGTCTCATAGACGTCCCAGGTTTATGGATTTCAAATCAAATCAAATCAATATATGCTTTATTGTCAAAGATACAGAGAATTAATCTTATTGACAAAGCTAAAGTAAAACAGTTTAAACAAAAAATAAAACATCTCACAAAAGGTATGCAATTAATAGGTCACAATGAAGTAAAATTACAAAGTAAAATAGATCAATAAATACACAAATACATAAGTCGGCGAAAATAAAACATAAATAACCATAAAAATATTCTAAAAATGTTTGCTGTAATAATCCCACAGCTCGTAATATGCTTTCACAGTCAGGAGCTTCTTAACAGCCCTTCTAAAATGCATGATACTTGAGCTCGCCCTAATGAAAGCAGGAAGATGGTTGTAAATCTTCCTGCTTTCATAGATAATCGATGCACGGGTCAGCGCCGAGGAAGGGATTGGCAGGTGAAAGTCTTGTGCCTGTAGAGTGTTGTAGCCATGGTTGGGCACCGGAATACTGTCTCTGTACTTGTAAACCAAACAGACTGTCTCAAGTATATAAAGCGATGTTAATGTTAAGATTTTTTTAGCGATAAATAACGGTCTGCATGGCTCCCTACTACCAACGCGGCACACATACCTCACTGCACGCTTCTGTAAAACAAACAGCGTACCAAGCAAGTAACTACATGTGTTGCCCCAAAAGGCTATACCATATCGCAAGTGTGATTCGACCAAGGCATGGTAAAGGTCTTTGCAGCATCAGAGCCAATTTCAGTCGACACAGTACGCACAGCGAAGCAACCAGCAGCAATCTTCTTTGCCAGCGCCAAAATATGTATGTCAAATTTCAGCTGGCTGTCAATCTCAACTCCCAGAAATCTTGTATACAATCTGCTCTCCAGTGGTGCTCCACCAACGGCCAATCCGTCAAGAACGCATTTGAACCCCACAATATTGGTCTTAGAAACATTAAGAGATAAGAAATTTGCATCACACCACTCTTTAACTTTAGGGAGGTCCGACGATATGGTCACTGTTAGGGCATTTACATTAGAATCATGCCACAAAATTGTCATGTCATCGGCGAAGAGAGTGAAGTGTCCCCGAATGTTGACAAGAGACAAATCATTGACATATAAGAGAAAGAGAACTCTACCCTAGAAGCACCAGACGAGACCGAACCAAATGCGACCCTTTGAACTCGACCTCCGAGGAAAGACTCAAACCACTGCAATACCCTGCCCCTAAAGCCATATACATGAAGCTTTTGCAGCAGAATTCCATGATTAACACAGTCAAATGCTTTCGACAAGTCACAGAAAACGGCCGCAACTGCCTCCTTCGCATTAAGGTTCTGGTAAACCATGTCCAAGAATCTAAAAACAGCATCACTGGTACCCTTGCCCAATTGAAAACCAAACTGGCTCAGGTGTAGAATATTTTTATCCGCAAGAAAGGACATCATGCGTGCCTTAACATGTCTTTCGATAATTTTAGAGAGAGAGGACATCAGTGAAACAGGTCTAAAGTTACACGGATCATCAAGTTGTCCTCCCTTGTGCAACGGGATGATTTTAGCTTTCTTAAGACTGGATGGAAAATGTCCAGTCGTCCAAGAATGATTTATTGCTTCTGAAAGAGCATTAACCGCGACAGCCGGAAGCGAAAGGAATACTCTTACTGATAGTCCGTCCTCACCTGATGACTTTTTGTTTTTTATTGCCGCAATTGTTCTTGTAATTTCAAGAGGATCGGTGGGGCGAAAGAAAAAAGACTGCACAACACTGATGTTTCTCATGTATTCCATGGGATCAGCGACCCGATTAATCCTGGCTGTCAAATTCGCAGCAACAGAGCAAAAGTAATTGTTGAGTTCATCTGGAGATATCTCCAGAAATTTCATTTCGGATAGATTCGCTCCCCTGAGCTCATTGACGATATTCCAAGTCTCTCTCTGCAGGCTACCTGACGCATCCAGACGTTCCCTGTAATAATCTTTCTTAACCAACCTGAGCAATTTACGATATAAACTGCGATACCTTTGGAAGTAATTTAGAAATCCTTCCTCCTGGGTAAACTTTCTTATGGAATGTAGAGATCTCATATTTGCAGAGGACACCCTAAGACCTTTGGTTATCCAAGGTTTTTTGTTTTTAATTTTAATTTTTTGAATTGGAAAAGCTTCATTAAAGCATTTCTGGAGAAGGGAATGGAAATCGTCAAGTGGTTCATGGGACCGAAATATATTACCCCAGTTACATTCGGAACAAATGCGACCAAATTTGTTGAAGTTGGTTTTACTAAAAAGTCGTCCATGCTTATATTTTTGTTTTCTGTTTAGATTGCTTAGCCAGTGTCTAACCCTCCCCAAAATGGCCTCGTGGTGTGAGAGACCCGATGCTATAACAGAACAGTCAATGCAATCGGGGTTCAATGATGAGCAAAAATAGTCAATAGTCGTTGAAGAGTACCGAGTTATTCGAGTGGGGGAATCCACATGCATAACTAAATTAAAAGACTTTAATAAGTTTCCCAAATTAATAGTGGCTGGAGTGTCAAAATCAGTAAAATCTATATTAAAATCGCCCAACAATACAATATCACAGTTATTTGGTAAATAAGACAATAATTGTTCCAGATGTACCAAGAAATCACAGACACTTGAGGATGGACTTCGATAAATACAAACAATAAACATTTTAATTCTCTTTAAGAAAATCATTGAAAATTCAAATACTTGTTCTTTAATTAAATTGTCATACTTAGTAATTGATTCATAACTATTATCTTTTAAAAATGATTCCTTGGCCATTATCATGGAACCGCCATGAGATACCTGACATCTACAAAACTTGGAAATAATCAAATATTCTGACAAAACACAAACCTCACCTGGTTTTAACCAGTGTTCTGATATACATAAGCAAGTATAGTTTATCCACCTTACTCCTAATAGACTGAATATTCAGATAAAATATTGAAACATATTCTTGATACAAATCTGAATTTGAGGCGGTTACCGCATTTTGCTTTTGGAAGCTTATATTTAAAAATTTACACTCTGTTTGGGATTCGAGTCACACGTCGGCCACCTCAATATTACTCTACTCACAAATGATAAAAATTTTTTCTTCGCTGCGTAACTGGCATAACCGTCCCAATTTTTATCACGGAGTTCTGTAAAGTTATCCAAGCTGAGACACAAAAACTTCCGATTGCAACCGCTCACACAATTATAAACAGACAGATTAGTATCGTTAATAAGACGATTTAGGATATGTCTGTTAGCCGCAAATGGAGTTCCAATAATTATCAAGTTACACTTCTCAGCTGTGGCCTTTAGTATATTTAGGTAACGTCCTGGAATAGTTAGTCACCTTACTGCATTTGCTTTGCCGGTGAAGAGTATCACAAAGTCATTCTTTGTAAAATTTTTCACTAATGGTAAAAAGGCATCAATCAGTTCTTCCAGAGTAGCTCTTTCCCTGTACTGGCAGTTTGTATCAAGATTTGATTCCACAAACTGCTTTAGCAACCTGCTCGTTCCTGCTACACATGATTTGTTTCCGATTACAAGAATCTGTGACCTAATTACAGGGACAGTTGTAAGGAGATTAGATTCAGTGGAATGGGACCTCTGAGTTGAGTTTACAGCACTGTCCAACTGGTTTATGCTACAACTTCGCAATTCAAACAGTTCACGGTTTGCTTTTTTTAATTCGTTGATGTAGGTCTCATTTTCACTTGTGAGAGTTTCAATACTCACTAACATCTGATTTTTTAAAGTATTTAAGTCAATAATCTCTTTAAAATGCTCTTTATTTTTGCTCTCCAATTCCTTAATAGTCTCTAAAAGGATTTTATTTTTGTCCAGTAGTTCTATTAACTCTTTATTCAGATCAGAAATTTGTTTCTTTTGCTCTCCAATACTATCGATGTAGCTCTTTTCAGTATCCAAAATATATTCTTCAAAATCTTGAGTATTTCGACGTAATCGTTTAATATGAGTGTCTTTCTCTGATGCCTCCTTAAGTAGTTTTTGGTTTTCCTCATTGAGCTCCTTAACCTGCTGGCTATGCACGAGTACCAACTTTTCAGCATTGACATCCTTTTTCTTGCAGTCTCTTTTTAATTTTTCATGCATCTCGACGATTTTCTTCAGATTAGGAAGGTCCTTTAAAAAAGTTTTATTTTGAGAAGGCAATACAGCTAGATAATTGTGGGTTACTATATGTTACTTTGAATTTTAGTTTATCGGACACAAGGTTTTTACACTGTTTTGAGGTACTTTTTACCTCTATCCTATCTTTTTTGAGTTTTTTGGTTTTTGCTCAATTAAATTGTAAGGACCAGTTTGAATCAAATTGTCTACTTTTTCAAAATAATCTGTTTTGCCTAGTATAACAACCTTATTTCTTTTGTTAGCTTTTAAATAAAAACATTCTTTTTTGTTCAGTACCTGGATAACTTCAGTATTTTTTTGAGAAACATATTTTGACTTGTTGTTAACAACGTTGTTTGAAATTTGATTTCTGTAAGCCTTTCTAATGAATCCCTTAGTTGACTCTGGCTCGTATTGAATGGAACTTTTGATATTCGCTATAATAGTTGGTAAACTATTTTTTACTGAAGGCCCTGCAAAATTCAAACCTATATTCAAAAGGGCGATTTCTCTATTATCAAAGGGCTGAGAAGAAAGGTTTTCTACATGTTCTTGATTTCTGAAGAAATTTGTTTTTGTGGTTTAAATTTTCTCAGTTTGTTTTAAGTGGACATATTTCCTTCAGAAATTTGGCATCGATAACTACAAACATTTTTCTTTCGAAATCCAACCATTGTTCAAATTCTAAATTACTAAGCTTATAAGTGAGTTTTTTAAATAATCCTTATGCTTCAATTTCAAGCATACTTTGTTTGCTATACAGATTTTTAATTTCTAAATCTAGACATTTTGGTTTGGCAAACGATTCAACCTCCCTAGTAACAGGTGATTTTTTAGGGATCTTGTTTGAAATGAATTTAAGGAAAACTGAAAAAGACTTGCATGATTTTAGAAACCAAATATCTGCTATTATTAACCTAATCTTAGTACAGTACTTACAATAAAGGTTTTGTTCTGTTGACTGTGAAGCCATGTTAAATCCTGACACTGGAACCTGTGGTGGAAGATAGATAACAATACAAGAGTCCTAACCACTGTACACCACAACTTGTTACGTTCTAGACGTGCCTTTCACTAACCGAGACTATTTATAAAGGGGACTATAGGGAATAGGCCTGTCTTTATTTAGTGCTTTTTTACTACATTTAACTATTTATATTCTTTCAAATGCATCTAATAATTTATTATTAGATACATTTTTAATTAACTTAAGATTATTTATTCCTATTTGGTGATTGTTTTCGAAAATAGGAATAAATAATCTTAAGATAATTAATGTATCTAATAATAGATTATTGGATGCATTTGAAAGCATAGAAATAGTTAAATGGGGTAAGAAAGCACTAAATAAAGACAGAGGGCCTATTCAAATTCAAATTTCTTTATTCGTGTCAGTACAAAAAAAAAGTTTACACACGTCAAACAGTAGAAAATACTAAATATTTTTTTTTTTAATATAAGTATACATACAGATCCATATAAAATCAACATGAAAGATACATACATATATTGCTAAAATTAAGTTAAAACTAAAATAAAATACAACACAAACATTGACATAAAATCACACTATAAAATACACGCAGAATCTAAAAATTCGTCCACTGAGTAGAATGCCCCCTGGAGCAACAACTTCTTTATGGAGCTCTTAAAAACTTTAAGTGGTGCCTCCCTCAAGGAAGTTGGAAGTTTATTGAAAAGTTTTATACCCAAATAGTTTGAGCCATTTTGACACCTTTTCAGACGACAGTAACCTGTGACTAGGTCACCTTTACCTCTTGTATCATATTCATGGACATCAACATGTCTTCTATATCCTGTTAGGTTTTTTTTAACATACAATAATGTTTCCAACATGTACAGGGAAGGTAGGGTTAATATGTTTAACATCACAAATGTGTCCCTGCAATCATCCCTATATGACAAACCACTAACTACCCTGATAGCTTTCCTCTGGAGACCAAAGACTCTCGAGACATTCGAAGCATGACCCCAAACGATGATTCCATAAGACATGTGCGACTGCACGAGGGCATAGTATGCCTGCAGCAACACATCCCTGGTTACACAGTGAGCAAGATTTCTCAGGACAAAAATGTTTGAATTTAATTTATTACAGATGGAATTTATGTGGTTGTGCCATCGCAGCCTAGGGTCCAAGTTCACACCCAGAAACCTCACATCACACTCAATTTCCTCGCCAAAAAGTTGTCTCATGGAAAATGTCATATTGTTGGTTTTTGCTACGTTCAGGAATAGCATATTAGAAGAAAACCATGTCTCAGCTGCTCCTTGTGCCTCAAGCGTCCTCATTTGAGACAGTTGTTTATCTTGGTGTTTGAAAGCTATTGTCGTATCATCGGCAAAGAGTGTCCAATGCACCTCAGGGTGAGCAAGGGGCAGATCATTGATGTAAATAAGAAAAAGTAGAGGACCGAGCACCGATCCCTGAGGCACTCCAACTGTTACTGGTAGGACATCCGAATCACCATCAGCAAGTCTCACATGTT
Organism: Kuschelorhynchus macadamiae; assembly: GCA_030620095.1. Taxonomy (NCBI): domain Eukaryota; kingdom Metazoa; phylum Arthropoda; class Insecta; order Coleoptera; family Curculionidae; genus Kuschelorhynchus; species Kuschelorhynchus macadamiae. Next base: position 1,615,316 of record JAUTXW010000344.1, read on the forward strand.
GAGTCCGGTTAGTCAGATATGAGGCGAGCAGGTTGATACTACTACTGCACAAATTATATGCTCCCAGCTTCCGCAGCAAGACATCATGGGGGACACAATCAAATGCCTTACTCAGGTCACAAAATACAGTAGAAACATACTCAAGATGTTTAAAAGAGTCCTCTATGTAAGAAACTAAGTCCAGGATACCCAAACCAGTATTCCGCTCCCTCCTAAAGCCAAATTGGGATTCTGAAAAAATGTGTTTAGTGTCAAAGTAGGTTGCGATTTGAGAAGCTAAGCATTTCTCAAACACTTTTGAAAGTATTGGCAATAGTGAGATTGGTCTATAGTTTGAGGCATCCCCAGTGCTACCCTTTTTGTGTATTGGTGCCACAACAGCATGTTTGAGGCAGTCCGGAAAAACGTCCTTACAGATACACACGTTTATTAGTTTTGCAAGCGGAATATAGATCAAATTATTTATTAGTTTTAGTAGGGGGACATTTAGATCAAAGCAATCACGACTTGTTTTATTATTTAGTTTATTAATTATATCTCTAACCTCAATGAAAGTGACTTCCGAAAAACAAAAACTTTGGTTGATATTAAAATTTTGACTATTTATGTGTCTGAGCGGATCTACATCCACTGGGACAACAATGTTCTTGTGTATTTCATTAGGTATGTTAACAAAAAAAGTGTTAAATTCATCTGCCGTGATACTAGATACACCCGACAGCCCATTGGAGCTTCCCCGATGTTCATTAATTATTTCCCACATGCATTTCGTGGGATTACTGGAGTTTTTTATTCTGGTGTTGTTGGAAATTAACTTACAATCAGTAATGGCACGTTTATACATTAAGCGATAAGAATTTCTTTCTTGTTTTAGACCTTCAGTATTAAAAGTTTTGCACAAGTCATTAAGAAATTGAAGATTTTCCCTCATTTCCCTTAACTCATTGGTAAAGATAAAAGTGGTTCCCCTTTGTTTAGGCTTTAGTATTAGTTCCCTTTCTGGAAAAGAAGATTTTAAACTATCCTGTAAAATTTCAGTAAACAGCAAAAATTTTGTGTTTATGTTAACATCTACGTCATTAATAAAACCCCAATCAACTGACTCTATCAAATTATAAAACATAAGTCTACCTTTTTCAGTAAATGGTCTTATCAACTTGTTTAATTTTGTCGTGTCATCTGGTACGGAACACCTCAACTGTACCTCCATTGATTGACCCAGATGATCTGAAAAACTATTCCGAAGCAGACTTATCTTATAGTCCCCAGAAAAAATATTAGTAAAAATATTGTCAAGACAATTCGACCCCCTTGTTGGATCTAAAATTGTCGGATTAAGTCCATATGACAGAAGCAAACTACACATGTCAGCACTCCTCTTATCGTTTGTTCCAAAATGTACATTAAAATCACCTACTATTATTAATTTATCTCTTATATTTAAAAGTTCAAGACATGCTTCAAGGCGCTCTAAAAATGTGTCAAAACAACCCGAGGGGGGTCTATAAATTGTTACTAGATTAAGATGAAAATCCTTGAGAAAAACCCCACAAAATTCAGAGCATTTCTCAATGCTTAGTTTACTAACCTCTGTTAAAGGCAAATAATTGAAGTTGTTACCAAAAGTTGCTACTCCACCGCCTCCACTCAGTTTACGGGAAAAGCCGCCAACAAAGGGAAGGTCATTAATCTTCACTGTATTTATCTCATCATCTCGTAACCAGTGTTCGCTTATACAAAGCGTGTCGGGAGATTTGTCCAAAAGATATGTTTCCAGTTCTGGTATCTTATTTCTGAGTGACTGCATGTTGAAATGGTACAACTTTAGAAAAACTGCATCCTTCATGTTTTGAGGGACTGCAGGCGTTGCAGGTTGCGAAAATGGTTAATTATGGTACCTGTAGGCCAGAGGTCTGCCGACATAATGGTCTTCTGCTTCTCCATGGGTACAGTTAGTTTAAAGGAACATTGGTATTTGTCCTTTTTTGTCCATATCTTCTCACGGGAACAGCCATCACCCAGGTTGTGCTTTTTGAGGAAATTTAGCACATTCTCTGCTTGCATTAGTGGGTCCATTCCGGATATAAAAATCCAAGCATGCTTTCTTGCTACTAGTAGTGCGCCTTCCGACTCATTTTTTCCCTTTATTGGTTCAGGTCTACTAGTTCTTTGTACGTATGTATTTCTTCCCGCAGATTTCTGCCTTTTTGACTGGACAGTTGTCCATCCCTGATCTTCTGTGGGTTCCACATTCTTTTCTTGGACTAGATTCAAATTGCTATTTGCAGAATTTACATTTTCTGCATTTTGCGGCAATAGCTCCGATTTCGATGACTTTGCAGAAAATGAAAGTGCTGATGTGTCATTACTGTCAATATTGTCAGATGCAGTAATTGTACTATTGGAGTACAATTTTTCCTTTTCCACCAGGTTTTTAGAACTTTGGATTTCGACGTTGGTAAGAGTGTTTTTTTGTAAATTGCCAACTTCACAGCAGACTTCCTGGCTTGTTGCTACATTCGGTGTCGATTCTTTCGGGACGTCCTTTGCCATGCGCGAAATTTTAGCCACCTCTCCACTTGATGTTTTTGAGCGGGAAAATTTGTTACGTAATGTCATGTTTTCATTTACTTTTGAATCTTTTGATTTTAAAAGATCATATTTTTCTCTCCAGAGATCACAATTTTCTTTTAGCAAGTTGTTTTTTATTTCTAGCTCACCCAAAAGTCTTTTTAGATAGAAAATTTCTATATCTTTATGATCACTGTCCTTAACCTCAACGTTGTTTTCACAGCATTTTAGTCTTGTTTTATCGATGATTTCGATCTTTTCACACCAATCGCGTGTCGCACAGGATTTATGATAGACATTTCCACAACTTACACACACAATGGCACTAGAATATTTTGTTTTGCAGCATTTAAAATGTACTTTTTGCTCCGCGTCGTCTTTAAGACGTTCTCTCGTCGGCGCCATATTTAAGACTGCACCTATAGTCCCCTCTATTGCTTACTTGACAACGGTGCAGTCAGGTGCAACCAAATGTGACCACATTTACCTATAAATAGTCTCAGTTAGGATAAGTTACTTTAGTTTATGTAATCTGCTGATGATGCTAACCTGGTTAACGAAACGCACGTCCAAAATGTAACAAGTTGTGGTGTAGTGTGGTTAGAACTCTTGTATTTTGATCTATCTTCCACACAGGTTCCAGTGTTAGGAAGAATACAATATAAAAATATTTCGTACTATTTAAAAACCAAATCTTAATTTTCTATTTATTTAATATACCAAAACTGACATAATTTAAATTTCAGGAAGTGTCGGCGTAATCATCTCAGCTGTCTTAATGCAAGTTTTTGGTTGGATGATAGCCGATCCGATTTGTTCAATGTTTATCTCCATACTGATTGCCCTCAGTGTCCTAGCTCTGATCAAAGACTCTGTCGGCATCCTGATGCAGAGGCAACCTTTGGCACTGGACAATGTTCTTCCACAGTGTTACCAAAAAGTAATTAGTTTAGCGGGTGTTTATTCCGTACAAGAACCCCATTTCTGGACGCTCTGCAGCGATGTGTACGTGGGTGCGTTAAAACTTGAGGTTTCCAAAAACGTAGATCCAAAATATGTTGTGCAACATACGCAGATGATTTTCGCTTCGGTGGGTGTTAAACAATTGACTGTCCAATTGGACTATACGCCTATGTGATTATAGTGGGTTTTAGGTAATTTTTTTTAAATATAGCAATGCAAGCAACCATTGTCAGGAATTCGGACACTTGTGGAGTCAGAGGGAATCTTTGATTTCCACGTAAAAGTGTTTAAAATATTTTTAAGGGTTTAGCTATCCTTATATTCTCATGATTCAAGTTAAAAGCATGTCTCTTGTACTAGAAGTAACCATGTTTTAACAAAATTATTAATTTCTAAAATAAATTAATGTTATGCAAAGAGGAATCAGTTTTCAGATCGAAAATTTGTTGTTAATTATGTTTACAAGAAGGAAATCCTACCAAGCACAAAAAAGATTAGGGTAAATCTATGTAATAATTGTTTTTCTTAATAAGAGTAGTGGAATCATATACAAGTTACTGGGGTAAGTCAAATCTGCGTTCTCCCTTCAAGGTAAAATAAAAACCATCATCGTGTAGTATCTTTATAACCATAGTATTCAGCAGTCAAAAGCCTTGGAGTAATCACAGAATACTGCTTGCGGAATTTCATCAGCATTAATGTGAAGATACATGTTTTCGAGCAGGGAGAACAACAGTTTGTGCTTTGAGAGCCTTGAAATCCAATTTGACAGGCAGTAATGATGTTATTGAAGCATTTTGCATAAGTATTTACTTTTTATTTGTGTTAATACATTCCGTACTTCCTCTGGATTGGTTAATGAAAGTCGAACAGACAATAGACAACAAGATATTTAGTAATTTAGTATGTTAAGTAACAACATTGCTGAAAATTATCATTTACTCTATTCATTTAAGATGCTTGGTGGGTACAGAGTGGTTCATTACCTACAGTGTTTATTTGTTGGTTTATTATAAACCTAAAAACCTTTGTAATAATATAAAATTTTTCCTGTTATATTTTTGGGATTATTTCAATTTAAAATATACTATAAATAGGTATAAACATACATTATATTTTTTTATGAAACCTTGAAATGTGATGTACTGTAAAAATTGTTATGGGGGGGTTTAAAATTTAGAATGAAGCAGACAAAATCACAGCATTGATTTTAACTAATGATATGATTAACTGAAAATTAGGAAGAGTTATATGAATTTTTTGAATATCAATGGGAGGGGATGTTAAAACTCAACTCCGTCCAGGGGTATGTTTCTGCCCTAATACTGTTAAATGATAGAAACAGAGCAGGTCTGAGACCTTTATCTTTAAAAATAACTGAAAAAAATAGCAAACACTCTGTGTTGAGGAGTAATGTGTCAGAAAGAAAACATTCTCACTGTGCCACAGGATACATATTAAAACGGACAAACAGACCCACATTTTTTGTATTTCAAAGTAACATTTTGGAAAAATGTTCTCCTCTTGGTTCTGAAGCAGAATTATGTTGTAAGTTTAGTGTTAAAGTCCTGTCTTTGCTTTGTTCCAATTCTAAAAGGGATTCTGATATTTGGATAGAATTTCTATTTACAGGAAAGCTGTATGGTAAGAGGTCAGTTAATATAATAATAATAATAAATGTCTTTATTTGGTAACATACAGGAAATATTTAAGAAGTTCACACTTGGAAAAGTGTGCTTTAACACTTAATCCTTTCTTATACGTTTGTTTTGAAGTTTAATGATTTGAATTTGTTCAAATTGATTTACAAGTACACTAATTTTAAAGGTATAATTTGTTAGAATAAGAAGAGAAATTAATTTTTCTAATGATAATTAAGACTAATATTATGTTATATGAACCTTGAGCAGCATCTTTATTTAGATTAAGTAGTTTTACCTATTTATGAAATATTTTAAGATGATAATTTCAAAAAATATTAAAATTAAGGTTCACATTAAAAGTGTTTTTCTATATTTTATATTCAACCCTGTAGACAGGCGTCAAAACATAAAGAATACCCATTACATTAGACGTATGGTAATTGTTCTATTAACATCATTCTTTCTATGCTGGATGTTTTTAATTGCTAGTTAAATATTTTGCCTTATTTAAGGACTAAATGTTCATATACACCTGTGTCTGCAAGGCCTTAGATTTGCCCATATTAGAGATACAGAGTAACAAAATTGTATTTTTTTTTTAGTTTTTCTCATCAGCCTTATACATTTTTAGAGATAAATCTAATAACACTTTTAGTCCTAAAACGAACAAAAAAATTATATCCTATCCAGCTGAAGCCAAATATCCGACTACTTCAAATTTAGCCTAATAGGTCAGTATCCGACCGAATATCCGGCATTTTCAATATTTCAAATAAATCGACGGAATATACGTTGCAAACATATAAATAAGTTGTTTATTTCCAACAGGCCAAAGCCCAATTACAGGAAACTGTATAATATGACTGTAATAACAAATAAATTATATAATATGTAACAAATAAAAATAAAAATATCAAAAAAAAAAGAAAAAATATATAAACAATTAAAAAAATTATGAACTTAAACTAAGTAAAAATGAATATGAATATAAAAACTCAAATCAAAAACAAAATAAAATGAAATAAAACAAAACAAGATAACAATGCAGGCACTCAACCTGGTAACCAAAACCAACAGCTAGACAAGGAAACATAGGGAAGATTAGGGGAGAAAGCCAGAAGCCAAGAGCAAATGCTGAATGATATTGGGCAGATTATCTGAATGGATATCGCAGGATTCAGATATAGGATTAAAGTTGCTACACATAACGTGAACGGGGCTTTGGTAGAGAATGTTGGAATGTGCCAGGTCCAGAGCAAACATAGGTTGACGTCTGGCCGCCAATCGCGGTACATAAAAGGGAATTTCTCCCAACAGAAAAGGGCAATCAATGCTCCCATTAAGTAGGCGATATAAGAATGTCACCGACTGAATGTCTCGGCGGAGCTCCAATGGCAACCCCCAAATCTGGACAACAACAAGCCATGATCGAACCCTCTATCAGGGTAGGCACCATCTTCCTTGAACATAAGATATTTAAAGAATCTCCTCTGAATGGCCTCAACGGAAATTTTATGGCAATTATATATAGGATACCACACGATGGAACCGTAGTCCAACTTGGATCTGACGAGAGAGTAATAGAGCAGCCTAAGAGCCAGTGAACTGTTAAAATGCTTACAAGTCCTGATAACAAACCCAACATTCTGGAAGCACTAGATACCATCTGTTCAATGTGAGGAACAAATATCATCAAATACGAATCCGAGGTCTCTCACGGTTGTGGATCTGGACACAACATTGTCGTTTATAGAGTAATTGAAGATAAGTGGTGACTTGATTCTATGGTAGGACACGACGTGACATTTGGCAACATTTAGGCTGCGCCGATTAGATGAACACCAATCACTAACTATATCAATATTTGACTGCAGTAGAAGGCAATCATTGAAAGTGTCAATGCGATGAAAGATTTTTAGATCATCGGCATAGGCGAGTTTGGAGCAATTTAACACTCGAATCAGATCCTCCACGAATATATTAAACAGGTATATATAGGTAGGTTCCGTTTTTCCTCAAAGATGTTACCCGCTTCCCAAAAAAATTGATTAAGTGTTTAATAGAATTTCTTTCTATAATTGGTATTTCTAAATATTTTTTAATTTCAACGTCTACATCATTGGTAATTCCAGTCTCTTCTGAAGAATAAGAAGTAGAAGCAACTCTTGCTACTGTTTCCCAGACAGACATAAACGATTAAGTTTTTTTTCGGTGACTAAGTGGTTCATCATGCTGCTGCATTGTCTGTACCCGTTTCTGATTTTATTATTCTGATAAATTTAGATTTTATGTGATCTTTGTCGTTAAAGGAACCGCCTTTGTGTCTTGGATCAAAAATGTTGGCAAAAGTAAAGTTATCATTTAGTTCTATATCTAAAAACTTGTTCTTTAAATTATCTTTTAATGTTTTTCACATTATATACAAGCTTGGTTCTTTTATTTCTAAAAGTAAAGTATCTAATGAAAAACAGGAATAACTACTGGCTTAAATATGCTCAGCAAATGTTCAACTAAAAACTACCTGATTTGATAAAAGTGTCTGTATATTAGTATTTTCAGCTGCTAATAAGATAAGAGGCCTTTTTAGCTCATTCAGTTTGTGTAGCATATAAAAGGAATAGTTCCATCAGGTTTAAACATCTAATTTTTTTAACAAGCATATTAAGCTCTTTTTGTTGCTTTTCTAATTTTTCTCTCAAAGATGATGTAAATGTGTTACAATATTTTTGCCAGCAGTAATTGCCTCAATCACAGACTTTTGAGATTTTAAAGAATCTAATACAACTAACTGTAAAGAATGAATGAAACAAGATTCATGATTGACAAACAAAAATCTTTTTTGGTTTTTTCCAACTGAATAAAAATATCTAACTTTAAATCGATTGAAGCAAGTTAGATATTTTTATTCAGTTGCGAAAAAGCCAAACAAGATTTTTGTTTGTCAATCTAAACGCAACAAATAATCTGAACTCATTTAAAAAAGATTCACGATTCAAGTTCGTAATTCGAGCACTTTTTTAACTTCTGAATCTTAAAGCAACAAGTTTTTATTCCTAAGAGGTATTTCAATTTCTTGAAGTAACTCAATATATGGCTTAAAATTTCCCCTGTATGACTTTTTTCAAAGAGCCGAATGCATGTCACTTAATGTTTTTCTCAATATAACTATGATAGTTTCCATTAGGAGATGCTCAAAGGCCTGTCGTGACACCCATTTCGTATCTGATAGGAATCCCTTTAATGCTATCTTACATTTTTCACAAAGTTGTGGGACTACTGTTTCAGTAAAATATATACTTCCTGTCATTTCATAGAGAGGCTGTAATTTGTTTATAAGGCGTCTAAAGTCTAAAAATAACACATACAGAATTAAACTACCTATAATATATAATGCATTCTACCTTTACCTTCAACCACTGTAAATGGCTGATTATCTAAGGCAATCATTTTTTCCCATTGCCCTATGAATCTAAAGATTTTTGGCATTTTTTGACAAATTAGTTTGATATCGACACCTGCTTTGATCCTTTATGTCCGTTCTGCTTACTACTTTCTTCAAATTGAGTTTGTGTTAAATGTGAATGTTTAAATTTAATATGATTCCATAAACTTGTAGCAGTTGCCTTCTTTCCCACGCGGCGAGTTATTGTTGTATCGGACTGTGTACATATTGCTTTGCTTTTATCGGTAACAAAATATTTCCAGATTTTGCTTGACATTTTAAATTCAAAATTTTCTACCAATCACTGTCGCGGCCCATATCTCTCAATACGAAAATCAAAAACGCACGTGTGCCTTCATTCGTACTTCCCCGACGTACAGCGAGGAGTGACGCCAGCGAAAATCGACAACCCTTTAACCCTGCCAAATATTCGGTTTTGCCGAGTAGTGAAAGGTACTTTTCGCGACGTCACTAATTTTTAGCAATCAAAATAAAAACAGAAATTGTCAAATTTGAATGATTTATCTCTGGGTTTTTGAAAAAAACTAAAATAAAAGTTTGACAACCTGTATCTCAAAAACGAAGGCCTTGCGGTCACATGCTTTTAGTCCTAAGTTAAGGTAAACAAATTACGTTTTTCATTTTTTAGCCATCAATTAAAAGGCACCTTGTATATTTTATTACATTGATTACCGAAAACTATTTTTTGAAATAAATTGCCAATAAAAATGTTCTAAATAATTTTTTTTGTTATATATTTATTATAATACAGGTTTTTTTATTATTAATTGTCCTATATAGTTACATTATCATAGATAATGTGCAATATTGTGATTATTTTTTTATGTATATTTATGCTTAAGTCAGAATTTGCTATTTTCAATTGCGATGTAGCTTTAAAAAGTGAAGAGAAATTTTGTTATTGAACATCTGTAGGTTTCAGGTCTAAAATTAACAGAGAATAAATTCAGGTTAGAAAAAACTTGAGGACATACATAAGTTTATTTTGATAACTATTGTTAATAAACTAATAACATTATGTAAAAATAGAGTTTTTTGGAATCAGATTTGGCCCATAAACAGTATTAGCTTGAATGTTATTTTTTAAATATTAGTTGGAACACACAATTTAACATTCAAGGTATATTTTACATTACTCTTAAATATTTTTTATACATCTCAATTATTGTTTTATTTTCGTTTAGCTGCTTAAATATAATATGACTTCCATTATACTTTTTGTAAATTTTATAAGTCAGATTTTGTTTAAAAAATATATTTTACTTAATAAATTCTGAGTTTCGTTTTACACCAATTAACAGGCCAGACAGCGATCTAACGAATTGGGGCTTTGAACATCAACAGGGTTCCTAGCAACCTGGAAAAGTCTGGTAATTTAGAAATCCTTCTAAAAATCAGGTCTGATAAATCTAAAAAATCAGGGGTATACGAATTAGAATGTGGTTCTTGTGATAAAGTTTACATTGGCCAAACGGGTCAACAAAATCTTTCAATAAACGTATAAAAGAACACAAATCCTCATATAATAAAGAAAAAACAGACTCCAATTGCGCTAAACATTTAATAGAAGCAAAGCATACATTTAAAAACGAATATAAAATTTTGCATAGGGCTAATAAAAGCTACAAATTTAGCCATTTGGAAAGTTTAGCAATTAACAAGAGGAAAACCCGAAATATTTTATTGAATGACCAGTTGGACTTAAATGGTTCCCATCTGTTAAATCTTTATACCTAAAAGTGGGTAAACACCGATATTGTTTTATTGACTCCATTAAGATTTTTATATATTTTTTTTATATTTGGTACAGATTTTAGTGTCAGTTTTAAGTTAGCTTTCGACAAAGACACAGTGTGTCGAAATAGCTGTCAAGCAGAAATAAATAAGTGGAAATTAATAAACTAAACGTGTTTATTTTGTATACTAGTGTATAATGAATTTCCATCAAGTAACGGCTACATCGATAAGGAATTTTACTAAATCTGGAAAAATAATAAAACTAATATTTCCACCAGCGTTGCTTGATTGTATTTACATATTAATGCTATATTTATATTTATAACTATAATTATTTTTAACATTTTGTTTTATGGCTCTTACATAAGAAATTTATTTAACATCCTCTGTATATTCAGACTTGCCCTCCGGCGCCATTTACAATCACAGTAACTCGGACGACTAGAAAATCTCCCCTTAAAATTTGGATTGGAAGATAAAGCCACTAAGCTTCCATCAAATGTTTCGGTTACTAAGACACAAAAGGCCTTGAAAGTTGCGTTTTTAAGACCAAGACTCACATTTTTCACACATTGCCGTCATTTTAGGACCATTTAAAAAAAATCAGAGCGATAAATCTAAGGTTTCTTTTTTGTATGATGATCTATTACAAATGCTAAACGAATTAATCAAAAAAATCTTAAAAACACAAGTTATGGATAAAGATCTCCAACAAATTTTAAAATTTTGATAATAGAGATATCCTTTTACTAACTAATAAGACTGGTTTTGCCACTAAAACAACATTAAAAGACCTAATGTTCCTGAAAACGAAAAACTTGTTTGTCGGAATGTCAAGACATTTTCGATAAATCAAATAAGGAAGTTAATAGAATATTGTTGTCTTAAATATATAAGTTTATTAAATATGGAACATGCTTAAAACCAAACATCATGCTTGATAAATCCTTTTAAATTTCATTTTTTAATAATAACATGTCTCAAGTATATATTAACTTTTTGTTTGTAAATGGTTTGTATAACTGCATTGTTTTTACTTAATTTTAAATAGAACAGAATATCCTTTTAAAAATATATACCTCTTCCAGTTAAAGTAACCCTGCTTGCTGTATTACTATAGCATTTTCTTTAATATTTTATATTTCTTTTACAATTTCATTTAAGTTTAGTTTCAATCGTTTTTTTGGTTTTTTTATAAGAAACATAAATTCCCAAAATATAACCTGGAATTTCCGCAAGATTGTCAGGGAATTTGATAATCAAAATTGCTAAGAACCCTGATCAAACAAATCCATTACATCATAGTCCTTTGATCAAGAATTGGGATCGACAGCTGAAAGCAGTTCACCTATCGATAATTTTTAGTTATCAATATTTTTTAATTTAGAATTTACCTAATGGTATTAAATATATAGATAATTAGCCTAGCTTCAGGTCTAAAATTAACACAGAATGAACTCGAATTGAACCTGGGGGTGTAAAAATCCAGCAAAACATTTTTTGCATTTTATATGTAGTAAAAGGAACTCTCTTAATTATTATAATCAAGCTGACACTCAGTGACAGAATTATTTTAACCAAAGTCAAAATATCAGTCATTTGAAATAATAAAAATAAGTTTTGGTAGCCCCTGGAAAACAACAGTGTGTTTGTTTAATTTACATTGGACTGATATATCCATCTTTTTAAACAGATCTTCGCAATTAATTGAACATGCTTCACACAAGACTGTAAGCAACAATTATTGTCCAAGCTTAAATCATAAACCTTTTTATTAGAATAAAGTCAACTATATTAATAATCTGGTACTTATAGTTCATTAAAAGTGGGAAAAGGGAATATAAATCAAACATTCCACTTAATATATAAGGTGAACTATATTTTTATTTAAATAAACCTAATTAACAAAAAAAATGGTTTGCAATTTTTAAAAACAAAGATCAAACTAAACATCACAAAAAACGGAATACATTCTTAAAAGGTAAGATTCTTAAATCACTATTAATTGATGTCCCTTTGTTCCTAAAAACTTGCTATTATACACATCCCATTGCGGAGTTAATAAATAACGGAAATTAAAAAAAACCTTATGCAAACGTATGAATTAGGCTATCAGATTTAATATTATATTTATATTACAAATCTTATGAAATTTAGGTATGAACTCGAAACAAAAAAAATCTATACATACAGACTGATATTTTACTAAATAGAATATAACTTGTAGCAAACTTGGCTACTGTACAAAAGTAATTATAAGTCTAGAGTTGACCACCTGAACCTAAAACAAAAAAAAAACAGCATATTAATAACAACGAATTAAAATTTGAGGACTGACATTACATTTTCAAAGGTATTAAAATTAGTAAGAAAGATTTCAGTTTCAAACAAAATGGCGATATGTCACATTTCTTGAGCATGATGTAATATTACACAGTGTGATTTGTGATAAACACCTAAATGTATTTCGTCGATTATTATGTCCACAAAATTGAAAAAATTTTTTTGACAATAAAGCATTTATTTTATTTTTTTTATTTTTAAAAGAGACATTTCTTGTTCTTGCCACCACCATTATTTTTTTTAAATAAGGACCTGGATTTTTTACTTTCATTTTCAGAATCATTTTTTTCTCCTTTCTAAGAATAACAATAATAATAATAGTATTTCTTTCCAACAGGTAAATACCCACTTCACCCACAAATTCAAAAACAACTGTGAGACTAATTACTAGTAACTTACTAACTAAAAATTAAAAATAATAAATTATAACATAAAACAACAAAAATTATTTAGATAAATGAACTAATCAAATCTAGAATGATTAATAAAGAACTTAATTATAAAAACAAACAATATAACTCAGAATTAAAACTAGGAGAAAACAAGAAAAAAAAAATGAAATGAATTACATGAGCTACAGACCACCCAGAGACGCTCTCATGAGGAATGAGGCCATTAAAAGGCTATCATAGTGTAGGTCACAACAATCAGAAATGAGGTTAAGGTTTAAGCACATGATGTTAATGGGGTTTTGTCGAATTATATTTGTTCTTGCGGGATATATTGCAAAATCGGAACGCTGGCGAGGACCAAAACGTGGAACTTTAGTTTATCCATTAACAAAGGACCGTCAATATTATTATGTATCAATTTATATAGAAATCTAACTGATTGCACATCTCTGCGAACACATAAGGGTATCTCATTAAACCTCTCCAAAAGGATCTGGTGATTAAAGCCCCTTTCAGGATATATGCTGTCCCTCCTAAAAGCGAGATATTTAAGAAACCTTCTCTGAACTGCCTCCAGAGACTTGATGTAGCAATTATACCGTGGATAATATAACAATACATTTAGAGACATTCTAATGATGTACTGCACAAATACCCTTAACGACGTTTTGAACCTGTAAAAGGCCATCATGCTGTGGTGTCATAATTTAAAGTCCTTATATAGATATATAGAAAACAAACTGCAAAATACACTAACATGCAAAAAAAGTGATGAGCTAGGAAATTTCATAAACAGTAATTCTGCATTTTTGTTTTTGTCAACTGGATTCGTTGTTTTTATATATAGGGTGTAATATGAAACAATGTTTTTTTGCAAATTTTTGAAACGCCCATAATAACATAATTTCAGAAAACCAGTAATCTTTTAGGATTACACAAATGGCCTAGAATGAACTAGATCATTTTGAAAACTTTGTGAGTCTGTGTGCATAATATGGTAAAAATGCAATGTTTTACTTTAAACATCATATCTCCTTTAAAAATAGAGATAGAGCAATAAATCAAGAGCCAAAATAAGCCTAAAAGATGGGTCTAAATTATAAACTTCCATTTACTATTTTTCTGTAGCTACGTTATTCTACAGTGTGTTCCAAAAATTTGCGAAAAAAACATTGTCTACTATTACACCCTGTATAAAAAAGAATAAGTTTACAAAAATAGAAATGCAGAATTTTTGTTTATGATATATAATATGTATTTATCAAGGAATTTATTCTAAATTCAAGGAATTTATTATAAGTGTTGTAAATGGGCCATGTAATTGTGGTGATTCTTTGAGGTAAAACATTGTTCATTGCCATTTTAATATTTAATTGTTAATTAATTCATTTCCATTTATGTTTTAAATATTAAATAAAATGCAATGTGTTCCCAAGGGTTTTAAATTATGAAATCAGGGCTGCACTTGTAAAAATTACCGATGATGACATTTTACAGGGTCGAAACGTTGTCAATGGTATTTGTGTAGTACATCATTAGCAAGGTGATAAAAGTTTTAAAAATGTGTATTAAAAATCCAGGTCCGTAGTTAAAAAAATTAAGTGATGATGATGATGGCTCGAACAACACGAAACGTCGGAGGTAAAATTCGAAGGCACCATGTTGTAGAGCCAAAAAAATTATAAAACCTTCAAATTTAAACTGTGACTCGAAAATCAATAGCTTTAGAAATATTCAATGAAATATATTTAAGCATTTTTCACAAATCGTTCAATCATTCTGTGTATCATAAAAAGTACTTGCAGCCATATTTTGATAGGCAACCCTGCAGAAACGCATTTCTCTATTATAAATAGATAGATAGTTTTATTAGTAAAAATTACACAAATGTGCTTTTACATGTCCAAATAAAAATAATAAATTGAAAAGGAAACTATTACATAATGAAGCGTACAAACCTACAAATCAGATACAACATTTCACATAAACAATAAAGTGGAAAATAATTAAACTGTTATATAAAGTCACTAAATCATTGTTAAAATAATCCTCATAAGAATAAAATGGTTTTTTATTGATAAAATAGCGTGGAGACATACATTATTTGACAGCATCCGTATTAAATATACCTTTCTTAACAATCCCTGGCAAAGTTGTTTGATATGTTCCCCACACGTGAGCTTGGGATCCAAAAGGTCACCAACAAATTTCATATAAGGATCACAAGGAACACTAGGGTCGCCCAAAAAAAGTTGTACCTGTAGTACACCATGTTTAAGTGCCTGCTTCTGAGAATTTGCATCTTTATAAGTGACACAACATGTGCGTCCAGAGAGATACCACTGTACCAAGGATTCAGGATTTATTGTCAGTAAAGTTGTAATAGGCAAGCTTTTGTAGTAAAATATCATGTGATACACAGTCAAAGGCTTTGGTCAAGTCGTAGAACGACGCATAGACATTTTACTCCTCCTCCATTGCTTTTACCACCCATTGGGTGAGAGTGTTTAAGGCAAGGGTTGTGGATTTTTTTGTTTGGGAAGCCAAACCGATTTTGTAAGAAAAGGTTCAGCCTTTCAAAGAAACTATTGATTTGATCTTTTGATATAGATTCGAAGGTCTTTGAGAAAATTGGCAATAGAGGGTAGTTGGTAGGGTCAACAATAGATCCTTTGTTCTTGAAAATTACAACTTCTCTTGCCTCCTTTAGAACAGATGGAAAAATGCCATCAATAATACAATAATTAATAAGTTTAGTCAATAGGTAAATTATAATATTTTTGAGTTTTAATACTTTTTGTATTAAGATTATAACAGTCCTTACTCTTTGAATTTTTTTTTAGTCTGACAATGTCGTAAGTCATGGGTTCAAATGAAACTCCTCAAGTGGAGAGGGTACTAGAAGTTCCCCTATGATTATTTCAGCAGTGCTAGTAAAGAAGTTATTAAGGTTCTGGTTAAAAATTATTAATTACTAGAAATTATTAAATTATTCATTACATATCTAAAAAATTTTGAATAAAAAACAGATGGGTGGAGAAATCATACAGTCAGATCTCTTACTATATGTGTGGAGTAAAAGTATCGAGAGAGTACAAAGAAAGTTTTTAAAATATATTTTTTTTCATTTGGGTACTATCCGAAACAAGGTTATAGCCCTTTTAATCTGTTAAATATTTTAGAATGACTATCCCTTGAAAATAGACAAATAAAAAGATTCCTCTTGTGTACCCAAGTAGCACTTTTAGTCACGAATATGTCGGAACCGGACTTGGTGTCGCCACATTCTGTTTAAGCTGAGACTACTTAGTCATTACCAAAATGGGGAACAATTTTAGGGTAACTATTTCGAGAATAACATGTAACTTTGACTTTGACTATTACGTAGATAGTATGGAATTGTGTGATTCCACTTAAGTATCCGAATAGTAATAATTCACCCTATTCATCACTTCCTTATTTCTGTCTTTATTTAATCCGTTTTAAAAATATGTATGGTTCGTTTTAATATAAACAAAACAGTTGTGGCGACTACAAACACTCAAATTGGGAATATGGTGTAGAGCATATAGAATACGTTATTGGTATTTGAGGTAGGATACATGCGTTTCTGTCAGCGTCAGTTTTAAATGTAGGGTTATGTTAATGATTTACTTTAATAATCTATTCGAACTATCTAGTACAAACTTACTTTTTCATTTAGATTGCCTACAAAATAAAGTTTCTTTTATGCTAATCTTAGAGAGCTTCTACCTCAAATTGAGGTGCTGAATGAGGTAAAACATACACTAAGACATGAAACAATATTGTCTTTTACAGCAAAATAAAACCACAATATAATTATGTGCAATATTTAATAACTTTTCTTGGAGTTAACTTAAACTTAAGACAATTACACATTCATCACAAACACTTTATAATTACAAGCAAAAAACAGGTAAACCAGGGTTAACTACATTTCTCCATCTGGCCAATGGCTGAGAACTTCTTGTTTGAATCAATATTCATTTTAATAATCACAAAAACTAATAAAATGAGGCACTAAAACAACAAACCTCATAAGAAACCCACGTAGGCAAAAAGTAAACAAAACGATTTTAGCAAGATAGTTGAACCAGCGTTACCAGCGCCCCCTATCTCCGGAACCTCATGTAGAAGAGGTAATAGTTTACTTGTAGTAAATAATTACTGTAATTTCTACTTCTAAGTTGAAAGAAAAGAATAACGACTTGTAATAGCCAGTTTAAAGTAATCGTAGAAAATAACTTTTTCTACATACATAATATTTAAAAACGTGTAACCCAAAATGTTTATTGAGATATAGTAGGATTATTAGTAATAAATACGTAAAATTAAAGAGTAGTAGTGGAAACAGTTGTAGCTACTTTAGTGCTCGATGGGTACATTCAAAGTCTTAACAAATAGAATAGACTGTACAGATTCTGTTTTTAATAAACAGATCTAGCACAAGACAGGCAAAACATTTTATGTGGACTTTCCTAGAGTAAATGTCTATAAAAATTCACCAATATTAAGAATCTGCAAATATTTCAATATTTATTCTAATGACATAGATATTGACAGTATTACTAAGTTTATTGACATTATTAATACAAAATGGCTTTTTATTTATTTATTTATGGTATAAAGCATTTTTTTACAAAATTAACCAATAATAAATATAATATATAAACTGCCTATTAAACTAAAGGACAAATAAATTTAAACATTTAAAATTTTTTTAACAAAGATGGTACGGGGGTAGAATATATATAAAAACCAATAAAATATACCAACGCAGATTTCAGTCAAAGATCACTTATATGTCACATTTTATACACCTAACAATAGACATACATTTGGAAAGTGACATGGAAATATCCAAGCCATAGACAATAAAATATTTCATGATGCGAGACAGTGGGCAGTTTTGACCATAATGTGTGGAGTGAAAAGGACCACAAAAGAGATCTCTACCCCTAGTGCGATGAAAAGTATTAAAATTTAATTTGTGCAATAAATAACTGCAGTCAGTAATCCCATTTATAACCTTAAAACCAAAACACAAGTCATGAAGAATTCTATGAGCTGGAAGAGTTTGAAGATTTGTTATTTCTAGAAGCAAATTGTAATCAAAGTAAAAGCCATCGAATATAATTTTCATTTTGTAAGCACTAGTACGCAAAAATCTCCTCTGTACAGCCTCTATATGTTGTATATCCATATTATAGTATGGGCACCAAACAACCATTGCATACTCAAGTCCAGGTCTGACAATAGAATAGAAAAGCACTTTATAGACATCATATGACCAATTATGACAATTTCTGGTAACAAAACCTAAATTTTTAAAGTCTTTTTCCGTTACTGAGTCAAAGTGGGTTTTAAATGCTAATTGTTTGTCAAAAAATACTCCAAGGTCCTTAATTTCAGTAACCCGTAAGTACAATATTTCTATTTCCTTTTTTTTTTGCTTGCTTCTCAGGTTCAGAACTGAACTCCGTAGTATAATTAAGGCCTGTTTAATTTATTATAATCGAAGTATCTGTAACTGGCTTAAATGCGGTATTCAATAAATAAATAAATTAAAGATAGAAGAAAATTGAAGATGTTTTGGTCAGCAGGTGAATTCTTATTTATCTAGACTTATTTATGAAAGTTTAAGTATTTCATGTACAGGGTGATCAGTTAAGGGTAGCGAGCTGCCATATCTCATAAGAAATTGGTCGTACAGATTTGAGAAAAAAAAATCGTAATAAAAGTCGCCAAGAGAAATTGCTGAAAATTATTTTCGAGTTTGTCAAACGTCCGCTAGAGGGCGTAACAACCAACACCAAGTAGAAAATTGGGGTTTTTATAGAATTTTGCCTAATGAAAATATATCGACGATATCATTTTCATATTTAGTGACCATTTCCCTACATTTTTTGTCTAAAATGTTTTGTTCTATATATCAAAATAAAGCGGTGGGGGAAGTTCAATTGTTTTTTCAAACAAACCAAGATGTCTCCCGTTTCTTTTGACCGATTTTAGCAAACTTAGGCTCATATGAAAGAGCATAATTTGCACTACAAAACGCTTATTTGGTTTTGAATTTTTGACTTTTGCTGGCGTCGCTAGATGGCGTTAACTGAATTAGTAGCATATTTTTTAGTTTTTTTCAAAAAAAAACAAATGTATGGTATATTCATTTTTACATATTTTAAAAGGGGATAAATTTCTCTATAATTTAATGAAAATAATTTATCATCTACCTTTTTTTGAACCGTTGATATTGACCAAAATATTATTTTTTTTATTAAAAAATGGCACGCCACTGCTTTTTGTCAAAATAAAAATCATTTTCGTAATCACTTATTAGTTGCTAACAAAAAGAACCTCTTGATTTTTTTCGTTAGACGAACGGTTTTGGATTGAAAAAATAAAATGTTTAACAATGATAACTATAAGGATCAAAATTATTTTTAAATATTACATCTCACAATAATAAAATTATTACCTATTATTTTTATCATTAATAATCATTTAATTAGCGAGAGAATGCTTTAGTTCATAATTTATTATTAATAATTATTATTATTTCATAAATTAAATTAAAAATACAACATCGCATTTAAGCGAAACAGGCCATGATCTACGTTAAGAAACAAAACACCAAATTGTCAATCACGTTGATATTCATTTTGATAGTTCCTGCTATTGACATCTAATTTAATGTTATGTAAAAAGTATTTTTACAACAAATCATGCCTTTTACGAATGAAGAAGCCTTTGATATGTTGAGAATTTATTTTCAATGTTTTGAAAATGCGGCGATTGCTTCTAGGCAGTATGCACTGCGTTATCCCCTCCGAAGACACCATTCGAGAATGGTTTTTCATCGTTTAGCCTTACGTTTAAGGCAACATGGCCAAGTGCAACCAACTCCAACTTTGGAAAGAAACCGTAGGGTAAGAAGAGAAGATAACATTATAAATGTGTTGGCTTATATTCATGCAGACCCCCATTTAAGCATAAGAGAGATCTCCAGAGATTTAGGAATATCCTATGACTCAGTGCAAAAAATATTAATGGATTTTAAAATGCATCCATATCACATCGTGATTGATTAAGCCCTAAATGACACTGACTTTGAACGTAGGCTCGATTACTGCTACTGGCTTAGAGACTTCATTAGGGAAAACCATCATATTTTGTCACAAATATTGTGGACAGACGAAGCATCGTTTTGCAGTAATGGCAGGGTAAATCTTCATAACGTACATTACTGGTTGGACACTAATCCACACTGGTTACGTGAAGATTATCAGCAGGGTCGATGGAGCGTCAACGTCTGGTGCGGTGTTATTAATGGTGCTATTATCAGTCCACACATCTTTAATGGCAATCTAACCGGTGACATGTATTTGAACTTTTTATTTAACGATTTACCAGGACTCTTAGAAAATGTGCCTTTACAAGTAAGAAGAAACATGTGGTTTCAACAAGACGGATGCCCGGCACATTATTCACGAAATGTGCAAGATTTTTTGAACAGGCATTTTCCTAACCGTTGGATTGGTAGAGGCAGTCTATTTTTCTGTCCCCCGATTTAACCTGCCTTGATTTTTATCTGAGGGGCCGAATAAAGGATTTGGTGTATAAAACTCGACCAACTACTCGAGAAGACATGATAGTCCTAATTCAAAACGCCATAAATATTATACCAAGAGCGGAAATTGAGACAGCTGTCAACTCCACCCAGAAGAGATTGGACCAGTGCTATTAATTTATTTTTAACGTTTATTTTTAAAGTTCCATGTTCTTGTTTTTAGTGTTATTGCTCCTGCTGTTGTTGGACAGTTTTATTAAGATTTTTCATTGTTAAACATCTTATTTTTTCAATCCAAAACCGTTTGTCTAACGAAAAAAAGTCAAGAGGTTCTTTTTGTTAGCAACTAATAAGTGATTACGAAAATGATTTTTATTTTGACAAAAAGCAGTGGCGTGCCATTTTTTAATATAATAAAATAATATTTTGGTCAATATCAACGGTTGAAAAAAAGGTAGATAATAAATTATTTTCATTAAATTATAGAGAAATTTATCCCCTTTTAAAATATGTAAAAATGAATATACCATTACATTTGTTTTTTTTTCAAAAAAACTAAAAAATATGCTACTAATTCAGTTAACGCCATCTAGCGACGCCAGCAAAAGTCAAAAATTCAAAACCAAATAAGCGTTTTGTAGTGCAAATTATGCTCTTTCATATGAGCCTAAGTTTGCTAAAATCGGTCAAAAGAAACGGGAGACATCTTGGTTTGTTTGAAAAAACAATTGAACTTCCCACCACCGCTTTATTTTGATATATAGAACAAAACATTTTAGACAAAAAGTGTAGGGAAATGGTCACTAAATATGAAAATGATATCATCGATATATTTTCATTAGGCAAAATTCTATAAAAACACCATTTTTCTACTAAAACTCGAAAATAATTTTCAGCAATTTCTCGTGGCGACTTTTATTATGATTTTTTTTTTCTCAAATCTATACGACCAATATCTTATGAGATATGGCCGCTCGCTACCCTTAACTGATCACCCTGTACAAGAGAAATACTGGTGCAATGTAAATTCATTTTTTTGGCTAAACCATCGTGAAAAGTTTATTATTTGTTTTTCTTAAAATTTGAGACAAATGGCGTGATAAATAAACAGAAGGAAATTAACTTACCACATACGAAACAAATATCTTTCAGCAGCAGCCCGACTTGGTGGATTCAACTGGACGACTGGGGTCGAATTTCACTTTTCCGCCCTGGTCTGCCGCCGAAGACGGTGGTCCTACTCTGTTTTTGATCTCGGCCGCCATCGTCATGAAGGCCTGCTCCACGTTCGTGGCATTCTTAGCCGATGTTTCTAAGAATGGAATGCCTAACTGATCCGCGTATTCCTGCGAATAAAAGAAATCAGGAATTTAGTGACATATAAATTACACAAAACAAGAGTAACTTTTGGGGAGAAATTGTTAGGTTGATGCAATCAACATTGATTTGTTTACAGCATTTGACAAAGGTAATAACAAAACCATATAACTATTGCATGCAGGAATTCTTGGCTATCTGAGTACTTTGTTTTGAATAGACTAGTTCTTTAATTATTTATTTATTTTAGAGTCAGATCTGAATTAACTTTAGTGACTTTAAAGTCCTTATTTATTCCATTTGACATAATTGCATATATCAAATTCGCTTTATTTGTTATGAGAGCAAACTCTTGACTCTTGTAAACAAACTTTCATTAACTTAAAAGCAAAAGAAAAGAAGGCTGCATAATATGCATTAATTGCTAAACTTTAATTCTGGTCTGTCAAATCTAATATTATACAATAGTTCAGAGCACAGTAATCCTTCCGACATGGTGGATGCTTCTGAGGATCATTTTGAGACATGATACTCCCTGATGGCCTCATCAGCCTTACTATCTCAAACATTTTCTGAGTGAGAAGTTGCTTCCAGAATCACAAAATTTGATTAAAATAAAAACGCGGGTCATGATGGGTTACCAGTGTCTCATTTATTAAGATATTGTCAACAGGAAGATAGTTAAACAATTGGTTACCACCATATATAAAAGAATTTCTAAATTGCTCAGTTCTTGGCAGTGGTAATGTTAACATATAAAGTTGTCAAGTGTTATATTCGTGGGTATGTTAATCCAGTTCATGTCTGAATGATTTGGTGAATTAAACATGTCATTTCTAAAATGCAAATACAACACAAAATAACGGACGACATGTATCACACAACCCTGCTGGACATATATATCTTAGAGCTCTTTTTTGTACCACAAAAAGTTACTTGAACAAATAATTTGAGCACCCTCCCCAGAAACAAATGTCATATCTCAAGTGTGATTCAATCAAGACAAAATAAGCATCTCTAGAAATAGAGACGCCTAGACTATTTTCACACCTAAGTTAATTATGTGGCTATGGAACCATAGAGTCTATCCATAATCCCAAGAATTTTGTTTCATTGGTATTTCCAATTGTGTTATTAACAAGGCAAATATTACCTACCTCACACTTAAAATGTAATATTGTCAGTTTAGATACATTCAATGTCAGCATGTTAGAATCATACCACTCTTTAATTTTAATTAACTCAGCACAAACATTCAATCTTAGTCTCGCAACATCTGTATTGTGCCAAAGAATGGTAGTGTCGTCTGCAAAGATCATAAATCTACCCTGAATTAGAAGATGGAAAGGTCATTTATACAGAGTAAAAAAAAAGCAGGGGACCAAGCACAGAACCTTGTGGAACACCCGCATTTATGATTAGTTAATTTGAGTTATGGCTGTTGAAAGAGACAGACTGAACACGGAACATCAGACAAAAACGTAACCTCTGAATCCATACATCTCCAGCTTCAAAAGCTTACAAAACACGGCCGTTGCCTCCTCACTAGAGTTCAGGTGGACATACAGATGCTGTAGAAAACAGGAGGCTGTACCTTTGTAAAGAGTTTCTCTATTAATTTCGCTAGTATAGGTAACAGGGCGACAGGTCAAAGTTGGAAGGACTGTCATGATTACCATCCTTAAAAAGAGGAACAATCACCGCCCTTTTGAGACATGGAGGAAAAATCCCCCTACAAAAGACCACGACATTCAATACATTAATTGGAAGCACTTAAAATATTTTGAAAGATAGCCTGTCCCACCCAAAAGAATTCCAATTTTTAATTTGGCTAAACAAACTCATAATATCCACAGCACTTGTGGGCATTAAATACAACGATTCGGGAACTGACACATGGGTTAGGTAAGTTTTAGTATCTCCAACCTGTGTTAAGTTTTGACACAAACTGCCAGCGATACTACAGTAAAAGGAGTTTAATTCATCAGCACTCAAACTGCTGTGGACAGGAGTGATATTCAGTTTGCCACTCAAATAATTGACAATTTTCCACATTTCTTTTGATTCATTTGAAGACTTTGTAAATCAATATTTAAAATATTTCTTTTTGGCAAGTTTAATAGTGTTCTGGTATACTCTAAGATGGGTATTAAAATAATTTAAAAAGTTAATATTATTCACATACTTTCTAATGTAGTGAAGAGCATATTTTTACCAAATATACTCAACCCTTCAGTATACCAAGATTTTCACCTCTTTTTTCTAATTCGTCAGTATAGGAAAAGTTTTGTTAAATATGAATCAAATCAAATCAAATCAAATCAAAATTTATTAATGTTAACGTACAATAGCACTTACACAAGTCATAAATAAAATAAATGGCAGCATATAATTTTTGTTGCTCTAATAATAATTAGTTATATACTACAGGTAAAAGAAAACTACACAATGTACAATGAAGAACATACACACTTAAAACTGTAAAAAATTAAAATTCAAGTCAAAATATTCCTCTGCACTATAAAATGATTTCTTTATTAAAAAGCCTTTTACTTTGTTTTTAAATTGTGCCAAAGGAAGTACCCTGACTTCTGTTGGTAGTTTGTTAAAAAGTTTTACACCTATGAATTCGGGTCTACTCTGACACTTTCCCAGTCTACAGTAAGATGTTACCAGGTGATGTCTGTTCCTGGTTTCATAGTTATGTACATCCTCATGAGTCTTATAATCTTCTTCACTGCGTTTTACATTAAGTAAATGTTCTAATATGTATACCGAGGGGAAAGTCAGTATGCCCAGTTCCGAGAAAGCAGCCCTGCAGTCCTCCCTGTATCCAATCCCAGTCAAAAGTCTCACCGCCCTCCTCTGTAACCCAAATACTCTAGCAGAATGTGTCGAGCCTCCCCAAGCAATTATTCCGTAGATCATTACACTATGAAATATTGCATAATAAGCAGTTTTTAGCGACTCTTGTGACACACACCCTACCAAATTTCTCAACACAAAAACACTTGTTCGGAGTTTGCTACTCACCACCTCCACCTGGGATTCCCACGTAAGTCTGGAGTCAAGATGAATCCCCAGAAATCTGACAGAATTGGGATGGTGATCCTCAAGATCTCTTAATGAAAACATGATGTTCTGCGTTTTATCAGCGTTCAGCAGCAGACGGTTCGACAAAAACCAGTCCTCCACAACCACACGTCCCAGATCCAGCCTATCCGCAGCCTCCCGCTCAGTCCTCCCAGCCACAGACACCGTTGTATCATCCGCAAACAGCACAAACTTAGCATCCGCACAGCTATGTGGCAAGTCATTAATGTAAATGAGAAATAGAATGGGTCCGAGCACCGATCCCTGTGGAACACCTATGTCCAAGAGCGATGCCTCGGACAACCTACCATTTACCCGAACAGTTTGGTAACGTTCATCGAGATATGACTGTGTCAATTTAATGCTGTTTTCACTGAACTTGTAAAGTTTCAGTTTCTTTAACAAGAGATCGTGTGTGACACAGTCAAATGCTTTACTCAGGTCACAAAATAGGGCATCAAAGTACTCTCGGCTCTCAAAAGAGTCCATTATCCCCTCCAAAAGATCCAGAACCCCCAGAATGGTGCTCTTACCTCTCCGGAAACCAAACTGTCTATTGCTAAACAGTCCGCGTGTCTCAAATTATATGCTTGTTAATACAGAATGAAATACTTGTAAGGGGTCGTCAGTGCCCATAACAATACTCCGGTTTGTGCAGTCACATAGTTCTACAAATTTGTTACAATTTCTCTTGATAAATAATCTACCATGTGTAACACTAGACCTAACAACCTTACTACTACTTAATAGGAAAAGAACAAAGGATTGCTTCGTGATCGGATAATCCGGCATTAAGCACTAAACACTGTAACAAAGGGCTTTCACAATTTGAACATACATAATCCAATAAGGATGCAGAAAGAGAGGAAAATCCAGTTGCTTGATCAATGTGCATATCCAAATTAACTAAAGTGTTGTTAATAAAATTTATGTTTAGATCACCAGTTAACACCACTGTTGCATTAAGTGGTATTTCATACAGAAATTGTTTATATCTGACGATGGTGATCTATACATCATGTAATATAAACATTCTGTTCAGAACAGTGTATAATTGAAAACTCAAATACCTTTTCTTCTAATAAATTATTAAATTTATAAAAGCAAACATATTCAAAATGTTCCAAATAATCTTTTATTTCAATATGCTGATATCAAAACACATTCAGACACAAAATAGTTCACATAACTTTAACCAGTGTTCAACACTATCACTAGAACCTGTGGTGGAAGATAGATCAAAATACAAGAGTTCTAACCACACTACACCACACTTGTTACGTTCTGGACGTTGTTTATAGAATTTTTTATAGTTCATAGAATTGTTCAGGGGAATCAATCCACGCGTTTTAACAGCTCCCAAATAATAAGTTATTTTGTTGTTCTAGAGATTTAAATTCGTGTAGTATTTTATATGTTTCTGTTAGTGAATATCCCGTTATTTTGAATATGTGGTTTTCAAACGCATGTAATAATTGTTATACGCGATGAACGTGAAAAACTTTATTATAATATTTTTAATTTCTAAGCAAGAGTAAAGAAATCGCATACCTTTATTATGATAGCATTGTTCTGCTTATCTACACCAACAACAAAAAAAAATGTGTATATAGAGATTTTTGTGCCTCCGGATATTATCTCAATGGCAAGGGTCTCTTGCTAAGTTAGCAACATTTATTGGCACCTGTATCCATAATTTTGGTTCTAATATAACAACGACCCTTAAATTTGTTGTAGCGACACTGATTCAGTCGACCAACCTAGATGATACTCATATGGGGTTTGATAGAATTACAGATAAAACTGCTACTTGTGAAAGAGAGCCTTTAAATTTTTTATAAATAACGACAGTTTTGTATCACTCTTACTTCTTAATATTCAGTGTTTAAGAAATAAAATGGATGAGTTTACTGTCTTTGTAGAGTCTCTTGGATCTCCCGATGTACTGCTGCTCACTGAGCATTGGCTTAAACCCGGAGAACCCTGTTTCATTCCCAGGTATTCTGTTGTAGCTAGTTATTCGCGGGAGAAGATGGGTCATGGTGGTACAATGATCTTATTCAAAGATACTTTTTTGCAAAATTTTCCTATTATCACTGTAAATGAATATGATTTCCTGATTGTTGAAGGAAAGTTTGAATTTTGTGTTGTATATAGTAAGACTTATAATGTTTTCTTAATTTGTATATATCGACCGCCTAATGGTAGCATTGGGGAGTTTTTGGAATCACTTGAAATGCTTGTTTCCAGTATTCAGATGAATTCCAGAATAATTCTTTGTGGAGATTTTAACATCGATTACATGGCGGATTCAAATGAAACTCAAAATTTAAAAAACTTATTTTTGTCATTTAACTTTTCAATGGTAGTACAGCAGCCAACAAGAATTTCGTCCCACTCTTGTAGTTTAATAGATTATTTCTGTTTGAACTTTATTTCTGAAATTAAATGGGAGTCATCAGTTATTCCTTCGGGATTGTCCGACCATGAGTCTGTCTTACTAAGAGTTGGTTTATTTAAAGAAAAAGGGAAGAAATTCAGGTATGGTAGAATATATAGTTCCACTAACTTTAATAATTTTCGAACGTACAGTATGGGTGTTAACTGGCATCGGATAGGTGAGTCTTGTGATCCATTGCATTACTTTAACGAGCTTGTTTTAGGAATTTTTAATAAAAGTTTCCCAATTTGCAAATTAAAAAAGAAATCAGGAAAACCTTGGGTAACTTCTGGAATAAGAACTTCATCAATAAATTTGAGGGCATTACATACCTTCAGAAAATATACCACAAATCTTTATTTTCACAATTATTTTTTAAACTACAGAAAGATCTACAGAAAGGTAATTAGTACTGCGAAGCAAATGTATTATAGAAATAGAATAGAGAGGGCAAGTAACAAAACTAAAGAAAACTGGAGTATTATTAATGACTTGACTGGTAGAACAGCGGATGTAAATCGGATTCCTATTGATGTGAATTTACTTAATGAGTTTTACTGTACAATAGCTGAAAAAATTACAAAGAACTTAAGACCCCAAATCAATCCACTTTTTTACATTCAGAATGTGTCTATTCGTGACTCTTTCTACTTGGCTCACACTGATATTGATGAGATAAAAATTATTTTTAAATCAATAAAGAATAAGAAGTCCTGTGGCATTGATGATCCCTCAGGATTCTCGAGAATCTCCCCGATGAAGCTCTCAGTGGGTTGGTTCAGTCTATAAATATGTCATTTGATTGTGACAAATTTGCATCATGTCTGAAGTTGGCTGTAGTTAATCCATTATTCAAAGGGGGTGAGCTGGATGATCCAACAAATTTCCGGCTCATTTCTCTCTTGCCCTGTTTATCTAAGGTCGTTGAATCGTTGGTTAAGAGGAGAATGAATTCTTTTTTGAAGCGGCATAATGTTTTGAGCAGGAATCAGTTTGGGTTTCAGGAATCGAAGGGCGTTAATGACGCAATATTTGCTTTTCTTGAAAAGTTATATACAAGCTTAAATATGGGAGACGTGGCTGCAGCGATGT
The DNA here is from genome assembly GCA_030620095.1 of Kuschelorhynchus macadamiae. Taxonomy (NCBI): domain Eukaryota; kingdom Metazoa; phylum Arthropoda; class Insecta; order Coleoptera; family Curculionidae; genus Kuschelorhynchus; species Kuschelorhynchus macadamiae. The sequence continues at coordinate 1,643,961 of JAUTXW010000344.1, forward strand.
TCTGTGACTTTTCCAAGGCATTTGATTGTGTAAATCACAGAATACTGCTGGATAAACTCTCCAACTATGGCTTTAGAGGCAATACACTTAAATGGTTCGAGTCCTTTTTGACTGGGAGAAGACAGATTGTAAAGTCATTGGGTGTTATGTCTGAGACGTGCAATGTGAATCATGGAGTTCCACAGGGATCGGTGCTTGGCCCAATACTTTTTCTGCTCTATATCAATGATCTTGCCTCTCTTGACATACGGGGTTCTTTTACTGTATTCGCAGATGATACAACTATTTTATGGGCACACCCACAGCAGGATGAACTTATGAATATTGTTTCTGAAGACCTGGTGAAGGTAAAACAATGGTGCGACTCCAACTTACTGTGTTTTAATGTTAAGAAAACAAGCGTACTTAGCTTTAAGTTTACCTTTTCTGGTTTAAATTTAGATGGTTATGAATTAGAAAATAGACGAGTAAATAAATTCCTAGGCATTATGATCGATGACAGGCTAAAGTTTCAAAACCATATTGTGGCACTCAACAAAAAAATTGCAAGTGGGTGTTATGCTGTAAGGGTTGTCTCGAATGAACTGGGACTGTCTGTTGCTAGATCTGTTTATTTCTTGTAGAGAGTCATCTGCGTTATGGTATTGCTTTTTGGGGCTTTTGTAGCCGGTACCTTTTTAATTCTACTTTTGTCCTGCAAAAAAGAGCAATAAGGTATATTTGCCAGGTAAATACAAGAGAATCATGCAGACCATTATTTGTAAAATTGAAAATTTTGACTCTTCCCTGTATTTTTATATTGGAAACAGTATGTCTTATATTTAAAAAATACCATCATATTATTAGTTTATCTGGATCTAGTAATTACAATACTAGACTGGTTAATAATGTACAAGTACCACTTCCCCCAAGCGCTCTTACTAAGAATTCACTAATTTATGAAAGCATAAAAATTTTCAACCACCTGCCAAATAGTATAAAATTGTCACCCACATTAAAAGTGTTTAAAAAGTTAGTTTCAGCACGACTTAGGGAAAAAGCCTATTATAGTTTGCTAGATTATTTTGATGATAATTGGACATAAACTAATGATATTTTAAATATGTGTTACGTCCTCAAACTTTTAATGTTTAGCTATATCTTAAATTATGTGTAGTTACATTATAGTATTTTGACCATTTTTTGCTTTTTATTGTAGGTATGTTTTATTTATTAGGCAATTTAATTTATGATTTTTGTCAGAGCTTTGTCAACAAGTACTTTGTATTTAGCACAATAAAGCATATTTTGAATTTGAATTTTGAATTTGAATATATCATTAGCGAAACGCGCGTCCAGAACGTAACAAGTTATGGTGTAGTGTGGTTGGAACTCTTGCATTTTGATTCAACAAGTACCAAAATATCAGGCCAATTTAATGTATCCAAAAACAAAGACAATTCATCGAGTTTTGATCTGAGAGAATTGGATATTCAATAACATTAAAGAGATATAATTATTTGAGACAGATGTACTAAAAAAGACATTTGTTTACAGGCATACTCTCATGTTCACAACTGAAATCAATGAAAAATTTTTTTTCATTGGTTTGAAAAATTTCTATTCCATTCTACCCTACATAGTAAATGATGATTCATACCTTAGCCGTTTGAAAATCTACAACTTTCTTAGTAGTAAGATCGCTCTTATTTCCTACAAGTAATTTGTTGACGTTGTCGCACGCGTAACGTTCGATTTCTTCAAGCCACTGTTTCACATTGTTGAATGAGTCCTGATCTGTGCAGTCATACACCACAATTATGCCATGCGCGCCCCTGTAGTAACTCGAAGTGATTGTTCTAAATCTTTCCTGTCCTGCAGTATCCCACTGAAAATATATACAAAAAATTAGTAACAACATTAACTTTTCTAGCAACCTATAATCTTTTTGGATCTGAATCACAATATTTTGTCTAGAATGTGCATTTTATACATACACAAAAAAAACACATGTGCAATTAAATATGTAAATCTGATGTATATAACCTTAGATTTACATAAACAAACCATAATACAGAAGTTTTGCTGGGAATTCTTTGCAAAAAGTGATTGTTGACCTCGTGTTTTTGGCTCTACTAGTCTACTCTTTTTTTTTGCCTAGTATTATGAGAATGGTCAATTTTGTGTAGTTAGTGGAGGTTTTAATGTTGTTAGTCGAGAATTTTAAAACAAGAAAACATTTTTAAAGGAAACTTCCACTTTTTCAAGGTAAGCCTTGACGACTCGATGTCAAGATAAACAGACACACTTTTTAATACAACATAGATCCAGAAATTTGCAAATATCTCCACAAATGCTTCTAGGGCGGTAAAAATAAGTATAGATTGAAAAGTAGTATAAAATTCACAGATCCTGCCTAATACATCTTACTTTAATTAGTTCTAACATATATTTGAAAGAAACAAATTTTGTTTTCCAAATGAAAACAATTATAATAAATTGAAGTCGATGTCAAAAATGAAATCGACATTGAAGAAGGAAATGAGGGATTCAGAAAATTCATATTTTTTTTTAAAGACTCTTTTTATATTTATATATATATATATATATATATATATATATATATATATATATATATATATATATATATGGGACATTCCATGGTAACTCGAGATACAATCAGATTTATTATTTGGCAATAAAATGACAATTCTTTACTCTAACCGTTCAATTAACGCCAACATTTTAAATTAAAAACCTATATTGTTGCCATACAGTTACTTTATTACTCCAATAAAGGAAATGTTTTGAGATTCTTCATTTTTATTAATTAAAACTCATCAGTCACTCACGTTACATCTTAAGGACATAAGGTTTATCTTTTCATAATCTTTTCAATTTTTCTACGAATATAACAGTTAAACTTCTATTAGAAAACAACATTAGTAAGATGAGATATAAACAAAATTATAGTACAATTTGTAATTTTTCAAATCTTTGCTTTCAAGAGCAAACGGCAAAAAATGTGGTAACTCGCGTTACATTAAATTGGTAACTCGTGTTTCAATTAAATAATGAATACATTTCGAACAAAAAGTATAGTGTGGATCAATTTTAAATTGTTTGTATTCTCCTCTTGAGAACAGCCAGAGGAATATCATCATCCTCATCACTATAAACATTTTCATCTAATACTCTAATGCCGATCTTCAAGTCTGACGTAATGTTTCTTGTTTTTAAAGTACCGTTTTGATAATAAATTATATGAGCCTTAGATATGCCTGGAATTAAAGCAGCTTGATCAAAAATGGCATGGAGATTCATTTCTTTAGCAACATCTTCTATTTCTTTTGGAGTGACATTAATAACCTTCACTTTGGAACCCTCAGCAGCTTTGGCAAATGGTTCTGCATTAAACACAACTGCCTCTCTTCGCATAACCTTGTTTCGCACCAATCTTTTCAACGCGCCACCTATACCATCAACGGGACCTTTTCCATGTGATGTAGCAAAATAGTTCCAAAATATGTTCTTTTCATTTCGTTGCTGAATGATTTTAATAGTTTCCACAATGTACCTGTTCTTAAATTGTGATGCAGGTCCATCTGATCAAATGTAGACTTTGGTAACGGATGCTGGCAATTCTCTTATTACCCGATCCATGTAAACTGCTACCGTTTCTTTATTGTGGTTTCGATTATCAGATACAATAACCATCGGATGCTGTGTGGCCATATACCAAGCCGATATCGTAAACAAAGTTACTTGTGGTTGAGCCCAATGAAAGCTTTGAATTTCGTCTTGTGCTACACATGTGAAATTTTCAGAAAAATCCACTTGCACCAAAGCAGCTGATGGATCGAAGTTAGTAGCCGCTATATTCTTCCTGTCATTCTGATATGAATCAGCTTGATGCCTTTTCACATAAAAATGCTCAAAAAACGTTTTAGACATATCGATGATGTGTTTTCGCAATTCTGAAGCTGATCCTGAATGTAAAACTTTACACAATTTTCCTTCACTGTCTTGCCATACCAACCATGTGACTTCGGAATTATTGCAAGCACCTACATACTGTTCTAAGTTTGTATCTAAAGTGTCTTTACAAGCACCACAAGTAAATTTCCAACACTCTTTAGTAGGGTTTTCACACATGACGGACTTGAGAAAATCCTGGTTATAGCGAGGACATTCCGGTGAAATGGTATGCATGGCATTTAAAGCTAAAATGAAGTTTTCGTGGTATCTACATAGGAACACGTTATGAGGAAGTTGGCTACTTAGGAAAATATTTTTTGGTCTATATTCAGCAAACTTGCTCTTACCCACAACTTCCCCGTATTCCTTAACAAACAAAGCATGTGTTTCAGAAATGGAAGTACATAGATGTCTGATTTGGATTTTTTCTTTGGGTTTGCCTTGTTCGCGAACTGTAATAAAGTCTTTTAGTCCAGGGGCTTGGCGACTTATGTCCTCTCTTGTATAAATATCTTTTATGGCTGTGACGACCTCGTTACTGAGTGATCTGCGATGTTGGTTAATGAGGTTTGAAGAATCGGACGCTTCATCTTTTTCTTCAACTTCTAACAATAGTTTCTTTAAAACAATCTGGCGTTTATTAGGACAGGTAGGTAACGATCTGCGGGCTCGTGCTGCTGCTTTTCCCAAAGATTGAACTGATGTATAAGGAGGAGAAACTTTTTTACTTGTATCACTTTCAAGTTTAGATTTTTTCATAGACCGACATTTTTTTACTCTTTCGTTAACTTTTTTCCTTATTTCGTTTTGTAACTGCTTTCTTTTTGAAGACGGCAAATTGGAAAGGGCGACTTTCTTTTTTGCCCTACTTTTTCTGCATATTTCTGCATGCTTTTTTTTATATTCATCATACACTCCTAGCTTTTTTAACTTTTCCCGTCGTCTTTTCATTTTTTCAGCACCGGATAAGCCCATACTTTCTAAAAGAAAATTGTTCGACTTTTTTACTTGCCCAACGTTACTTATATCACGCTTAACAAGTTTTAATATACGTGTGCGGTAAATTCGCTGAATATGGCACTTTTTTTATTTATAGGTTCAAATCAGTAACTCGCGTTTCAATGAAAACCCAAAAAAATATATCATTTGCGGAAAATTTATCTTCAATGTTACTGAACCATGCTTTGAAATGAATCTAGGCAACAGAAATATAAAATCTTAAAACACGATAAAAAAGTTTTAAAACGGTATATTCCTTTTAATTATACTTTTAGGTAACTCGCGCTACAATTATTTCCAATACAATCTATTATTTACTTTTTTACTTAATACTGTTAAAGCTCGGTCAGCAAAATCGCAAGATAAGTAGTCAAATGCTAAATTAATACTTAAAATCAAAAATACTCACGGTTTGCTTGCTGGTTCCACAAAAACAGTTTACCACACCACGAGAATTTAATATGATTTAGGATCTTATTTTTTAGTTTAAATTTTAACTCCCGTCAAAGTGACAGTTCTTAAATTTTATTTGTAAAAACAAATGAATAAAGTAAAGTCGTTCCTTAGCAACAAGATACACAACCTACTAAGCCATTTACAATAACTTGATAATTTTTTGATCATGTCCGCATTTTCATGGAATGTCCCATATATATATATATATATATATATATATATATATATATATATATATATATATATATATATATATATATATATATATATATATATATATATATATATATATATATATATATATATATATATATATATATATATATATATATATATATATATATATATATATATATATATATATATATATATATATATATATATATATATATATATATATATATATATATATATATATATATATATATATATATATATATATATATATATATATATATATATATATATATATATATATATATATATATATATATATATATATATATATATATATATATATATATATATATATATATATATATATATATATATATATATATATATATATATATATATATATATATATATATATATATATATATATATATATATATATATATATATATATATATATATATATATATATATATATATATATATATATATATATATATATATATATATATATATAATATAATATATATATATATATATATATATATATATATATATATATATATATATATATATATATATATATATAATATATATATATATATATATATATATATATATATATATATATATATATATATATATATATATATATATATATATATATATATAGATGTATATATATTCCTTGATAAAACTTGATTCCTGATAAAACTGAGTTATTAAAGAACTTATTTAATATATAAGAAATAGATCGATAAGTCCAAGTTATATTTGAAATACCTATGTAGTTTACTTAGTTATTATTAATAACTAATTAATTCTACTTACAATTTGTAGCTTAATAGTTTTTCCATCTAAGTCAATAGTTCTGATTTTCTGAAATAAAAATAAATACTAATTGTAGCTAAAAAAAATAGGAATTATAATATAGTTAATTGTATAAGAGGTAATAGGGTAAAACTTTGAGGCGGGGTTGGAAATTAGTAAATATAAAATTAAACATATTTAAACAAAATCAAAATATACTTACAAAATCTACTCCTATTGTGCTAATATAACTTTCAGTGTATGTATCATCCTAAAAACAAAAACAGAAATTCATTTATGCTCAAAATATTTCAATTTAAAATTGTTCTAACCTATAGAAATACATCAGTATAATCATTCTTGTTGAAAGTAACTTTAGAAGACCATGAAAGAGTACAGCAAATATAATAATAATACAATATAGTTGGGTAAATATTCTTGTGTGTTCTTTATAAACTTTATAATGTTGAAAAATTAAAAAAACAAACATGAGAAATATTTAAAATCACCATAAAAAATACATTATTATTATTCTATATGAAACTTTTTTGTAACATTAAATAAACCCCAATTTTTTTTTTCAATTTATAAGTAAAAAAAACCCAAGATCAAATAAAAAAAATTGAATTTACAAATCATACTCACTGCAAATCTAAGTAACAGACATGATTTTCCTACTCCAGAATCTCCAATAAGCAGAAGTTTGAATAAATAATCACTGAAAAATTTAAAAAACATTATATTAAACGTTATATAGATATTCAAAAATTTATTGGGAAAAACATTGTTATTGTCAACTTTAATTAGGCACCATTAAGTTAATGTATGTAAACTGGATACAATTTAATTACTTCATAAATTTTAACATAAATACTTATTTAATGCACCTTACATAAACAAATGGTTGCAACATTGTTTGAAGAGGAGGGGTATAAACATATTTTAGTGAAACTTTTTAGCAGAGTTTTAAAAATTCAACTAAATTTAAATTGAATAAAATAAAATATATAAAGGTATAATTACAAATTCAGAACTTTCAGATACTTTTAAATGTTCTAGTTATCTATTTGTACAAATAGAAAATACATACAACCTGAAAATAGCTAAGAATATAATCTTCATTAGTGAAAAAGGACTGAAGAAATCTTAAATAAATAACCAAGGGGTAATCTATAGGACAAAATGTATTTGTATCTTTTAACTGAGATGAACATGACACTACATTATAATTCTTAACATACTATCTAAAACTTTTGAACTTCTTGCACTAAGTATTTGGTTTCACAATGATAAATTTCCCACCATGAACTATAAACTACGTTTCTATCCATAAATACATAAATATAACATAGGACCACGAACCCACGGCAACTGCAAATCTGATTTTTGATGATTTGAGGTGTGATTTTATGCCTTTACTGATGGTTTTATCAACGAACATGAGCAAATCTAACACTAACAAAACCATCCAACAGTATATGAACTGCTAAAAAAATTGTTGTTTTAATGTACCCAGAATTTTGATGGTGCCCTACCGCGTGCTTTCTTTACCGTTATCCCAAACTAATCTACATTTTTATTAATTATAAGTTTTGTTAAAAAAATTGTAAAAGAGTCACCACACTGAATGGGGACTCAAACACATATGTGCCTCATCCAAGGTCAAATATCATACCACAGAGCTAGACATATCATGCTGAACTTTCAACAAAACTTGTCTATACTTCATAGAAATAAATGACGAACCAATTGAAAACACTTTGAACAATCTGGTTTGTGATTGATAGGAGTCACAATGAATACAAGGTCTTGCAAGTGTACCTGGAAGAAGGTAAAACGAGATATAATACAGAGAGTCTGTGAGGTAGTGTGTTAGAGTTTCTTAGAATTAAACCCCCCGAGCTAGTAACATTAATTATTCTTACAAAAAGAAAGGGCATGTTTTAATTTGTTCATTTATGACCTTATGTCCAATTAGAAAGAAAGTGAGGGTTTTTTTAGTTGCTGATTTTTTTTATACTTTTCTTGGCAAATAAATTAGTTCAATCTCTGATAATTTTCATCCAAATCAAATAATTTAATGTATATTTTTAAAGGGAAAGTTAAAAAAACCTCATAAGCAATTTTTGGTTACACAACTGTTAGAAAGAGTAAACTCTTGTAAACCAGTCCTAACATTGGAACCTGTGGTGGAAGACAGATTAAAATATAAAAGTTCTCACCACACTACTCCACAACTTGTTACGTTCTGGACGCGCGTTTCGCTAACAAGTTAGCATTATCTTTTCTTTAATTTTAAATGCTAGCCTATGGTGTATAGAGTAGATTAAAAGTGAAAAGTCATGTTTTCCATTTTTCGAAAAAAAAAAAAAAGAGCCGCAAATTTCACTACTTTAACAGAAACAAAGTTATATGCAGTGTTGCAAAATACACCTGATTTTCATATATATTAAAGGCTTAATTAATAGTTTTTATTGATGTACCTAGGCTAACCTAAAGCTAAGGAGACAGATCCACTTAACAATATAGCTTTTGTTAAAAAAATATATATAGACCTGAAAACCTAACCAAAACTAACTTTAAATTACAATATTTTGGAAAAATAAAAACACATAGGACCCTCTCTAGTCACAGCCAGAGCTGTCTGTAACACTCGTCACATACATAACAAAATTTCCAAATGTGATAGCAACACTGTCCACATATTTCGCAAATTACCATTTCAGACTTGACACAATCCCCTTCTATGTGTGAAATAATACTGTTATTTAAGAGTTATTTAGAAATATTACAACAAACTATAGAAGATATTTATGTTTTATTGACAATGAAAGTTAGTACAAACTGTTCATTTTAGTAGTTTGTAACATCACACACACACACACACACTTATAAAACTTCCTCAAACCAGTGGCTATTCAGGTGAAGTATATATTTATTATATATCTCTTAAAATTTTAGTTTTTACATTCATTTATTCACTTAATTGGTAAAAAATAAACTGTACATCTCGAATAAATATTTTACTTGACCGTTGGCAGCATGTCGTTTTAAAACTTTCAATCGAACTTTATTATAACAACTATAACAGTGGCACAAACTGCTTTGACTTTGCTGGAGGTGCTATGTTTAGTTTAAGATTTTCCTACCATGTTGCCATGACAACGCTCTCGGTGAATTGCAGGCGCAGTACACTACACCCACGTGTCGTTTAGTTTGCGGTGGTTGTTTACTTTTATTTTCACGGATTTCGCTGCAGCCGGTGAGTTCCTTTGCAGTTAACTTGACAGTTTTGTGTTATATTTATTTATAGTGTTGTTACAATTTCAAATTCGAAGTTAGTAAATGTGATTGTTCAAGACTGGAATAAATTAAAAGACGTCTTTGAATTTATTATAAACTGTGACAAATCTGATGAAAAATCAATCCGCTTTGCAAAAGGATTTTTAGATGAGATGAACGATTTTGAATTCACGTTTCTGGCATTAGTGTTTTATGACATTTTCTCAATGACAGACATACTATTTGATCTTCAAAAAAAATCACTTGACATTCATTTTTGCATATCCAATATAAAACGTGAGGCACTCTGTAAAAAAAGAAATGAACATTTTTTAATACCATGTTTGATAAAGCAAATTCTATTACAGAAATAAATCATTACAAATGTGAGCTTGCTAAGCTTTCACCTGAAGAAATTAGGGATAAGTATAGAACCCTTTTTTATGCAATATTGGACCCTATTTTAATGCAAATGACACTAAGATTTCAAGACTGTGAAAAACTTACATTTTCATGTTTGGCAGGTTCTGCTCAATTTTCCAAATATAGTTTACATTCTCTGACTGGTCCGTTTGAAAAATTGTTACGGTTATATGGGGAAATATTTTCAAAAAGTCGACGACTTAAAAATGAGCTTGGTCTTATTTTTGCCAATAAAAGTTTTCAAATTCAAATTCAAAACATGCTTTATTGTCAGAAGTAAAACTCATTGACAAAGCTGAGAAACAAAATACAATTTTAAAAGAACAACAAATTATTTGCCTAAAAAAAAATACAATAACACAAAAGCTTTTAGTTGGTTCATAATAAATTTCCAAAAAGAAAAAAGAAAAAAAAAATAAACACTCAAATAATTAAACACTCAAATAATTAAGCACTCAAATAATGGGGACCAATATAAATAGTTATAATTATATGAAAAAACTAAATGTCAATTAACATAAATGTAAAAATGAACTAATACAAACGTAAATAAATGAATAAATAAAGTAAAAATAAACAATACATAAATTTGTCAAGTCAAGTGTCAAGTAATTGGAATATATCGCTGCAAGAACAAGTGAAAAAAATTAATAAAAATAAATATATTTTTACCGAAGCATATAAATTGTTTTCTCTTATTTTGACAATACCATCCACAAGTGCTTCAGCGGAAAGAAGTTTTTCTTGCTTGAAATGTGTAAAAACTTATTTAAGAAATACAATATCTCAAGAAATACTTCTCTTGACAATATTTCAATTCAAAAGGAATTTCTGTAGGAGATTAGGGCATCTCAGCCATTTTATGAGAATGTTATAAATAAATTTGTTGCTATGAAGGATAGGAAAATTGATTTAGTATACAAAATTTAGGTAAGTCGTAAAAAAATATTCTACCCCCTCCACATAAAAAATTCTGCTTCATTTGCACTTCACTTACTTTTTCACCCACAAGCCACCACTGCCTGAATAGTAATCTTTAAAAAAATAGGATCTGATGAAGGAGAATAAAACAATTCTTTTTAGTGATTATTGATTAAAAAAGAGGGAAATGTTGAGATTTCACTGTCATTCAAAATTAGAAAAAGAAAAACTACACAGAGAACCTCTAAATAGTTTAGGGTTTGATATTTGTCTAATCCTTTGTGGAAAGTGATCGTATCAGCACAACTGCTCATATATAGGAAACCAGATACATTTTTAATCAAGATTCCATAAAAAAAAAACAACAAAATCAATTAACAAATTCAATATTGAAATTAGCAGAACAATGGAAAAACTTAAATTCTAATATATAGTGGGGTGTTGCAACCAAAAGAAAGGAATGCAATTAAGGGACAAAGCTATTAAACTAAAATTGCAGATATGCATATTTTGGCCCGTCTGTAGATTATAGCAGGTGAGTCCGTGAGTCAGCCTGTTAAACAAGGAAACTACACAAAACAATGACGTGCTTGCTTTATCCATCCATTCTGATTTTCCTGGTCTGCAACAACTAGTGGGTGGATCCAACTAAGAATGTCGAGTCCACCCCAATTTAAAAACAGTTTTGTAACTATCATAACACGACTTCTCCAACAGTACTCGGAAAATATAAAAAGACAACACAAAAACTGCGCATTTTAACATGTAAAAAATAATGTCAGAATTACTAAGCAAACCAAAACGACAAATCGATACTTACTATTCGGGATTCATGTTTTTGGCGAGTTATTGTTGCGCGAAATACTTTAAATTACTTTGGGGTCCGTTATTGCACACTTTTTCACCACAAAGACAGCAGAAATGTAAAAATTAGAAGAAAAAATTACACAAATTTGGGATGACTACCATACAAAATGGTATTTTAACAAATGACTGACGTGACGTGACGTAATGAATGCGATGTGGCAGGCGCGCGGATGACAGCTGATTTTCACTTTCGCGGGGTTTTCAAAATTATAATTTTATTGTTCTAATTTACGCAAGTAGTTTTTTCTTTCCTAAAGTCACCACGAAACTCCAGCGCAGCGTAGTCTTACAAGAGTACAATTGACGCTTAACTGTAAAGGTCTTTTGAAATTACAAAATAAAAATAGTATGCAAATAATAGCTTCTTTTTTAAGGACAAAGTTAATATATTATGAAATGGCACAATCAACGGTTATTTAAAGTAGTTTCAAACATAAAAATGATAAAGTAATTATTTTTAATTAAAAAAAAAAAGATATTTGAAATAATAATTACAATATAGTCCATAGTATACATCTGAGGAACAATTTTCAACATCGGCCCATTAGCTCAGTTGGTTAGAGCGTCGTGCTAATAACGCGAAGGTCGCGGGTTCGATCCCCTCATGGGCCAGTTACTTTTTTTTAATAGTAATTGGTAAAACATACAAAAAAATTTAATTTTTCATTCTAGAAAACAATACTTATTTCAATTTTGTTAAGGAATATTGATTAAGAATTTTACCGGTTTCTAAGTACCAATTCGATTATTACGTTTAAAATAGGTAATTAATTAGAAAAAATAACATTGAAGTATCCCCACAGGTCAAAAAAATGATAAGCTATATTTTTCGTGGTACTATCACATACCACCATCTTTACTGTTTTGCTTGTTCCATTTATTTTTTTAAATAAGTAGGAGTCCCACAAAACATGTATTAGAAAAAAGCAAGAACATTAAACTCTGGGCAATCCAATATTAAGATATTCAATTGCACTGAGAGTTCAGTAATCAGGAAAAACGTGATTTGAGAATCAAGAAAATTGTTGTATATGTATCTAGTGCAAAATGTAACCACTTTTATGTTTATAGCACGTTGTTAAGGACATTGTGCTATAAATATAAAGTGATATAAACCGTTTTGACATCAAAAATGATTAGCTCTGTGGGTAGACTGGTATAGCGTTTCTCTGGCACAGCAATGCTGCAATGATAATAAAATTCATATTTTAATTTTTATATAGATACGCTTTTTTACACCATCCCAAAAGAAGAACCTAACCAGGGCTAACCTTAGCGTAATACGCTTCTTAAAACACAATTTTTTTTTTGTACCAACAACAAAAAAAACATTTCAACCAAGACTGGGAAGCGTCGCGACTCGAGCGGATCTTTAAGGTTAAAACATTTGCTTGCGGCTTGGGTTCCATCTCGGTCCTGTGTGATGGTTTTTTTTTTCCAATATTAAAATCGAGAACTTATAATTTTGACAAACAGTTAGATATCAAACCAATCCGTAACTCCTTTTTTTATGATTACACTTTTTTACATCAACAGAAAAAAAAGGCCTGACCAGAGCCAAGACTATTGGCTCTAATGCCTAACGTAACAGCTCCACCTAACAGTATAGGTTTTGTTAAAAATATCCATTGTTTTAATATAAACTCGGAATTTGGTCGACGCGCTTTCTTTACAGCAACCCTAATCAGTAGGTATAACGTGATACGCATTTTTATTAGTTATAAGTTTACATATACGCGTCAACCAACAAAAGTTGTTTATACTACGTGCAAATAAATGAAACATATTGAACAATCCTGTCTTGTGATTGGCGGGTTCCAAAAATGAATTAGGGTCTTTACTAGGCTTGGAATACCGACACACTAACATCAATATTTACTATCGATGTTACGATAGGACAAGATTATCGAAGTGTACGATGTATAGGCCAAAAAGCAAAGCATCGATATTTTATGATACCGGTTATCATTCGATGTTTAATTTCGAATTTTAGAATTCTCCTAAACATTTCAGAAAGCCAAGCATTTTTTATGCTATACACACATTTTTTATGTTTGACACTTTATTGATATTCCGTAACTATTAAAGATTGATAGTACACTTTGAGTTGGCGTCAGATGATCGGTCTTGAAGTTAATATGGGAAAGTTTCTAACATTATAACGGTTTAATACGGCAAATGTGTTGAAAAACGTGAAAATGTAGAGTACCCGTTATTTGTTAAAATTAAGAATGTTGCCATTGGTTTCCGATACAATACCATGTATAGCTCCATCCATTTTCAATAAATGCTATTCCAATACGGGTAAATTTATTGTTAACAAAAACAAACGTGAAAGATTCCATTAGGTAAGGAATTAGGATTATTAGGAATTAATAAAAAAAGAAATCCTAAATGCACTTATTGTTATATAATAACAAAGAGACATAAAAATATTGCATAAACATATATATATTTTAACACAAAACATAGGTAGTAAGCATTTTTGTTCGATATTCTATTCGCGAACAGTTCTCCCTCTCTGTTTAAAATTCAGCTTGATCCCAAAAAAAAAGTTGCTTAAGAGCGGAACATAATGCAAATTACATCAATTGTTTTCGTCCATTTATGCCAATTTTTATTATTTTTTGTATTTTGCGGTGTTTTGTTACATAGTTTTCTGAAATATACGCTACAAACGGTTCCAACGTCAAAGTTATCACCTATTGTTGTACTACAAATGTGTACTTTCTTGTTAGGTTTCATTTTTACGTAACATATACGGGAGTTTCATTGTGTTCCGCAAGTAAGAAACGAATCAGTTGTCATAATGCTTAGGACACAATGGACTTTCCGTAAACGTTTAACGTAAAAACTAATTTAGAAAAACGGAACATAAGTTTACGAAAATGTACAAAAATGCGTAATAAATTTGAACTAAATATAATCCTTTGTAACCCATATTTCAAAAAAAAAAATATCTATACACAAAGAAAAATAAACTTAGAGGTAAATGGATGGAAGCGATAATTATTTCAACTATCGATGTTATATGGTATTTCATAAGTTGAACATCCATGAAAGAAGCATCGATCATCGATGTTGACACTACACCGTAAAATATCGCACAATCCTATTTTTACTTACTCAAATATATAGGTCAAGGTTATATATATATTTTTTTGAATGGCACATACTATTCTACGGAAAATTCTAGATACTTTTTATGCATAATGTTCTATACCTATCTTCAACCATTTACCAAATATTGAAAATATTGATAATTTGACAGGCTGTAAGATCTAAACATTTTGAGATCAAGAAAAATGGTTTGCACATTCCTCTCCTTAGTTTCTCATAAGCTATCGATCGACACTAACTTTGAATTTAACCCGAGGTTAAAAAGTGTCTGTTACATTTGAATAAAAATAAAACAAAATTTTTATTAGATATAAAAACTATATTTCCAGAGCAGAATATAGATATTCTAAATATAGAGCTGTTCAACCGGACCTCCATTGAATTCAGTACACTTTGCTAAGGTTCTTCATAATTTTTCCAAAGAGTTTCTTATCAACTCAGTACAACAGTATTTATTAAATTTATTTCATTTGTTATGAATAGCTGAATGTGTTCAAGATTCTCTATATTATTAACATTAACTTTATCTTTCAGTGTGCCCCACAGGAGAGCATCAAGAGGAGTAGATCAGGACTGTTAGGAAGGAAGTTGTCTCTTCCAATCCAGTTTCCAAATATTTCAGTGAGATGGCTTCTTACCCTTATTACGTTGCGAGGTGGGCGTTTCCATCTAAGTCAGTACAAAATACCACAAGTCACTTCCACTCAGATCATCGGGGAAAAATTACACTATCCTGACAAGCCATTCGCTGCGAGACGGAGATTCCTAGGGGAAGTGGAAATTGTTAATCCTTTTTCTAACAGGCTTGTCTAATAAGTTTAAAAGTCGTGAAGTGAATAGAAAGTTCCACAGGAGTGCGCAAGTCGAGCGTCGCTTTAGTAGTCATCAGAGTGAACCTTTTGATAGTGAATGTGATGTTCCACAAATCAAGACAATTTTAAAAATTTTGGATAGGGCTCCAGCCCATACAAAGAGAAGACACTGGCAAATAAGTGGAACTCAGTAAATACATGTTTACAAGATGATGTTTAATCTTGTAATTAAATTACTGAAGAATATCTTCTCTATCCACGGATCGCTTTGTCATATTTCTTTTAGAACAAGAACCAGTTAAAACAAGAAACCTAGAATGTAAAAAAATTTCACATGATAATGGTATTTTTCACAAATATGTTCAAATTGAAAAGTTAACCTGCCTTTGCTGGGATTTGAATCCAAAACTCCCTTCAAATCTTAGCAAAGATAGCTTAAGTTGTTTAACATAAAAACATTTTGTTTTTTATTTTAACCAACAAATAATTAAAAAAAAACACCTTCAAAATATGTTGATAGACCTGTATGTTTTTTCAATCTCAATAATGAATTCTTTCATTCTAGAAATCTTAGCATCCCTCCGCTGCAGTTTTTGTTTAAGAGTCTTTACTTTTCTTCTAAGCAAAGTAATTTGATAGTCTGCATTTGTTTGGGTTTCACAATCAACATGCCTTGGTTCTGTTGAGGTAGACAGTAATTCCCTGTCCACTGGTTGGACTCGAACTTGAGGCTCTACAGCACCTTTTTCACTTGATATATTTAAATCCTAAAAGGAATATAATATTTACTTATAGTATTTATTCAACAACACATGAATACAAGATTACAATCTAGAATTTCTAAATTAGTTTATAATTTGCACATAAATGACTATATTCTTACATCATTCAGTATACAAAAGTATATTATCTACAAAACCATTATGGTATTTCCATTACAAGGAGATTGCAATGCTTGAGAACCACTTTTACTATTTGCCTAACAATCTAGAACCGCCATGCCAAACTCAAAGTCACTGGTGGGCCAAAAGCATGAAGACCATCGACTAGGTGGGCCACAAAACCTTATCTTAAAGAAGACAAACTACTGAAAATCTTGAGAAAAAGTACTATTATAGGACAAGTCTGTTGATTAAATTTCCAATAAAAAGGACATTACAAAAAAACTACAAACATTAAATTCTTTTGCCAGATATTTGACATCTTTTGTCTTTAATTAAGTTGTCTATTTGTGGCGCGAATTTATTGGCGGAAATAACTTTTAAAACTGCGTAAAAGATTTGTTTCCTTTCATCAAAGAAAACAGTTGTCCACACTTATAGGTACTTCCAAACATTGACAGGATTTTACAGGCAAATTTTCTCATTTCTTGGTATTGAGCATCGCATAATAAGCTGACATCTTCTCCTTTTGTTGCCATGAAAACGCGTATTTCTTCTTTGAGCTTCCAAAACCTGTCGAGTACCATAGAACACGAAAGCCATCGCACCTCTGCATAATATGGTAAATCAGTGTACTCCCTTTCTAAATCACGTAAAAATGTAGAAAACTGTCGCTGATTAAGGCCTCGTGAACTTATGAAGTTTATATTTTTTTTCACCTACTTTAAAACACTTTCCAACTTGATCAATTTTGAGCATAAAACTTGTTGGTGGATTATACAATGAATATAATGAAAATCTGGTTTGTCACTGCCCGTTTCTCTGATCTTTGTCTGTAATATTTTAACGAGGCCATTTTTTACTCCAGTAATTGAAGGAACTCTGTCTGTTGCAACGGAACACAGTTTGGACAAATCTAAATAGTACTTTTGCAGAAGTCCATAAACAGCATTGAAAATATCCTCCCCAGTTGTTGTATCATGCAATGGTACTAATTCCAGTAATTCTTCATACACATATCCGTATCAACCGCACGAAGAAAAATAGCGGGTTGCGCCACACCACACACATCCGTACTCGTCACAGGCAATAGAAAATGCAGTGAAAGAGTCTGATTTTGTTTTTATCTGATCACTTATATTGGCAGCCAACTCACTAACTCTTTCAACGACAGTATTCCGGGACAAGGATATATTTTGAAATGCCTTCACGCTCCCGGGACTTACAATTTCCGCGGCCTTTACAAGGCGCTCTTTTATAAATTCACCTTCAACAAATGGTTTTCAGTGTTTCGCGATCAACTCCGACAGTACGTAGCACGGTGGAAGGGATGAGATATCCAGTAAGACAAAACTCCATACTACAAGTTTCAGATAATTACCCTTTTTTGCTCTAGAACTAAAGTAAAATGTCATACTTGGTTAATGCGTATTAAAAAATTACCATAGTAGGCCATGAACCAATTAAAAGTTATCCAAAGTCATCTGTCACTCTAGGCGTCTCAGTAATGTTTGCTTTGATTGCGAAATAACCCATATTTTAAGTTATCTTAGTTTACCTAAAATTACATATAAAAACTACCGGTATGGCAAACGGACAGAGGGGTATGTAAATTTTAAATTAGTGTAGAATTTTTTCCTTTATTGCATAAACTTTCGTCTCTTTTTAAAACTTTATAAACATATGCATCAAAACAACTTTTTCTTCAAAGTTGAACTACTCTGGACATTTAAAAAAATAGGTAAAAAAAGGTATTTCTGATTTTCATATAAAACTGAAGTTTACGATATTCTGTATAATATATCCAAAAATGGTTTGCCTCTGTTTGCCGCTTTTTGAGATTTTTAATATTTTATGATTCTCACGCAGTTATGTTAGTGTGAAAAATGATTTTTTGTACGACCTTAAAGAAATTTATTAAAGATTTTATATTTTTTATTATGATTTGGTTCATTACTAAATCGCTAGGGTCGTAAGAGGGCATGTTTATGATGGAGAGGTCCTCATACACCTCATAATTTTGACCTAGTAAAGGAAAAAATTAGTTTTTAATTAATACAGTTAACATTGCTTGTTATACAATCAGAGATATGCAGAAACTTTCTTGGCTATAGTCAACATTAAAACTTTACGTAAAAATGCTACTTGACAGATTTTTCAGTTATTTATTCCAGGAATTTGCCTGGCTGTCACGTGACTTTGACATAATTTTAAAAAAGTTTCTGCATAGGTCCAAATGTATTCTTTGCTAAATCTGCGAGGGATATTTTGGAAAATATTTCATATTACAAAACAGCTTTCCTTTAATATTCCTGGCTTGACCCCGAATCGTATTTTAGGTATAACTCGGCAAGAACTTTTTATCGCTTTACGGCAAAATGGCAAGTTTTCGCCTATGTCCAAGGAATCCAAGAAGTGCCTTAAAGATTATATTACTAGCAGGCTTAATAATCAAAACCTCGAAAATCCTAAGTTGCTCGAATCATCCATTTTGACTTTTTTATCCGATTTAAATAAAAAATGGAAATCATGTCACAGAACATACACAAAATTCGTTTCTATATATGATTCTTGGTTAACAAAAAGCATTAATCTGTCTAGGTTATTTCAAATAAAGAAAACGGGTGGTAGACCGACAAAACATTTTGCCGAATGTTCAACTCGAACTAAAACACGCAAAATTCAAAATCTTGTGGCCAGCAAATCAATACAAGAGCTAGCCACAGCTACCAGAGTAATTTTGAATCTTTCTGGTAAAAAAGACGCAGCCTTTTTAGTTAAACAAGCAACATCTCAAACTAACCAGGCAACTGAAATAAAAAATGCTTTTCTTGATAACCAAAAAATCTCAAGCAGTTTTACGTCCACGGAAGCCTTGGCATTATTAACTGACCTAAAATTAAGTAAAAACCAGTATATTCCACTACGAGCTAGGTTAAAAGAAAAGGGATATAAAAATCTTATTCCATCATATGATCTGGTTCAAGTCGAGAAATGTAAATGTTATCCCGCTAAAGAGGCTATAAAAATAACGGCGTCTTCAGCTGAGATTCAATTACAGCCACTACTGGATATTACTGCGCACAGAATTTTAGAAGTTCAAAAAGATGTTCTGGAAGCTTATATACCAAAAGAAAAACCTACAGAGTTGCAGTTTATACACAAATGGGGTATTGATGGGAGTTCTGGGCAGGCAAGGTACAAGCAAAGATTTTTGGATCAAAATGTGAATGATGCAGATTTACTCTTAGTTTCATTGGTTCCACTTCAAGTACGACACAACTTATCAGACAAACCGGATACACAAAAAATTATTTGGAAAAACCCTAAATGTTCATCTACAAAATTCTGTCGTCCAATAAGTTTTCAGTTTAAAAAAGAAACAAAAGAAACCACAAAATTTGAAGTAAATAAAATAGAGAACCAAATTATAAATTTAATTCCAACTGTAGTACCCTTTCATCAAACAAACATTATTATAAATCACAAATTATTCCTTACTATGTTGGATGGCAAAGCGGGTAGCAACTTAACGGATACGTCAACTCAAACCTGTAACATTTGTAAAGTTACACCTAAACATATTAACAATTTGGAATTTGTTAAAGAGCTGCCCGTAAACAAGGACAATTATAAATACGGGTTATCATCGTTACATGCCCATATCCGTTTCTTTGAATGCCTGATTCATGTAGCTTATAGATTAGAAATAAAGAAATGGCAAATAAGAGATGCACAAGAAAAACAAAATTTTGAAATCAGGAAAGCTCATATTATTGACCAGTTTAAAAAGGAACTTGGATTATTGATAGATCTTCCTAAGCAGGGTGCAGGATCCACCAATGATGGCAATACTGCGCGCACTTTTTTTGAGAACTATGAAAAATCAGTTTTAATAACAAACTTAGATCAGACTTTAATATGGAGATTTTATATTATATTGCTTGTTATATCCGCAGAATATGAAATAGACACTAAAAAGTTTCGTAGCTATACTTACGATACAGCAAAACTTTTTGTTGATCTATATAATTGGTACAAAATGCCCCAAAGTGTTCATAAAATTTTAATTCATGGGGCAGACATAATAGACGACTTTATTCTGCCAATTGGACAGCTCGCTGAAGATGCCCAAGAGAGTAGGAACAAGGACTACAAATTTTACAGGGAGCATAATACGCGAAAAAACTCAAGAGAAAATACAAACGAGGATTTAATAAAACGAATGTTGATAACGTCTGATCCAGTCATTTCTTCCATGCATCCATCACGATCATATAAATCTCTAAAAGAATATCCTTTAGAAGCCAAAGCGTTATTTAAATGTGTTGAAATTCCTAATTTATAGTTGATTCCTTTTATTACATTGTTACTTTCCCAATATACTAGTTTGCTTTTGCTTAAAGAGTTTTATTTACTATTTTTTTGTACCAGGCGCGTGTGGTGCAGGAATTTATAGAAGGGATATCTCATAAAACTTGTTTCTTGGGGCAGCATATATTAACGTTTAGGTAGAGTGTTAAATTAATTTAAATTGGGCACCAAAATATACCAAAATCCTAATAAATAGCACCCCAGAAAGCAAGTTATATTAGGTTATTCAAAATGATCCATCTTTTTGCAAACCCTGTATGATAATGAAAATATTCACTAGGTTTTAGTAAATTCTTAATTATTTCTTCACTTTTGGTCAAGATAATTCTATTCCAATTCTTATGAACCAATATATAGTTTTGTCTTACTGGATATCTCATTCCTTCCACCGTGCGCAGCTCGCTTGAAGGACAGATTCATTTTCTTGCTTTGGACGTGTAAACATAAGCTGCTGATATTTCAACATTTCAACATCATTTTAACTTATTGAACTTTTCGTTTCTGGCCATGCCTGTATACTTGTCAAACATAGTTTTATGAATATCAGAGTGACATTTTATATTATATGATTTTGCAACACCGACTGTACTATTACAAATCAAACAAATAATTTTTTCTTTCACTTCACAGCAAAAAAACTCTAATTCCCACTTTTCTTGAAAGATACGATGCTCATCTACAAGTTTCCTCTTACTTCCACCTGGTTTTGAAAATGACATGTTAAAAACTGTATCCGAAATAAATTATAATAAGTACTGTTAAGTGTTGTAACAATAAGTGCGCAACTCAACTCGAAACTCTATCGCAACTGACTCATAACTGACTAAACACTGAACGACCGAACTCAATCGAACACGGCTTATATACGGATTGTGATTTCTCGAGTTCTTTCCAGAATGTTCAGATAGCGTCATCTGTGTCTTTGCGCGATAGAATTTAATAGAACAAGCCAGATAACGTTTGACTTCAGGTTTTAGGTTGAGTATGTGTAGTTCATCCTCCTCAACATAGAGGGCACTATGTACAATTGTACATTTTATTATACCAATCGTTGTTGCAGCGGCTCGCGCTTTCAAAAACGGTTTTCAACTTGTTCGCGGGCCGCAATATCTAGCTGTTTTCAAAACTGATTTGGGTCGCAGAAAAATGCTCATTGGGCCGCATGTTTGACATGGCTGATCTAGAACTTTCTAAACTTGAAATAATTCAGGGCCATACTCCGTTTACATTTAGCATTATATGCTTAATATTTTTAATATCAACTGGTATATTATATATTTTAGAAGCTAGATATTTTACAAATCTTAGATTAATATCTTTGTTACTTTGGGGAATGATTAAATGTTTAGTAGTCTTATTTTTTGTTTCACACAAGTCACATACCTAGTTGTTTAATTTAATTCTTTTATGTACGAATGATGGAACACTCAATATATCCTCAGTGTACAGTATTTGAATAGAAAGTATTTTGTGTTTTTGAAAGATGATATTTAATATAGTTTTGTATCACATTCAATATATGTTAAAGAATTATACAAACGACCTCAAATGATAAAACCATATCATAACAATGACTCTATTAATGCCTTAGAAACAATGATAAACTTAACAATTATAGGTATCTCTCAAAATATATTATATATCTTTTAAAATTTAAGTTTTTACATTCATTTATTCACCTAATTGGCAAAAAATAAACTGTACATCTCGAATAAATATTTTACTTGACCGTTGGCGGCATGACTTTTTAAAACTTTCAATCGAACTTTATTATAACAACTATAACAGTGGCGCAAACTTTCGACTTTACTGGCGGTGCTATGTTTAGTTTTCGATTTTCCTACTACGTTGCCATAACAACGCGTTCGCGTTGACGTCGACCGCATGGAAGATTAATGTTAACCAGCGCCATACAACGCTCTCGGTGAATTGCTAACGCAGTACATTACACCCACGTGTCGTTTAGTTTGAGGTGGTTGTTTACTTTTATTTTCGCGGATTTCGCTGCAACCGGTTAGTTCCTTTTCAGTTTACTTGACTGTTTTGTGTTATATTTATTTGGAGTCGGGTTTATTCAGTTTAATTCATGTACATACTGTATACATAATCTTATGGTACCATTCCTATATCTAAAATTACAATATTCATGTATAAACTGCACCTAAATGCAAGAAGCATCTGTATGTGCGTAAGTACTGAAATGTGTATTAGTTTCAACTTAGTGATATAGATATTACCTAGAAAAAAAAAAAGAGAAAAGGAAAAAGATAAAGACAGAACAATATAAGTTATTTACATGAGATAAAGTGTTAAGGATACAAAATAACAAATTTTTTTAATTTATAATAATTATTTCCTTAGCTAACCAAAAATTCTTTCAGCATTTCATTATAAATCCTTTTTTGTTACTGATGTTTTTAATATCACAGGGCAGCAAATTATAAACTTTTGGAAGAATATAGTTTAAATATCTTAGATTAAGATTGTTATGGCTATTTGGTATCTGTAGATTTCTATTTTCTCTAGCTCGTGTTGCATACACACTGCAGGCACATATATTGTTCGTATATTAGTAGTTTCTATGTTAAATAGTCTGCTTGTAGGAAAAAGTTTATTTCTCTTATATATAATTTTTAAATATGTTTTTGAATAATGTTTTAATTTATATAAAGAGTTGTTATAAAGCCCTCCCCACACCAGTATACCATATCTAATTAAAGATTCCACAAGAGCTTTCTAGACCATAACTAGAGTTTGCCTGTCTAAAAACTCTCTAAGTAGATAAAACATATAAATAAGTCCACACATTTTACCAGCTAGATAATCAATCTGAGGCTGCCACTTAAGAAATTGATCTATCATTATTCCCAAATATTTTGTATGAGTTACTTCCTGTAGTGTATGATTGTCAATAGAAATGCTATTAAACGGAGGTCTGTTTGATTTGGTTAGAGAAAAAGCAATATAATGAGTTTTTGTTAAATTTAAAGTTAATTTGTGAGATAAAAACCAATTTCTTACAGTTAACATTCCTGTTCTTGTTTTATTTTCTACCTGGTCCCAAGTATTACTCCCAAACACTAGCACTGTATCATCTGCATATGAGATGGTCAATCCACTAATATTTAACTGCAGTAAAGAATTAATGTATATAACAAACAAAATTGGTCCTAATACTGTTCCCTGTGGGACACCAATTTTTATTATTCCTTCTTTGCTGAGAACATTATTAAGTCACACTATCTGAACTCTGTTTGTAATAGAATATATTAATTTATATTATTGATTAATCCGGTTACGGATGTGGTTTGCATTTTGTTGGAAACTCCATTTAACCGATGGAAGGAAAAAGATCAAAGTTTTAATCGTCATCCTGGTTTTCGGCGTACAAATAGTTATGTAGTAGTGAAATATTACAAAAATTGTTTTGCTGGCCTTGTTTACTAGTTTCCAATAAATATTTAGTGTGGAATAAGGAAGGATTTGCAGGTATGTTAAATATATGAAGGTCTATACATAAACATGAAGACTTTTAGGTTTATTAATATCGAGAAGTTCCCAAGAACTAAAAGATCATAACAAAAAAATTAGGAATGTTTTTACTGGTGACTCGAAAACTAATCAAAATGAAATAATTAATTATTAATTGTTTGCATTTCTGATTATTTAAATGATTAATGTAAAAAATTAAATAATGAACACACAGTTTTTTTCTGTTCAAGTGGATGACACCACTGATATTACGCAAACCTTCCATACGTTAATTCAGAAGGTTCAGAAGTCAAGAGATTCGTAGGATTTTATAATGTCAGCTCCGATAGAACGTCGGAGAATTTATATTCTCTATTGGATCAAATTTTGGACCAATTTGACTATAAACATAAATTAATAGGGCAATGTTACGATGGCGCAAGTGTGATGTTAAAAAGAAAGAAAAAGCGCGGCAGGATGTATTTGTCTTGATGCAGCAGTTTAAAAATATTTCTAAATGTCGAATTTTTTTGCAAGCCTTAGTGGTATCACTCAGCCAAACGAACGTATGCTCTTACATCTGCATCTACGAGGCGTATACCAACAATTACAGAAACTCGTCGGTCTTCAAATTCGAAGTTAGTAAATGTGATTGTTCAAGTTGCGTTCTTCAAAAAAAAATCGTTTGAGATTCATTTTTGCATATCCAATATAAAACGCTGTAAAAAAAGAAATGAACATTTTTTTTAATACCATGTTTGATAAAGCAAATTCTATTACAGAAATAAATCATTACAAACGTGAGCTTGCTAAGCTTTCACCTGAAAAAATTAGGGCTAAGTATAGAACCCTTTTTGATGAAATATTGGACCATATTTTAATGGAAATGACACTAAGCTTTCAAGACTCTTAAAAACTTACATTTTTATTTTTGGCAGATTCTGCTAAATTTTCCGAATATAGATTAAATTTTCCGATTTTAAAAATGAGCTTGGTCTTATTTTTGCCAATGACAGTAATTGGAATATATCACTGCAAGAGCAAGTGAAAAAAATTAACGAAAATAAAGATATTTTAACCAAAGCATATAAAGTGTTTTCCCTTATTTTGACAATACCGTCGAGCGCTTCAGTGGAAAGAAGTTTTTCTTGCCTCAAACGTGTAAAAACTTATTTAAAAAATACAATATCTCAAAAAAGACTTACTTCTCTAGGCAATATTTCAATTCAAAAGGAATGTCTGGAGCAGATTAGGGCAACTCATCCATTTTATGAGAATGTTATAAATAAATTTGTTGCTATGAAGGATAGGAGAATTGATTTAGTATACAAAATTTAGGTAAGTCGTAAAAAAATATACTATCCTTTCCACATGTAAGCTAGCTATCTACATCTGTTCTATTAAAGTTTGGTCAGTTAGCAGCAGTGACGGAGAAGGCAATGTATTTTGTTAACCAGTGTTCAAAGGTAACTTTTAAGCATCAAGCCAATCCTTGATTTCATTTATTCCCAATTTAGTTAATTAGAATTTTTCACAACTCTGTTAGGTTAGGTTAAAAGTGAGTGCATCAAATCGACCCTCCAATGCGACTCTGTGGTCTATTGTTGCTCACACCTATGTTTACACTTCCCCAAGCAACTCTAAATCCTCAATGAATCTTATCATTGCATTTGGGGAGGTATTCTTCAAGTTCTCGGGCAGCAGGATATCTCTACCGAATATGGAGAACTTGATCCAGATAAGGGCGATTTTATTGTCGCTCCCCAGGCCAACAAGTGCCTTTTGGCAGTTCCAAACTGTTTTGGATGTACAATGACTCGCTTCCAGTGTTTAAAGGCCGCTTGTCTATCCGAGAATATTTTTATCGTTTTATGTGTTATTTGTTGGTCCTGCAACATTCTAGCACACAATTCGATAGCATGAACTTAGAATTTTGACAACTATGTAATGGAATAGATTATACCAATAGAACAGAGTACATAAATTCTTAATTTATTTTTTCTCATGACAAATGCAAACATGAGAATTTCAAAAAGTCGTTAAAGTAAAGCTATCTAATATTAGTTTTGAGAGTTTTTAAAATCTAAAGAAAATAATAAATATCATTTATCTCAAATGCTATCTGCTAGATTGTGGAGACAGATTTATGTATGGATACCCCTGCTCAAGTGTTATTGTCTATCCTCCCCTTCGAGAGTTCATATTCTCATATGGACCTGTGGCGTAGGAAGCTTTCATTTAAGTTAAAGCTAATAATAATTGAAATATTTTATTTGGTTCGATTCAAATATAATAAATTGTCAACTTATTGTGTTAAAAATATAATAGAACATTTTATAATATAAGACATTTCAAAACTTCCATGTTTTTTTTGGAAAGCATTGTTTCCCTTCAGAAAAGATCGGCTGAGAGGGTTTTTCTTTGCCTTTCTTTTTTTCGCCATAGTCTTTTTGAGCGAGAACGCTGATAAGTTAGTTTTAAGTCTTAGACATTTATATAGACTGTTATCCTATTTAGACGGAAATGTAATTATTTTTTTCAATTACATATATAAAGTAGAACTCTAAGTGGCACCTATGAAGTATTTATTAACTCAACGACAGGGGCGTGCAGTCCATGGAAGCAAGGGAAGCAGTGCTTCCCCAAAAAAAATTACAAAACATCTTCTAAAATGTAATTTTTGAAATAGAAAACTATTAATTTAGTTTATATTCAATTTTATATGCTAAAATATTATCTTAATTATCAAGCCCATAATAAATGCGGCCTTGACTCCGACCGGCCACAATAGAAAATCGAATAGAACCTATGCGGGCCGCTAGCTTCTCTGCAGCCAAGTCCTGTATGCTTGATTTCCTGTGAATCGAGCCAGAGGTTATTGAACTTTCCACCGGCTGTTTGGAATTTTTGCATTTCAGTCGCGTGCTTTAAGTGGGGGCGGAAGCTTTCGTTGGAGTAGGTTCTTTGTTTGAACGGCTATCCGTGTGTTGTGTGATACATGCGTCGCGTCGTGCATAGTGCGATATGGAAGACAATAATACGGACGTGGATATGCAAATGAAAAACGTTGAAAATGTATTAGACAAGTAGAAAATAATAAAGAGATTTTCAACAAAATGATAAGTCAAATAATTTCCCAAGGAAGGGCAAAACCGCCTGAAAAATTTAACCACAAAAATGAAAAACTGTATTAGACGTTTTTTCCGGAAAAACCGAACAATTTTAACAGGGTGTGGAAATATAAAAAATTTCCTTTTTGAAAATGAAAAAGGTCTCTGTAAAAAGACACATTATAAAGCCAAAGACACATTATGCAAAGAGCATTTGCAAGTCATTATAAAAGAAAAAGTCTTTGGCAAAACCAGAATTGAACACGCCCTAAATAAACAGTAGGAAATTAGTCACCGCCAACACAATGAACTAGTCGATAAAAAGAGGCAAATATTAAGAATTGAGAGTTATCGATGTTGTTTGTTTTCTCGGACCGCACGAATTGGGATTTAGAGATCATGATGAAACAAAGGTTTCTTCAAATAGAGGAAATTTTCAAGATTTACTTAGTTTAATGGCTAAATATGATTGCTTAAAAAATCATTTAGAACAGTCTAGCGTTTTTCGCGGAACGTCAAATCGAATCCAAAGTGATTTAATTTCCGCTGTTGCAACCATTATTCTAAAAATAATTAAGCAGGAGATTGGCGAGGCGCGGTTCACTGCTATTGTTCTGGACGAAACAACTGATATCACTAATTTTAGCCAATTATCTATAGTTATACGCTACGTTAAAACAGATGGAAGTATTCAAGAGCGATTTTTAGGTTTTAAGAATGTGTCCGAAAATCGTACAGCAGATGCATTATATACCGTAGTTTATAATGTTACTAAAGAAATTAATGGAGAGAAAAAATTAGTTGATCAAAGCTATGATGGAGCTGCAGTGATGGCAGGAGAATTAGGGGGTCTGCAAGCTAAAGTTCGAGAAACTTTCCCAAGTACTGTGTTTGTCCATTGTTTTGCTCATAAATTAAATTTAGTTTTATCTCAGTCCATCAATCACATTAAAGAGTGTACAGTATTTTTCGTTACTTTAAGTGGCATGGCTGCTTTTTTTCCCAAGTCAACAAAACATACACAAGCTTTGGACTCCATTGTCCACAAAGGATTGCCAAAAGTAGCTCCTACTAGTTGGAACTATAATGGAAGACTTGTGTTAACAGTATCTGAAAATCATGAATCACTGATTGAACTAGTTGAGAATATAATAGAAAATAATGAAACGTGGGACTCAGAAGCAATAAATAGTTCGAGGAGGTTTTTGGACTGTTTGAAACGATATTTTAATTTTAATTATTTGTTGAACATATTTTCAGAGATTTTCCATTCTAGGACAATGTTTTTAATATATTACAAACTAAAACAAATGATATTGCTTTTTGCCTAAAAAAAAGTGGATGATTTTAAGTCCATGTTAAGCCAAAAAAGAGATGACTTTGACCTATTTTGGGAGAAAACGATGACGTTAAATGTAGAGCCAGAAGTCAATCGTCTTCGAACTGACAAGGTGGGAGATGTTCAAACATCATACAGACGCCTCTTTTATCAAATAATCGATCAAATTCGGCAACAAATAAACTAAAGATTTAACGGTGTAAATAATTTTAAATTCCCCGAGCTCTGCATATTTAATGCATTTAGAGGGCAAACTTTTCCAGAAGATGCGTTTAAATCTCTTCTTCTTCATTATGGCTAGTTCTTCGACCGAGTGTTACTGCGACCTGAACTAAAAGTGATTTACGAAACTGATGGCATTAGCGCAAAAAATAACACTAAGAAACTAATGCAATTTTTAAAAGACAAGGAGCTGAAAGATGCCTACACCAACAATATCACTTTACTTACATGTTTTACAATTCTTCTATGTGGCGAAGATGCTTTCTTCACTAAATGCTTAAGGATGGAAGGTTCTATCTGAACCAGAGATTTTACTGCACCTTTTTCACTTAATGTTTTCAAATCCTAAAAGAATTGATAATATTTACTTATCCATATTATAGATGGCCGCAAACAATTATTTTTAAAAAAACTGAATTCATTCACTAAGATATGAAGCATTAAAAAAAATTCCACTACACCAAAGATAACATTTCAACAAGGTGTACCAGTTCAAGACACATTGACTTTGGTGACAAACTTCTATATTCAAAAACAAGTACAAATTATTAAAAAACAAGAAATAATAAATTTACTTTATCTCTGTTTAGAACAATACTATTTTGAAAATAATAATTTATATACAAATAATGATGGTCTGATAACGGAAAATGCTCTCAGTCCATTATTATCTGAAACATTTATAGATTTTCTAGAAAACAAAATTAGCCAACACCCTCTTAGCAAATTTCTTTATTGGCACAGGTATGTATATGACATTTTAGCTTGTTTTACTAGAACAAAGAGGCAACTAAATATATTTCTAGAATTCATAAATAATTTACATATTAATATAAAATTCACTATAAAAAATGAAATTAATTCTTCTGTTAACTTTCTTGATTTAACTATGAAAAGAGAAAATAATAAGCATATTTATAACAAACATACAGGTCTATTACTTAACAATAAAACAGACTTGAACAATTCACCTCTTTAAAATATTTTTTGTTAATATAGATTTAGATAAAAATGAAAAACCTATTGTAAAACAGGTAAAAAAAGGTTTTGTTTGTTGATTTTATTACCATCCATTCCAGTTGTATGATCCGATGGAACTACAGTGTTGGCGAAACATATCTTAAGTTGGTTTTTTTTAATATACTTAGTGCCATATATCTTATCATTTTATTGTTTCTGGGCCTACATATCAAACTCACTTAAAATTAAATTATTTCTATTAGAAATGGTTTTCTCTAACTATTGGCACATTGATAAGTTCTCACAGCATGAAAGAGCTTGTATAACTGCTCTGTAATCTCTAATTTAAGGTAAATGACAGAATGTTCTTGTTGCATACATAATATTCTTTATATTATGTATCAAAATATTCTGTGGACAGACTAGCTCAAGTTCACATGTTGAGATATGTAAATATTCGTTTCAATCAATTTGAAATTAGTTATTTTTATTGAGCAAAAACGCGAAATCTATAAATTTGTTTGTTATCTTAAGTGTTGAACCACTTTGTTTATGTTAGATTCAGATGATAAAAACAACTCAAGACACTTCATAAGAAATAATCGGATTCTACAAATTTGCCCAAAAAAACTCATAAACACTCACTCGGTTGTGGTTCAGGACAATATTTATAAGAGGAAAATTAGAACATGAAATCAATACAGGACTCTGTCTGTGTATTGATTTCACGCATTGATTAATGCACTGTGGTGGTAAGTGGTAAAAATTTCAAAAGCTAAAGATTGCAAACATTTTATATCTAGTTTATCATCTTTATACATCCATTCCACCAAGGGTAGTTTGAAATCTCCAAAAATTAAGAATTTATGGCTTTCAAACCTGTTTCTTAGAAATCACTGTAAGATTGATAATATTTCTAGTTAGACTTCGTACCAAGTACCATATTTATCTAGTTCTTCATAGTTCTGGTCTTTAAGAAAAATTACACTATTTCAGTTTACTTACATGTTTTACAATTGTTCTGTGTGGCAACGAAACTTTCTTCACTAAATGCTTTGGAAAGGAAGGTTTTACCTGAACCTGAGGCTCTACTTCACCTTTTTCAGTTGATGTTTTTAAAGCCTAAAAAAAATATAATATTTAAACATAGGTACTTCTTCAAGAACTGATATACACTTACTAGTTTTAAATACACTTTTATTGTCCTCTATGGGAATTATGGGACGAAATGTTGGCAAATTACTTACCATTTTCAGTTTACTTACATGTTTTACAATTATTCTACGTGCCAAGGAAGCTTTTTTCACTAAATGCTTTGGAAACGAAAATATGCTTGGTACAGCATCTGGTTTTAACATTTTGACATAGCATCCTGGGTTATTCAGATAATCACTTGAAAGAAAATGTGCTCCGCAGAGTCTGCTGTACCTCGATGGGACCCAATTCTCCCTACATATAGCTTGTATCCATAGTTCGAGAATCTCAGGACGTTTATAAGGGAAACTGCAACAATAAAGCCAGTAATAAATCAATCAGAATTTAATTATATTTATACAATTGCTGTCAATACAACAAACTAGGCTTAAAGAGATTACTCGTACTCTGCTAATGGGAGCAGTCTCTCAATTTCAGCAAAAGTTTCCCTTTTTCCCGTTTTCCCCCATTGCACTTATATTTTTAAATAGGTTTTTTTTTAAATGGGGCAGCTACAAACTGCATTTTTTAATTTATTATATTGCTTTCCCCATATTTTTCTTGAATAAAAAAATTTCAATTTTCATACAAATTAGAATTGTGTAGAAGTGTATCTCAAATTGGCTGTTTTTTATATAAAAAAACTTGGTGCAAACAATTTCTATTATACACATGTATAATAAAAAGAAATGATTCTATTAATACAATTTAAACTATCCTCTATTTCCGCCAAAAAAAATTAGTAACTTTTGTGACGAAAACACTACCATACCGTTGATAAAGAAAGATAAACAATGAATATACCTGCTCTAGATAAGGAAAACTGTGTAATACATTCATAATTAATATTTTGTAAATACCTATGAAATGGAATTGGATTCCTTTTGTCATGCAAATTATTGCAAGCGTAAGCTACACAATTATTAACCATTGTGGAAACTATTACAATCGATAAATTATTTATAACTTCACAAAATTCACGACTTGCTAATTATTCCGTTCACCTCGAAAACTGGACATTGAATCTCTAAAACCATAGAGTTATAACTCTATGGCTAAAAGTAAAACTCTTAAAAATTACAATAAAACGCATTTGTTTTTATTATGAATAATAAAGTATAAATATCATTTATTTGAGAATGGATCAAATTACGGATGCGCAAAACACGAACTAACCGATCAGTGTTGCCAACATTCTGAAGACAAATTTCCCAACCTGAGAGTCAAAAATTTCCAATATACGGGGAAAAGTCACTGTAAAATTTTCCAACTCATGTTGTCATCTATTATTAATTATAGAAATTACATGTTAATTATAGAAAATACATCTAGATCAGTGCTGCCAATGTGCGGGTAATTGGCTCACCTTTGCGGGTAAGAATTTCCGTGCGAGTAAAATCAGGTAATTCAAGAATCTAAGCCACAAGCAAAAATCCCAGGTTTTAATTTTGTGGAGCCAGATTTTCAGATACTCATGGCAACGTCGAAATGCACTGTTGTCGGTTGTACTCATCGACGTAAATCTCTAGACTGCTAGAAGAAGCCACTTTCTGCCTCTGTTACGTATGTTAGTGTCTAATGCCTCTTCCATTTCCATCTCTTTCTACAGCCAAAACATGCGCTTGTGCGGCATAGGTAACTAGGTAAGACTCTAAGCATTCTAGAAATGTATGCTATTGTTGTAGTTGAATTTCTATTTCGTCATTTGTCGTTCTCGTTCATTCTCCCGATTTTTATTAAACTAAGTTAAAAATATTAATTTGACTCGAAGGCTGATGGTTTCTTTTCTTTATTAATACCTACTATTGTTGAAACAAGGTGTAAGTGGTGTAAACATGTCGTGATATCGTGTTTATAAGTCATATTCATATTTGATTAATTTTATATAATGTATTCATCACGTTGTTTATATTGTAGTTTGTGTTTGTGTGTATTGTAGTTTGTGGTAGTGCAAAACAATATTAAGTCCTTAATCATACTTAGGTATTTAGGTACTTATATGGTTTATTTTAATTCTTCATAAGCTATTTGTATTTGCAATATGTATCTACTTTAGCTACGTCAACAAAATATATTTTTAAGTACATAAAACAATGTTTTTTCTTATTAAAATAAAAGTTTCTTTTAAATGTACAATTATTGAGATACACAAAATATGTTTATCACCAATGTGCTTTGGCATGGTATCCCATTATCCCAATGAAAATGTTGGCAACGTTGGTATGGTCCATGCAAATTAACCTTTCGTTCGTCTTATGGGACCTCGAAACGACATCGTCCACAATAATTCGTTTGAAATTAGTTTTATTATTGTCAATGAATTAATAAAATTTTATAATTGCATCTATTCCATACTTTAAATTCTAATTTCATTCGTGTGGGTAAAATTGCGGGTAGTTAGAAATTAGGCGGCGGGTAAAAGTGGATAATTCACAATCACACCCCGTACAATCCGAAATTTGAGATTGGCAGCACTGATCTAGATGTTAAACCTCATTCGCCATTTCGTCATGAACATTATATAAAGACGGTAAAGAAAACAGACGCAGGAACTTATTAAAGAAAAACACTTGTTACCTATTGGCAATTATTAAAATTAACACCAAAAAAATAAAACATACTATGCACGATTGCACAAACATCAATAATTAAAAATATCAACTTTACAGAAACAAATAAAATTAATGATTATCTATTCCGTTATGTTATAATCGCTAATAATGACTTGTTGAAAAATCAAAAATGAACTTTTAAATTTCGTATGATAGTCATATTCTTTACGATAGTTAATAATCTTGATTTCTTATTATCCACGGAATTTCCCAGTTTTCCATCAAAACAAAATATTCTCCCCAATTGTCAAATTTTAGCCTATAAAACCCCCAAAATTTGGGAAATTTCCCACGAGTTGGTGAAACTGGATTCGACCGAATTTTTGCCTGCGATCATAAAAATGATAGCGGTTAAATGATTAGTAATTCCGTGACTGCCGAGTCGATCTAATGTTTTTTAGGTCATGTAACTTTGGCACATTTCTCTGAAGGATAAACAAATCAATGTTACTTTTTAGAATATTGTCAGGTTCTAACGTGTTTTAATTGCAATTTTTAGAACATGCCATTTCTCCACTGAAACGTTTGGAAGTGTTTTCTATTTGACCCGAAGTGGTGATTTTGAGTGCCAAACGATCAACATTTTGGACGATTTTGATCATATGATATGCCAAAATTATCATATTTTACGTCAGGTTTTGGCTAAACTGCGGAACACAATGCAAATTCATCTTTCTTTCCCGTCTATTTTTTACGTCAAACTTTATTTTACTTTATATGTTTTTCAGTGTTTTATTAGATATTTTAGGACATGTAGGTTATAAATGGTTATATTTAATTACAACGTTAAATGAAAACTTAATTTTTTAGCTTCGTTTTTGTAGTTTAGTTTTACGTTAATTGTTTATTGAAGTTCCATTGTGTTGCACGCGTTTTTGTTGAAATTTTCGTAAGACATTGGTCACCTCAGTGGTAGGGTTAGAGTTTTGTATCAGCAAGGCGGAGGCCTTTAGTTTTTTTTTTAACTAAATTTATGTAATGTAATGCTTGTTTTAATGGCTTTTTACCAAATTTAGAATAATAGAAATGCGGATTAGGTTAGGTACCAATGCAATTACGTCAATTGATTTCGTTCAACGTTATTTTTATTTACAAAAATGTTCACATATTTGGGTAATAAAACTTCTTTTAAGTTTCGTTTTTGATAGTTTTTACGTTAAATGTTTACGGAATCTGCATTGTGTTGTTCTAGGCGTAAAACAAAAACTTTTTAATAAAAAATTTGACGGAATTCCTAATCATTTAGCAGCTTGTATAAAAATATCTGTTTGTTTCTCTTCTGTAGATCGACGGGTCCGTTCCACTTATGTACTTTAATGTTTATTAGTTCATTGCCCAGATTGCTTTTTTTTCAGAAGCGTGCAATTCTCTTGTACTTATCCGGACTGTATTGCTACATGCTTAAATGGGTGATTATTGAAAATATCTTAGTATAAACAAAAGTCCGATAAGTTTTTGGTGTAAGCTCTTTCAAGTCAGTGATAGGGCACCCTGGAATTGCATTGTATCGGGTTCCATTTCCTATGAGCGGCTTTTTTTATCATAACTTATAAATTTGTGGGTAACTGCGTTGTATATATCGGACTGCATCTTTGGTTAGACCTTTTTTTTGGGTTGATGTAAAAAAGTCTATCTGTAATAAACTAACCAAATTATAAAAACAAATTTTAACAAGTTTATAAATTTTAAAGCTTGAAATACAAATGTTGTTCGTTTGTTTTATGGCTCTGCTGTAAGGCAATTCGCCAGATTGCTTTCCGTCCGGGGCTCAGAGCCGTTAAATCGGCGACCCTCGAAGTCGGCCCTGCACCTTATTCCAGTTTGGAGACGTTATCGGTACCCCGACCTTTTCAATAAACATTTTAATTTTTGAAATGCATCTTGGTTTCCACTAGATGCCCCTTGAGAGTACTACTGGTCTCACTAGATGACCTTTTCTTTCAAGCTATCCCCTTACCTCTCCCACTCCCGCCACATAGCGGCCATTACGCTAATATTCTATGGAGAACTGCGGCAGACGAATAGGATAGAATGCACTAACAACTAGGCCTCACACGTTCACAGCGTCTGCTCCCTTTCTAGCGGGGTCGTTAGTTTCCACACTGAGCGGGTGTCTCCCGTTTCCCTCCGAAATAAAGCAGCAAAACCGGACACGTGGAACCACTTATGTTAATAACACAGAGGTCTGCCTTCGACGAGACGAATCGGAAGACTGTGGAACAAAATTTAACTTCCGTAAACGTTTAACGCAAAAACTAACCTACAAAAAGGAAACTTAAAAAGGAAGTACACATTTGTGGTGCAAAAATGGGTGATAATTTTGACGTTGGAACTAAATATTACTGTTTATTACCTATATTTAAAAAAGTAACTAAAAAGAACACTCAAAAATAAAATTTGACGGAAACGAATGACGTAACTTCCATAGTGTTCCACGTTTTACCAACCAACGTTGACAGTTTATACTCGTTGTAAATAAACAACGTAGCAATAGGAAACACTTTGATCAAACCTGTGTTGTGATTTGCGGGTTCCAAAAACGAATTAGGGTCACTAGCACCGATATCCACTATCGGTGTTACAGTCGGATACTACAGATGTTCACGATATATCAGACAAAAAGCACAGATGTTTTATGATAACGGTAACCAATATTTCAAAAAAGTATCCAACAAATAAAGAAAAATAAAACCTGACGTAAACGAGTAACGTAGTTTGCAATGGGTCTCACTAAAGAAAATAATAGCTCATCCTCGTCATTTTCTATAGTCCACGTTTAAAGCGCGGAACACAATGAAAATTACGTTTTTTACGTCCAACCTTATTTTTCTGTATTTTGTTAAATACTTTTTTTGAAATATAGGGTAAAAATGGTTATATTTATTTCTAACGTCAAAATTATTACTAATTTCTGTACCATAAATGTGTAGTTCCGTTAATTATACGGGACTTCCATTGTGCCACATAATAATTATTAATCTGAGATTGTGCTCCATGCGTAACCATACTTTATTAAAATAACGTTAATATAAAATTTCAAGCCGTCTTCCGGTTCGTCTCGTCGAATGCAGACCTCTGTGTTGTTAACATAAGTGGTGCCACGTGTTCGGTTTTGCTGCTTTATTTCGGGGGGATACAACCGCTCAGGTGGAAACTAACGACCCCGCTAGAAAGGGAGCATACGCTGTGAACGTGTGAGGCCTAGTTGTTCCTGCATTCTATCCCGTTCGTCTGCCGCAGTTCTACATAGAATAAGCGTAACGGCCGCTACGTGGCGGGAGTGGGAGGGGTAAGGGGATAGCTTGAAAGAAAGGGTCATCTCGTGATATCAGTAGTACTCTCAAGGGGCAAATGCATTTCAAAAATTTGAATTATTAAAGTATTTCGGGGTATTCGGGATAGAGCTCGCCATCCGGATATCCTACCGATAACGCCTCCAAATAAGAACAAAAATTCTCATTAGCAAAGAAGTCCTGTAACAGGCTAAACAGGAATGAAGAAAAGAAAATTTCAAAGAATAATAAAATAAATAAGAATCGTCTTTATAAATACATTCAAATCCAAAAAAAATTGTATAAGAACAAAAATTCTCATTAAGAAGCTGTAAGGAAAAGAAAATAAAGAATATAAAACAAACGAAATTTATAAATACATAAAAAAAAACCTGACTCCATATAAAATTTACTGATGTAACAATTAATTATTTGAACATTATTACATAGTCATTAGGCTTCACAGAAACTAAATAACAATGTATTAAAATTAAATTACAAAATATCATTAAAAAAGAAAAAAAACACAATGACAACATAAACCATTGGCAGATAACATTTTAATATAGATTATACTCAAACACAACATAAAGAAAAACGATATAAACTTGTACTAAGTAGAAGCTGTATTAAAGCTAATGTTGAAGAATTCATCAACTCTATAATAAGCTTCAGCAAGTGTAAAATGCTTTATGCTGCCTCTCAAGACCTTAAAACTTTTTGCAAATTTTTACTGGTATATGGATGAATATCTTCTTACTGTTATAGAACTGTGAGTTTTTTATTAGAGCTGAGGAAGTTATGAGCAAGTCTACATAAAAACAGCTTTTTGCATTCACATTTGATGTAGAATGTATCTGATCAAATAAAAAAATATACAAAACGTTGGCAGGATGTTAAAAGACAAGAGACCATAAAATATATTATTTACAATATTTAAGGGAACGTTACAAGGACATTCACTATATAAAAAAACAATATGCTTAATTGAAAATGCTTTTGCCTAACAGTTTTTAATAAGTAAGAGTAAATTTCAAATCTAAAGTTAAATAGGTATCACATTTCAAATAATTTACATCTCTTACAGATTATCAAGTAAGTCTTGTGTATTGAAATTGACTGTTGGTGGTTCATGGGTTTTACTACTCACTTTTGCTACATCTTTGTCTTTTTCAATTTTAACAGTTTTTTTTTTGGGTAAAATATTATCAACTTCCATTTTATTTTTAGACCGAATTCTTTTCGGAAAACTAAAGGGTTCAGTTGGGGCATCTGAGGGTAGTTCATCTGGATAGTCTCTAGCTTTTGATGTACTCGGAACTGGAGAAATGCTACTCCTTTTTGCAGAAATATTACTAATTTTTCTTGCAGGTTTCAGACCACTCGACTCACTGTCGTCTGTATCATAATTACTATCATCTGAACCATTATCAGGTTCCGACTCTGAAGAAGATTCGGGAGTTGTTTTACCATTTTTCTTATAATTCTTATTACTTTTAGATGTTTTAGTGTTTCTTTTTCTTTTCAATTCAACAGGCCGGTTAACTGTGGGTCTTCCTTGTCGAAAAGCAATTAAAAGATCATTAAGGTGCTGGATCTGTCTTTTTTTCTCATTTAATATTCCCACAAAATTATTATATAAGTTTAGCTCTTCACTTTTTCTTCTCTCTAAGAAATCATTCAACTTTTTATCTAGAATTTCATAGTCTGAAAAAAGACACTTAATTATACAATAGGATTTTTAAAAAATTTATATACTATTTTGAAATTAGAATATTTACCATTTTTAAGAGAGACATACTCAGTATTCTTCTTATTAAGCTCCTTATAATACTTCACTTTTTTATTATAAAGGTCATCAACTAAATTGTATATACTATCACAAAAACTGACCTAAAAAAGATAATTTTTACTTATGAGCTTTTCTCATGTTAAACACGGAAACATTAGAGAATTTTCAATAAAAGGCAGAATACAAGTTTAGCGAGCATTATATTACTGAAATAAATCTGAGGAGGCCCTCCATTGCCCATAGCACCCTTTATGTTAGATATAAATACTCACGCCTTCATAGGATTACCTTTTTTAATTCACTATGGAAGAATAGTACTTTCATTTTGTTCTTCAGTATTACATTAACATAAAATTTTCCATTCTCAAATGTACATTCTATATTTTTTGGATGGCATTCAATGTATTCCCTCAAATTAGTGTAGTATTCTTCAAAACTGTTATTGTGACTTGTTGACTGAGTTGCTAATTGTTCACGAAGAACCTGCAAATACTTCAAATGTAGTTGTACTTAATAAATTTATTAGCACAGATTCATACATTAACTTTCCAAGCCGTTTCATTTTTGAATATTGTTAGATGGAAGGAATCTTCTTTAAAAGTAACACTGATTTTAAAGTCCAAATTTCCATGGATATCAGTTACAGATCGGCAACAGTGATCCATTATAAAACACAATTCAGGGTTTAATATTTATTTTTTGTTTTGGGGATAAAACTCCAATTTACAATTTTATTTACAAACAAGTCCCAAGAATATTCGGTTATGATGTGTCTTCTTCCTTTTTTCAATATAGATGCGGCTGCCACTTTTTTGCTTCCACCGCTATTCTCCAGTTGAATAGATCACAATTTCGCGTTGACGAACAGGGGTTCTGTAGATCAGTACAATTACAAATTTAACCTTGTTTTATGCATCTTGGCTTCTATAAGTTGTCACTTAAGGAAGTACGTTTTTTTTTACTCTCTTCCTCACCAATTTTGGTACGCTGGTAGATTTCAGGTCTTTGATCACGAATCCAAAGTCAAATCGACTCGGCAACGTTTCGTTTCCGAGTTATTCTTCAAAATCTAAAATTTCATTTTTAATGAGTTTTCCTTTTTTCTTTAGGAATTGCTCTTTCTTTTAGCATAAATTTAATGAAAATGATATTAAACAGCGTAATTATTAGAAACTGTCTATTTTATTTAGGTTTTATAACTAAAAATCACAAGAAGAGAGCAATAAAAACAACGTTTTAAAATCTATGGTTTTCACACTACGTCAACCGCAAGTTTTTTTTTGAAGTTGGTGCTACTGAAAATTATGTAGTTTAAAAACAAATGAAAATGCGGGTTCACCATAGCGCTTCCCCTCCGATTTTGGTGATATTTGGCACGTTTGTAGATTTCGGGCCGATTATCACGAATCCAAATCAAATCGATTTGTCAACGTTTC
Source organism: Kuschelorhynchus macadamiae (assembly GCA_030620095.1). Taxonomy (NCBI): domain Eukaryota; kingdom Metazoa; phylum Arthropoda; class Insecta; order Coleoptera; family Curculionidae; genus Kuschelorhynchus; species Kuschelorhynchus macadamiae. The sequence goes on from JAUTXW010000344.1 coordinate 1,684,445, forward strand.
ATTTCCGAGTTATTCTTCTTCACAATCTTAAATGCCGCTTTTTAATGGATTTTTCCTTTTTTCGTTAGAAACCTTTCTTTCTTTCTTTTAGTAAAAATTTGACGAAAGTGATATTAAACTGTGTAATTATTAGGAGATGTGTATTTTATTGAGGAACAAACGGTTCTTAATAAAAAAAAGCTATTCTCTTAAACAATCTTATAAAAGAAATCGACTTATCCAAAATATCGATTCATTGTCCTACATCCCTAGTTCTTAACAATACCATAACCTTAAATTTTTGCCTTTGCGATTATTCTTACTATTTCCTAGTGCTAGTATGAAATTCCTAGCTTTTAAAATAATGTAATGTTTTGTTCGCTTTGAACGAAAACATACTTTAAAATGATAGATAGGGATGAGTCAACACAGCCAGAACAAGTCAACCCCCCTAAAAAAAATGTCAGGACAAAATCATTGCCCAAAAATAAAATTGGACTTTTTGCTCCGGAAGAGAGTCTCTTGCATGAAGACTTGGACGAGACCTGCTTGTACAAATTTGACGACAAGCTTGTGCGTATAGAATATCCCGGGTATGTTAAAAATGTTGACAAAGCAATAGAAACTCTTGGGGGAATGGAACAAATAGAAAAGGCCCTCGATGGAAAAAGATTAGAGTTAAGATTCCATCCAAATAGTCAGTATTCTAATGGTTGTGCTGCCGATATGGTGCAAAGCGTAGGCATTTTAATTAAAGTTAAACGGAATGATGAAAATGAAGTCTCATATGAAGTTATTGGTGCCAGTGACGTGGCTTTCAAGTTTAACCGGATGTGTGATTTCCAGTACCTGCCTCTATTAGCTAAAGACAAACGTGAAAGTAAAGAATCAGACGTTGACTACATGCATGAAAAAATTGTATTGGACAGAATCCCTACGTTGGAATGGTTTACAAAAAAGGAGGAAGGTGATAACAATCTTTTTATTGTAAGTGGAAAATTTGCACGTTTTGATCAACCGCAGACCCGATTTCAACTAAATACTGCCGATACATTTAATTCTTTAATCAGAAGTGATGCTCCGCCCTTAATGGATTTTGGTAAAAAGGCAGCAAGGCAAAAGTTTTACATTTCATCTATAAGACTTGCAATGGTAAAAGGTATAGAAATACCAGACCAACCGGCCCCAGAAGCATCCGAAAATGTGAAAAGTAAGTTCCTGCAACACCACGTACAATTACTTAAACAGCTTTTTAATGAAAGACCGATCTGGACCAAAGCAGCAATTATGCACAAGGCCAACATGCAAAATGATTCATTGAAACATTGTCTGCCTTGTGTAGCATATTATTGTTACAGCGGTCCTTGGAGAACCTGCTGGATTAAATTTGGATACAACCCATTGACAGATTACAACTCACGTATATACCAAATCCTGGATTTTAGAATTCGTCGCACAGAAGGTATGCAAATGAAAGTGAAAGCTAAAAGATCATCATCTAGTACTATTACCAGAGAATTTATTGCTAAGAATACATCAAAAGAGTTAAGTTACATAATAAGACCAAATCAAATACCACCAGCAAGGCAAATGTTTTATCAGTACTGTGATATTTTGATACCAGAAATACAGGAAATGCTCGTCAAACTGCCCAAATTATCTTCAACTGCAGAATTTGATTCAAAAAATGGCTGGTTACCTTTGAGTTTTCAAGAACATTGCCGAGAAATTGTCAATAAGTATATTTTTGAGGCTGTTCAACAAGAGTTAAAAAAAGAGGCAGACAAACAAAAGGCATCGGAAAAACCCAAAGACATTGCAACTTATTGCAGCAAAATGCTCACCAATATTAAAATGGGGTTTTCACAAAGCATTGGGGAATACTCGGGATTGCAGAAAACTGAAAACATCATCGAAGAGATAGATCTAAGTGATGACGAGGAAATTGATGCAAATGAAGTTGTCGATAGCCTTCCAGAAAGGTTGCCTGAAAATTTTGATGATGAAGATGGAGACGAGGACTCTGATCTGGAAATCGATTTGGAAGCGGTTGAAGAAGTGAATAAAATAGTTTCAGAAAGTTTGGTTAATTCATAACTTGTTAGTTTTAATTTATTATTTTATCCTTGTGTTAAAATAATTATATTTTTTATAACAGTCACAAAAAAAAAGATTTTTGGTTCATTTATTTATTTTTTCTGTTGGTATATGTATTTTTATAATTGTCAATAAAGTTTGAAGATCTACTTTAAAAATCTGATGTCTTAGACAATGTTTTTTTTATTATGAAAAATCTAAGACATATCTAATACAAATAATTAAAATAAGCATACTATAAAATGCTGTTATACATCAAATACGCAAGGTCTTTGTTGTCGAACGTATTGTATGTACGTACGTACGTATCCCTGACGATCGGATCACGTACCTGATCCCAAACTTAAAAACGAATAAGTCAAAAACTAGTACGCAGACGTATTTCAAGCCGAGATTAATTTGGTTATTCGGATTCGGTTGCCGTGTGTATCATGAGTAAACGTAACGGCAAATAATACAATATCGGTTCGGCTGACGGCACTGGCCACTGATACAGGCGAACGGCCTGGAATACGACAGGTAGCAATAATTACCGTATAGGAGTAATCTCGGAAAATAGCGTTATTAGCACTGAACATATACTACGAGATTAGATTCAAATTTAGAAGATCAAATAGTGATCCGACACGGACTATCTATCTGTAGGACGTCGCGGACTGTGTAGTACTATAATCAGTGCTGCCAATCTAAAATTTCGGATTGTACGGGGTGTGTTTGTGAATTACCCACTTTTACCCGCAGCCTAACTTCTAATTACCCGCAATTTTACCCACACGGATGAAATTAGAATTTAAAGTATGGAATTGATGCAATTATAAAATTTTATTAATTCATCGACAATAATAAAACTAATTTCAAACGAATTATTGTGGTCGATGTCGTTTCGAGGTCCCATAGGACGAACGAAAGGTTAATTTGCATGGATCTCACCAACGTTGCCAACATTTTCATTGGGATAATGGGATACCATACCAAAGCACGTGAATATGATAAACCTATTTTGCGTATCTCAATAATTGTACATTTAAAAGAAACTTTTATTTTAATAAAAAAAAAACATTGTTTTATATACTTAAAAATATATTTTGTTTACGTAGCCAAAGTAGATACATATTGCAAATACAAATAGCTTATGAAGAATTAAAATATACCATATAAGTACCTAAATACCTAAGTATGATTAAGGACTTAATACTTTTATTAACCATTTATCCATGATTACTAACACTACCACAAACGACAATATAAACAACGTGATGAATACATTATATAAAATTAATCAAATATGAATAGGACTTATAAACACGATATCTCGAAATGCTTACACCACTTACACCTTGTTTCAACAATAGTAGGTATTAATAAAGAAAAGAAACCATCAGCCTTCGGGTCAAATTAATATTTTTAACTTAGTTTAATAAAAATCGGGAGAATGAACGAGAACGACAAATGACGAAATAGAAATTCAACTACAACAATAGCATACATTTCTAGAATGCTTAGAGTCTTACCTAGTTACCTATGCCGCACAAACGCATGTTTTGGCTGTAGAAAGAGATGGAAATGGAAGAGGTATTAGATACTAACATACTAACAGAGGCAAAAAGTGAGCTCTTCTAGCAGTCTAGAGATTTACGTTGATGAGTACAACCGCCAACAGTGCATTCTGACGTTGCAGTGAGTATCTGAAAAGAGAATCTGGCTCCACAAAATTAAAACCTGGGATTTTTGCTTGTGGCTTAGATTCCTGAATTACCCGTTTTTACTCGCACGGAAATTCTTACCCGCAAAGGTGAGCCAATTACCCACAAAACGGGTAATTACCCGCACATTATGATGCACTGGCTATAATATAACTAGGTTAGGATCGGCGGGGCTGTTTTTGTTAGATTACTTTTAAATTAGAGATAAATAAATACTTAGGGGATTAAAATCGATATCCTATTTTATATGTTGCAGAAAAAAAACCCATAATCTATTTATTTAACCCTTGTTTGCATTTATACGTTTCTATTTTTTGTAAATCTCTTAATTTTTTAACGTATTTGATCATGATACAAGTAATGAGTAGCTAAAATAAAACTAGTAAAAGATTAATAAGGTTTAATAATCAGGAAATCAGGTTTAATAATCAAAACAACTGAAAAAATAACAAAATCAACTTATACAAAAATTATTTAAATTATGTGAAAAACTCTAATTTGTAAGTATTTAAAAATATAAGTAGACTCAATTTTTTATGAGACATGCGGTTTCTGCGCTCTTCTTATTTTGAAAATATTCTTTCACAACGGACTGAACTGGCAAGGGTATAACATTTTGGTCTTACAATGTCACTTAAGTAAGGCAAGTTGTAATGGTTCATTTTCCACCAATCGGGAGGGTTACAATTGCGTTCTATATCGCTGTATCTCGATAATTGCGCGGCTTGATGCAGATGTAGATTTAGATTTATTTTTTATCACGTTTTCATCAATACATTCCCAAAGAGTAAGCTTTTTGAAGCAATGAAAACAAATAATAATGTAACATGACAACACTGTAAGAAGGTCAAGAATAAGCACTTTCTGCGTTTTAAAATATAAATGATGTTCCGTTGAACGTTCAAGCAATCTAATTAAAAGTATTTGTATATATACTGACTTAAAAAACCTTAAAAGGATAATTCTAAGCGGCTAGTAATAGCTAATTCCTAATATCATCCTTATAATAAGCTTTATTCATAAGAACGAATCTTCAATATCATTGAAGCCACAAAAACATTTAAAACTTTCGACTAAATAATTCTAAGAAAACATAATTTAGCTTTCGCATATTTAAAAATTTAAAATATCAATAATTTTGTTTAAGAAGTGTCAGTTGCTGAATATGTTAATTGCATTGGGAATATTGGGATTTGGATAAGTAAGTGATCCTGGGATCAAGTATTTCCGAAATTGGGAACAGTTTCAAATTGATCCGCAAAAAAGTCGGGATCAACCATCAATGAAATATTTACATAAAATCCTCATTTAAAGCGTAGAACACAATACAAATTACGTCTTTCGTTTACGTCAAACTATTTTTCTTTTTTTATTACGCTACGATTGCCACGAACTATCGTTTTTTGCTGTACTAAGAGGCAACTTGCTAGCTTAAAAAAAAAAGAAAATCCTTAGATGTTAGCAAACTCAAAACCTATTCGTTATTCTATATTTTAATATATTTTTCTTTTAAGGGCCGTTACTTTCGTATTCGGTGGATACTTTCCATGATTACAATTGCCACAAAAATCGTTCCCGCTATAAATGTTCGAAGAATAAAGTTTATGGGGATGAAAATACTGGCCCTAAAGAACATTAAAGTTCTTAAAGGTTAGACAGAATAGCCCCGATTGGTCAAAACCTTTTGTAATAATTGGATAAGCGTTTAAACGATTAGTTATTCCATGACTGTGGCGCCGCTCTAATATATAGGTTTCGTTCTTTCCTTTCAAAATGTAGGCGGTTGCCACTTTTAACAGTGACTTTAAATTGTATAAGGCCACTGTACCACTTTTTTGCTTTCAGCGCCATTCTCCAGCACAATAGGTAACGGCCACGAGTTGAAGAGCAAAATGCTCTCCGTAGATCGTTGAACGGTACTAATTATTTTTTTTCTTTGAAAAGACACATTGTTTCCAGCATCAAAGGGTTAACTCCTAGGACTTCTACTAATATCAACGTATATCCTTTTCTTTCAAAGCGTCACCGCACGATTTTTGGACATATTAGATAGACCTGTCCAGAAAAAAGAATCACAACTCCCACATCCCCTAGGACGGCTCACAGCGATTGGCCCGTTATATAGGATGTTCCCCCAGTGATGTTTCCACAACGGTCGTTGAACTGCTCCTCGAAACACGAAAAACTACACTTTTTGCCGCCGTCAGGAAGCCTTACCGAGCAGGTGCGTTTAGCTCGGTGATCCGAGCGGAAGTCCTCATAAACGTGTAACGTAAAAACTAATCTACAAAAACGAAACTCAAAACGAAAGTACACATTTGTGGTACAAAACTGGTTGATAATTATAACGTTAAAACTAAATATAATCGTATATAATCCGTATTTCAAAAAAGTATCTAACAAAATCGCGAAAAATACCCAAAGAAAACTAAAGTTGGTCGTAAATGAACGCGAACCAAAAGACGTAATTTCCATTGTGTTCCGTGCTAAATAAAGTTCTAGTTTTTTTTTATCAAAACTTGTAATTAATAAAAATGCGTGTTAGGTTGGTTTAGGTTTGCTATAAAGAAAGCGTGTCTAGAAAATTCTGGATCTATGTTAGAACAAACATTTTTTAATAATAATTTTAGCAGAATAACTAATTATTTAACGGGCTCGTTATAATTATGGACTTCGATTGACATCAAATATGAGAATAACCGGCAAATCCAGTATAACTACTGTGACGTCATGAGCAACTGCGTTATCGACTGGTTGAACTAAATCAATGTTTAATTTGATATTGGATACATCGATATCTACACAAATCCCCCATGACTACCAAAAAGTTTGTGTTTACAGTTCTCAATTTTGTGTTTTTAATTTTTATAAGGCTAGATTATTTGTAACTAATGATCTATTTATTCTTAACATACAATGGATAGATTGAATGATCCGGAAGTAAAAGAGCGATGCCTGTCTTGCAAAATTATTTCTGTTTCCTGTTTGCTTGGGATTGGAGGTTATTTAATTAATACAGCAAAAATTTACAAAGGGAAAACTAGAATATTCACATCTCTTTTGGGAACTGGTAAAATACAGGACAAAATTAATAAAGTGCTGGACACTAAATGAATAAAGCATTTTTTTTCAATTTTAAAGTTATACAGTATGTTCATTAAGAATAAAATTTTGCACAAATTGAATAGTTTTGTTTAGAAAAAAACGCGAATACACGTAAATCCGTAGATTAGGATTCTTTTGACGTTAATTCGTAATATTATTCGTTTAGAAACTGGATATAGGTGGTTACATTTTTTAAATAGAATAACCTATTTTTTATTAAGTTCGGAAGTCTGGAAAAAATTCTAAAAAGCATATCATATCGTATATCTCAGTGCAACTGTTGACGATTTTAGACTCAGATTATCTGAGACAGACGATGGCCCAAGGTTATGGCTAAAAAGTCACTGAGAAAGCTTTGAATCAATGACATCTAATTAGGTCTTTTCTCTTTTTGTACACATTCGTAAAAACAATATTTTCAAATTTGTTATGTTTCAAAATTTGTAAAATGTAAATTGAGCATTAGTTCCTATTTTTTGAGATATGTAACATTAAAATTGGATCAAAAATTTTCTTTATTAATTTCAGGTATCCAACACCTCAGTGTGAATGCTCAAATGTTTTTGTTTTTAGGAGCCATCTGCTTAGGAATAGGAGAGGTTTTTGATAAAAGCCCATTCAGAGATTAACAGAATTAACAATCAATTCTGCAGAATTGGAATTTCCTTGTGGTTGCATTTTTTATTGTTGCTCAATATATTAATGTTATTCTTCGAACTTTATTTTAATGCTTATCTGTACTCTTAACTAACAGATCTAAAATGTCCTTCAACTTCAAAATGGTGAGTTTTTTTGTATTTATTTCCTTTATATAATTTGAGCTCTGTTATATCAACTTGTAAATAACTTATTTAAATTCTTTTTAAACCACATACTTTGCCAGGTCACCTTATTCAAAATCCAAGAAACAACCAATATCAAAATTAAATGCCAGTGGTAATACTTTTATTATTATTAGTGTGACAAGAGAGAGTAATCATTTCTTTTATCACTAATGGGCGTAGAATTGTAATATGTAAAGTAATTCGTTAATATTTCAACGAGTAAGTACAGCTATTATCATTTACATCAAGTTTTTAATTTAAATCGAATTTTACTACTACATCAAAAATTCTTTAGACAAAAATCCATAATAAAGTGTCTAGTGGATAGAAAATGGTCCAACCACCCAACTTATCTGCCAACTTGGCCCAATTTGGTATCAGTTTTGGGATTAGCCGTTACATTTTGGACAGCCACTACCAGTTCATTGGCTTTAGTCTGCAAGTCTCTGAGATCATGAATGTAAAGCATCCGTAAGATTTTTGCTGCCTGATTCAAAACTGGGTCGTTCAAATCAAAACCTAAATCGGCATCTTGAAAAGGGAATGGGGTACCCTATAAGAATTTTTTTTAAATATATAAATGCTATACTGAGTGCAAAAAACTTTAGACTTTTCTGAAGGTTTTTAAGAATACATGTACAGAGTTTTCAAATTGTTTTTTTTATATTTATAATATGGCTAGTCGTATGCTGGTGTTCAGCTACAGCAGATCGAACAATTTGTTTCTTTTTAATACATTATTCAAGTTCCTTAAGTCTAGTGAATATTGAATGTCTTGTCTCTCCCACATACACTTCTCTGCAGGAGTGAGGAATGTTACATACTCCTGTTTGAAAAGTTACAACATTTTTCAATCTTTCTTTACAAATGTTTTAGAGCATTATCATTAATGTTATATTGACGAATTATAATACTCTTTTTTAATGAGAAAGTCCTTGACACACATTTACTTTCATCATTCTCAGCTCACCAGTTACACACTCACCTATTTAACATCTTCAAAAATAATCTACTAAATTTAGAATCAATTTATTATTATGTTAGATACAATTTTCTGATGATGATCCGAAACACACAAAACAAGTAATTCTATTACGAACATTTTGTTCTATTATGATAGCACCTTTCAAAAAAAATGTAGGTAAATACTCTAATTAAAGTACCTAGATACTCATAAATACATCTTGCGGAAAAGAAAAAAATATAGAATTCTTACTTTAAACAAATTCCCAAAAATAAACCCTTTGTAAATTATTTGGAATTAATTTTGACAAGAAACTATGAAACTCAATCTGGCAACTCTGTAAGTGAATCCTTAATAGCCTCTAGAAATTTTATAATTTTACCTATTTTAAACAGCCTGTACAAGATTTATTTTATAACACTAACAGCATTACTTACTTCTAGAATAACACTCTTGGGATTTTCAACACATTCTGGAGCCAGTCTTGTGCAAATTACCTTTCTAACAGCTTTAAGAGTAACCAAAGGATCTGGATAGGGAGATATTTTAAGAACTTTGGCTAACTGGTTTATCCTGTCTGTAAATTCTTTACTCCTAACTAAAATTGATAGTTATTAGATTTATATTAAAGTTGGTAAAGTGTATCTAAAGTAAATTGAGACAGTGACTTTAGATACACTATACATCATTATTAAAAATTATATTTATCTTTTTTATTCTATTCATAATATAACAATACAATTGAAATGTTTTTTATTTCTATCTGTAAGCCTCTTTTCAGCTGGTTGCAAATCACCTTTATGTACAGGGTGTCCAATTTTGGTTGTAAATGCAAGGTACCTCCGTTATCTGTATTAATATTTAGGGTTGAGGTTTTCGTGACACCGTGCCACTTTTTTGTCAAACTCAAGCTGCCGTAATCAGATTTTCCATAGCCCGCCTCGTTTCGAAGATACAGGGCCAATTGAAAAAGTTGCATTTGAACTTGGGACACCCCTCGTATCTCGGTTATCTTTTAACGTATCGAAAAGGTAAAAACTGGCTCTTATAGTTTTTTACATAGAATCCAGTGGCGTAGACATATTTTTACTCGGGGCCGTCTTTGATACATGACCCAAAGTCACGTTTTTTTAAATGGGACACCCTGTATATTTAGGTTTGTAATAATATCTATCTATATTTTTCATAGTAAGCCATGTACTGATTGTCAAAAATGGCTGTCACTGCTTTGTCATAAAGTAAATGAAGTTTTGATGTTAATACTAATAGACGTGTTAAATTAGTCGCTCTGATTATTACTTTTTAACAAATGGCTGCAAATCAATTATTTGAAAACTTTGAGCAATATGATATGCTGACCTGTTTCATAGAGAGTCATGAAAATATAAACGCTGCTTCTGAGCTTTATTTCATCAGGTAATGTTTTATTTTCATAATTATTATTGCAATCTTTTTTAAAACTTAAACTTTTATTATATAGATATCCAGAAAGGAGGCAGCCAAATAAATTAATATTCTATAGGCTGAAATCGAATTTAATAAATTTTGGCTCTTTCAAAAAGCCCAGATCAAAGAAATATAACGCCTGTAACGTCCTGCAGAAAAATAGAGAATGAAGTGGGTGTCATCAAGTCTCGGGTTCAAACGATTTTAAAGAAATATAAGTATAAACCTTATAAAGTCAGAGTTGTGCAAAATCTACATCCTGGAGATGCAGAACGACATATTGATTTTTGCCAGTGGTATTTACAAAAAATTAATACTAACCAAAATTTTGGAAGGGCAGTTATATGGTCAGACGTATATAAGTGGTGCTGGAATATTTAATAGGCACAATACGAGACACTGGTCACCTGAAAATCAACATTTGATATTTCCACGCGAGCAACAAGGAAGATTTGGCTTTAATGTCGCTTGTTTCGTACTACGAACCAAAATAAAATTTCATATTTTTGAAGGAGGTCTCACTGCTAATCGCTTCCTTGAAATATTGCAAAATATATTGCCAGAAATCATAGAAGATGTCCCTTTAGCACATGTGAATCAAATATATTTCCAACAAGACGGAGCTCCAACTCAACTCATACACATACACACTCTATAACTTTTGCTTATACCTATTATTTTATCGTGTTTCATTTGTTACTTAAACTTTATTATTAGATTAGCTTAAATTTTATATTATACCGTTTTGACAAGTGTAAAACTGTATTGTAGTTAATGCACATAATATATATTCATTCATTCATTCATAACTCCCAAATTGTGAGGCGGTATTTAGAAGAGAATTTCCCCGAACGCTGGATTGGAATGCACAGACCTGTCCAATAGCCTCCTAGGTCGCATGACCTGTCCATATTGGACTTCTTTTTATGGGGTCACCTAAAAAATTAAATTTTTCGTACCCAACATAACACAGTTCAAGACCTGCGTAACACCACTGAGCAGGCATTTTTGCAAATACAAGCACGCAATGTGGTCATTTCAAATGCACTGGGTAAAATTGCAAGAGGGTGTGAGAGATGTCTAAGAGAAAATGGAAATCAGTTTGAGCAGTTCTTTTGAACATGGCTAATTACGAAAAATAGATATACTTAATATATTCTTAAAAACTTAAACTGTAGCCTTATTTTTAAAATAAGTATAGATAACTATATATTTTTGAAAGGCTCATAATAAGACCAATAGGACTACGTAAAAATATACAGGGTGTCCCATTTAAAAAAACGTAACTTTGGGTCATGTATCAAAAACGATGGCCCCGAGTAAAAATCTGTCCACGCCACTGGATTCTAAGTAAAAAACTCTATAAGAGCCAGCTTTTACCTTTTCAATACGTTAAAAGATAACTGAGATATGAGGGGTGTCCCAAAATGCAATTTTTTCAATTTGGCCCTGTATCTCTGAAACGAGGTAGGCTATGGAAAATCTGATTACGGCAGCTTGAGTTTTTCAAAAAAGTGGCACGGTGTCGCAAAAACCTCAACCCTAAATATTTGCAAATAATGGAGATACCTTACATTTACAACCAAAATTGGACACCCTGTACATTGTAAAAACCCTATATGTATAATATGGAAACATATTTCAAATAATCTAAATAGAACACAATTTATGGCCTAACAAGGACTAGCCAAAACGCAATCTTTAAAAGACACCTCATACAAAATTATAGCTTTTGTAAAAAAAAAACCAAAAAACGTCCTTGCCTGGATGAAATACAGGACCTTTGCAATGCTAATCTAATACCCTAGCACTAAACTAGGTAGATCTCAATAAACTTAATTTTTATTCTAAAGTCATGAAATTGTGTGGGACTTAGTCCCTAATTAACAACTGACCCCAGTTTATCCTCAATAAACTGCTAAAAAACATTAAACAATCGTTAATCTATGTGCCCAACTGAATATTTCCCAAAAAGTGCCTTTGTGTGTCCTTTAAATGTCGATCTCAAAATTGTTATAATCTCTAACCCATAAGTAAACAATCTTAAAAATCAAAATAAACCTAAACAGTGTCTTAAATATGGTGCAGTGCTTTAAATGTGACTCGGATTTAGTACAGAAGGAGGAAAAGAACAAACTTTTTGCCTATCCTTGGCAGTGTTGCAAGAAAATTGTATGCAAGCAACTCTCAGGCTTATCTGCCTCAGAAGTGCGGTGTGTGCCGATGTCGGCAAGAATCCTTCTTTTCTATTGTCCTGATTGCGTAGATAAAATCAAAACAGCTGAACTGTTGGAATCTGAAGTAAAGCAAGCCCAGCAAGACATATTAGCCCTCCAAAAAAAAAAGATTGTAATGTAACAAACGTCACTATTGCAATGGAAACAATCGAGGAAAAGCTAACAGCACTTAGTACTGAAATTAATCTAATCAAGAAATCTGAACTCCTGACTGAGGCTGAGATGGCGAGCATAAATGCTAAAATCAAACAATTTGAGACTGGCAGGGAGACTATATGCCAGGTAAGTCATATACTAACACTAACAATGTGGAACCAACTATTGAGGAAATCCAAGAAAGAGAAAGAAGGGCACATAACCTTCTTATATTTGGACTAAAAGAAGAACAGGCTGAAACCAAAAAACAAAGATGGAGTAACGAAACAAAAACTGTAAAAGAGCTTATAAGAACTACTAATGCTACCGTAACCTAACAAACATCAAAATTTTTCGAGTTAGAGTTTACGACAGGAATAAGGCACGACCCGTCAAAGTTGTTTTTCCTACAGTAGGTGATGCTCGTCAAGTTTTAAAATATAAATCAAAATTGGAAAACAGTGGAAAATACATGAAGTATGATCAAACCATCTCACAAAGGCAATACTTGAGGGACATTGTGGAGCAGCTAGAGGAAAGAAAAATTAAGTACATCAGGGGAGTACCAAAAATAATCACAGACAGGCAAGAAGGTAGGTCCAGCCCATCCCCCAATCCTACCCCAAAAAACTAACATCAAACACAAACAAAATAGAGGAGATTTCTGTATGCTACACAAAAGTCAATTCAATAATGAGCAAACTAGATGAATTTCAAGCATTCATGCAAAAAGAGCAGCCATCAATTTTATTCCTTATGGAAACCTGGCTTCATGTAAATATTCCAGATGCCATTTTCCATGTGTCTGGCTATAGTGTGTACAGGGCAGGCCGAAGAGAAGGTCGAAGAGGTGGAGGAGTTAGTATTCTTGTGGAAAATGAACTACATGGGCAAATATTGCACTCCTACTTAAACAACAAACATGAAACCCCCTCATCCATAGACTCTATCTGGGTAAATTACCAAATATCATCAACCACATTCTTCCAAGGTTGTATCTACAGACTCCTCAATACCAGTTATGAAAACAGCAATGCTCTCAACAACACACTTACTAGTGCATTTGATGAAAATACCAACACAATAGTATTTGGTGATTTTAACTACCCAGAGATCAACTGGGGATCTCTTACACTTACTTCGGGTAATACATCAGCCCTAGACTTCATCAATCATTACAAATTATGGAACACCTGGCAACTTATCGCTGAAAATATCAGATACCGAGGCGACCAAGCATCATTGTTAGACCTCCTACTTGTAAGTGACAAAAATTGATGACTGGCGTAAATATCCTTCCTCCAATTGGAAAAAGCGATCATTCTATTCTGGCGGCTGTAGTCCAGGTGTGCACAAACAAAAAACCAACAAAATATGTGTTAAAAAGAAACTTCTGGAAGGCAGGCTATGGGATGATAAACGAAAGGCTAAGGCAGTACCTCTCGGAGTGTAATGTAAATCTTATAACAAACTAGAACAAATTGTTACTCAAACCATTCAGGCTGATTTCCCTCTGAAGAGCGGCAGAGTAAATGCTAGGAAGCCCTGGCTGCATAATGGGATATTTAAGGAAATCGACAAGAAAAGAAAACTTTGGGATAAATATAGGGCAAACAAAACTGAGGAAAATTACAATAAGTATAGAATGCACAACAATGCTCTAAAAGAAATAATACAAGATGCCAAACTACAGTATGAGGCAAACTTACTGAACAAAGACGAAAAATACTTTTACAACTATATTAAAAGATCCCTCAACAGTAGCTCAAATGCAGTAGTTCTCAAAGACCCTACTAGTCAAGATATTATCACAAGCAATAGAATAATAGCAGAGACCTTTGCAGATCAATTTCAAAAACACCCATCTAGGATTCCTATCCTTCCTCCTCATTCCAAAGTGGCAAATGAAATCTCCAATATAATCATAATAGAAGACAAAGTTTTGAAAGCATTAAATTCTCTCAAACTGGACTCGAGCCCAGGACCAGATAACATCCCTTCCATCTTCCTCAAGGAGTGCAGTGCAGCATTGGCCCCTTTTCTGGTAAAAGTGCTTGGAAACATTCTCAACACTGGAGAAGTCCCTGAAAACTGGACAAAAGGCTACATAATGCCAATCTTCAAAAAGGGCAGCAGATACATTCTCTACCTAGATCAGCAAAAAGCATTCGACAAGGTCCCATTTGGCAGGCTCCTATACAAACTGGACCACTTTGGCATCCGAGCAAACCTACACACATTCATCTCCAGGAGGACCTATCAAGTAAGAGCAAATGGGGTGTATTCCAGGCCACATACAGTCCAGAGTGGTATCCCCCAGGGATCAGTTATAGGACCCCTGCTATTTATAGTATACATAAGTGACCTTGACCAGCACATAACAGCCAATATTTCGTACTTTGCGGATGATACCAAGTTATACTGTAATCCAACGACAGAACTGGCACTCTTTCAGGAGGATATCAGAACCATTGAAACCTGGACACAGACCTGGCTGCTTAAACTGAACGAAGACAAATGTACTATATTACATTTGGGGGCAAATAACCCTCAACATCCCTATACATTGCATCAAACACAACTTAAGGAGGTAGCCGAGCAGAGGGACCTTGGTGTCATTGTGAGCAACAACCTCAAATGGGAACCACACATAACACAGATTGTAAAGAAGGCAAACACATTTGTATATCTTATTCAGAAAGCCTTTGTTGATAAATCTATCCAAACAATGAAGAAGATATATCTAACATATGTGAGGCCTAGGTTAGGATATGCCCATTCTGTCTGGAACACTTACTAGATCAAGGACATCGAGCTACTGGGGAAGGTCCAAAGAAGATTTACCAAGATCCCTAACTCTCTAAAGAATACTCTATACACTGAGTGCCTTAAAGTCTTTGATCTAATACCTCTGAAGGAAAGAAGGGATCGAGGTGATCTAATTGAGACTTACAAGATATTGAATAACAACTATTGGCAAGGGCTAAACCTCAATCACATCTTGTATCTGACAAACACAAACAATCAATTAAGACGACACAGCAAAAAGCTCAAAAAAGAAAAGTGCTCAAGTCTAGTGCATAAAAATTTCCTGTCAAACCGTGTAGTGTACAGATGGAACTCATTAAATGAAAATACAGTCAGTGCTCTGAACAAAAACACCTTCAAGAATAGACTAGATATGGACCTAAAAGACAAAAACAGTAGTTTAGTGCATTACCTGGGATAAACTGTAATATAACATTCTGTGATAGTAAGAGTACAACACAAGTGATTTAGCACAATGTAGCAGCCTCATCGGCCTGGCCGCTTACTGCTACTGGCAGTGATAATAATAATAATAATAATCTAGTGTATATTGTTAATAAGACCTTTCTGTATCTAGTTTCATGGTTATGTTTATCATATTGAAGTATGTTATCCTTGATGTACATGATACACTCAAGAGTGTAAAGGCAATGCGAAGTGAATATACCCAGTTGTACAACGGTATCCCTGCGATCATCTATCCTTATTGCTTTAAGGTGAAGTAAAAGCAGGAGATGTTGAATGGAAAAGATGCCTCAATTCCATCCAAGCTTAGATTGCAAAAGGGCAAAATAAACTTATTCAAGTGCAAAGATACCTCCACACAACACAGTACTCACTGCATCTCCATGCTTGTCACGCCTCAAGCTGGAATCCAGAGTTACCCCAGGTAAATCCCTTGTAGAAGTTGCCAGGACTTCCTTCTTTGCTTCATTTAGAGCCAACTTATTGCTCGCATATCCGTCCCATGCCCTCTCCACTCTTTCACGCACATCACCAGAGCTCTGCTCCTGATGTCAGTTGTAGCAGATTCCACATCTGAGAGATAAATGAGCAACAGGATAGGGCGCAAGATGGAATCCTGAACAATGACTGCCAAAACATTCAACCTAACATGATCAAGCCTCCTGTTCTACAAGTACAATGCAATCATCTTCACACAGTATGGTTCAAAAACAATCTTATCAAGTAGTGTTTGGTATGGTACACAGTCAAACGCCTTACTGAGGTGGCAGAAAATAGCAGCTGAGTAATTAAGGATCACAACAGTTATCCCATGCTTTTACAGAATCCAAACTGGTTTTTGGTTATACTAATATAATTTATCTAGGTATTTCCAAAGGCCTTTCAAAAACGTTTGGGATAACAGGCACGAATAGGCCTAATTTGACACTTCGTCGAAATCACCCTTTTAGAATATTGAGGCTAGCAAAAACCACTTTGAATATGTCAGGAAAAACCAGTTTCTCAATACACTGGTTTAATATTTTTTCACTTTTGAAGCACTGGAGTACTCAAACCATATACGTCCTTGGCTGTATAGATAGAAATAGAAATAGATATGATGTCACACACGTCAATAAATGTCAGCTGTTAAAATTCAAGGACATCCCTACTTTCCATTGCACTGGGCAAATTTTCTTAATTTCATTTTGATCTACTAACTATTAACTGGGAATGAGTAAGAGATTAATGTAAGTTATAACTTATTAAAATTATTCATTTGGCCCCACTAAAGAAAAAATGTTAACAAAATGTTCATTTCCTAGATTGTATCTAGTACATTATAGGTCATAGTTTTCTGACAAGTAGTTTTTCATGTCCCCTAGCTAGGATACTGAGTAGATTTTGAGTTTTTGCTTTATACTGTTGAGACAAGTACTCACAATTAAAAAACTACTATTCATTATTAATAAAAACACTGAAATATAACAATTAATAAAATAATACAAAAAATCTTACAGTCTAATTTATCCAAGGGGTTTTCTGCTACAACACTTGGTACATTCGAGGTCTTTATATTATCAACAGCATGTTTGAGGTACAGATTTTCTAAAAAAAAAGAATTTTAGAATAAAAGATAAAGGGAATATAAAATATACCTAAGTCATTATAGCAAGGTATTAAAAACAGATATACTTTATATAACTATATATATATATATGTATATATATATATATATATATATATATATATATATATATATATATATATATATATTTAATTTAACTTCTAGCTAATATAACATGTCTTGTATACACAGATCACATTTGATAATTAAAAATGGATGTCTGTAATGTAACAACCATTTTAATGTTAAATGGAAATGCAACATATTTATAGTAGAAAATTAAATAAATTTATGCCCAACACCATAAACTTTACACTTTTACTTACTATTTTTAGCAGTATCATTTTGGACAGCCTTTCCCAATAACCATTGAACCTCTTCAAGTTGGGAATCTAGGACGGGACAACCTAAGGAATCTTTATACTGATCAAAATACTTATTCCAATCATTGGAATTTTGGTTCTTCAAGCCATTAAAGACGTGTTGGCTGGCACTTTTTATTTTGTTGGTTTCTAACCAAAGCACAATACTTCTAAGTGTCTTTTCTTCTACAAAAGTATGCATATTTTAGTTTTGGGTAATTCTAAGCATTAGTTCAGCTAAATCAACTCGATAGGGAAAAAATACTCAATGTATAATTTATTTAACAGAAAAAGTATTTTAAAATTATAAGGTAACCTAAATAACAATATTATGCCGACGGATAATTTATAAGCAAAAAATAGATCTAATTTTCATGAAATAATCTTACCACTCAGGTTTACTTTATCTGCATTCGGATATTCAACCGCTTCAAGCAACCTTTTAGACATTTTGATAAGTTAAAATTATTAAATATTTTAAGAATAAACAATACCAAGTTTTCTTGTTGACCATAGAGATTCTTGACATTTACTAGTTAAAGCTTGGAACACAATGGAACTCCCGTAAATGCATAACGTAAAAACTAACTTACAAAAACGAAACTTAACAAGGAACTACACATATCTCGTGACACCAGTAGTACTCTCAAGAGGCACCTAAGGGAATCCAAGATGCATTTCAAAAATTAAAAGAGGAAAAATCAAGAAGTTTTTGAAAGATTCAGGGTGTCCGGGAGTTTAGAGCTCGGCATCCGGACATCCTACCGATAACGTCTCCCAAACTGGAATAAGGTGTAAATTATCTGGGAGGGTTGCCCCAGCTCTGAATAAGCCCCGGACGAAGAGCAATCTGGCGATTGCCCTGGAGCAAAGCCATAAAACAAAAAAAGACAACTACACATTTTTGGTACAAAAATTCATGATAATTTGATGTTAGAACTGGAGTCTGTCGAATCGCCTCGAGGATGGCATACCTTTGTGTTTTTAGCATAAGTGATTCCACGTGTTCGGTTTTCCTGCTTTGTTTCGGGGGGAAGCGGAAAACTCAACGGCTCAGTGTGGAAACTATTGATCCCGCTATATAGGAAGCAGACTTTGTGAACGTGTGAGGATAGTTGTTTCTACATTCTATCATGTTCGTCTGCCCAGTTCTACATATAACATTAACGTAATGGCCGCTATGAAGCGTGAGTAGGAGGGCTGAGGGGATAGTACTCTCAAGGGGCACCTAGTTGAAGCCAAGATGCATTTCAGCGATTAAGAAAAGAGGAGTGTTTTAAAGATATTTGTAAAAATTGGGGTGTTCCAGGAGCTTAGAGCTCTCCATCTATCCTATCGATATCGGCTCCAAACTGGAGTAAGCCGTAAATTATCTAGGAGGGCCGCTCCAGCTCTGACTAAACCCTAGATTAAGAGCAATCTGGCGATTGTCAAGCATTAAGACAAGAATTACGTTACATTACAATCCCCATATTTGTAACATAAATGTGTACTTCCTTTTTAAGTTTCGTTTTTGTAGGTTAGTGATAGTTTACGTTAAACTATTACGGACTGTCATTGTGTTCCAAGTCTAAAGGTACGTATACATTTAATTTCAAATTTGTTATAAAATTGGCTTGCTTGGCAAATGGCAACAGTGTGGTGTCTTTACATGATTAGACAAAATTCGAAGTGCACTTCAAAATTGACTTCAGACTGAAGCAAGGAACATGCCGATGGCCAGCTGAAATTCAATTAATGTCAAATTTTTAGCTGATAATTTTTATTTTAGTTAATAAAATCCTTAATACTTTTACACATCCGACTATTTATAAAATATAAATGTTTTTTTAAATGAAAAAACGTTTTTAATTCTTAAGGTATAGCCAAGACTAGAGTAGACATAAACTTTCTAAAATCACAACCAGAGCGTAATTTACAATGGCCGCGTTCACCCGCCTGATCGCTTAGTGAACGCTCTGAGAGCGGTACAATGAACGAGCTATTTAATCTTGCTACTTTGATAGCGGGTCGTTTAGCGGACGCCATGTTTTGTATCGTATTTTATTTTCGCTACTTAACTGAACAACGATCAGCTGACATAACAAACGAGATGGCGGCATGTAATGTAAACATTATGAGCAATAATTATAGGATATAATAATACACCAGAGCAATAACAGATTTTTTTAAATCTGTTTTTTAAACTCAAAATACAGAATATATTATACAAAAAAATTTACTATCATATTTCTTTTAATTTCAGTCCTTCCTTGATCCCGTTGTCCCATATTCTCATTCTCATCAAGGTTAAGGTCAAGAAATATTTGCTGCGTTCAAAATCTCTAAAAACCGTTCAAACTATTGCTATTATTTGAGCGCTACTTTGATGACCGATAGCTAACGAGCGATCAGGCGGGTGAACGCGGCCAATGTATTATAAATGCCCTTTTACGAAATGTCAATTTCTACTTGGACTTTGAAGTGAATGTAAATGTAGCTAAAATTGGTGTCTGGACGGACGATGTCATTAATTGTTTATGGTTATGGTTTTTGTTAACAAGGTTTTGTTATATTTTTACTATGACTTCAATAGAGCGAGTAAGAATTATGGTACTAGGTGATTCGGGAGTCGGCAAGACATCTTTCGTTCATCTTGCTGCCCACAACGAACCGATTAAGTCTCCAAGTTGGACTGTAGGCTGTTCTATAGAAGTAAAACTACACGAATTCAAAGAAGGAACTAGAGATCAAGAGACTTTTTTTATTGAGTTTTGGGATGTCGGCGGTAGCAAGAATCACAGAAATGCCCGATCAGTGTTTTATAATCCTTGTCACGGTGCCATTCTAGTTCATGATTTGACAAACCGAAAGAGTGAACAAAATTTGCAAAGGTGGTTGAAAGAACTATTGGATCATGACACATTCAACGACGGAAGCAGTATTTCAATTTCTGTTAAAGGTCAGTCAGAGGAGGATTTGGATGAAGAGACGATATTAGGAGCGAGTAATTTAATGCCTATTTTAGTGGTAGGGACCAAGTTAGATCAGGTTGATGACAAAAGGTCTAGTGTGTCTAACAACAGTTTTAAGTACAAATATAATGCCGAAGAAATTCTATTAGATTGCAGGCAAGAGAGGTATTTGGCTGCTGGAACTTCTAACGCAGTGAAATTATCTAGGTTCTATGACAAAGTTATTGAGAATAGACAACTTGATAAGCGTAAGTCATTCTCTCATAGATTTGGAGGCGGCAACGTAACACCTACTTACAGTGCAAAATTTTATTCCTCTCATCAAGATTAATATAGAGTTTAGATTACTTCTTGCTTTTTTATTTATGTTAATATATTTTAGTTAATTCAATTTTTTTCAGCATAATGAAACCTGTACTCTTAACTGGACTTAAACTTACTAATGTCTAGAAAAAATGTAATTATATACTTGTACTCTAGGACAGGATTATACTGTGGTGCCCCTAAAAAAATAATTACATTTTGTTCCCGTCTTATTTTTTTGAGAAGTTATTGAAAAACTCAAAATTTTGAAAAGAATGTCCATGCCTTTATTGTACTTGTAATCCTGAGTCTAGAATTTCCACATTTTCATAATTTAAGAACCTTCGTCCTGAATGAATAACAAAATCTTTCTTCATTCGGTCATAGGTTTTGCCAAGAGACACTTTCCGTAAATCTTAGTATTAAGTAAGTAATAAAATTCTACATATGATGAGTTCTTTAAGTTTAAGATAGAATGTAAAAAATATGTATTACTCATCTAATGAATTTAAGAACTATGAGTCTTTTAAGTAGGATTGCCTCGCTTTCCCCCAAAAAAAAAAAAAATATACAGAGTTGCATAAAAGTAAAAATTATTTAAAAAATCTTTCAAGATGGTACCTACATACAAATACTGACATTTATTTAAGTCCCATTAATATTGGTAAAACATAAAAAATTATTATACAGCATTAAAATTTGTAAAGGTACAAAATGTAACTTTTTCAAACTATTAAAAATATCTTTGATCAGAGCCTCGATTGAGAATCTTAAAAATTGTTAACTAACTAGATTAATTTTAGTTTTTTAATAAATGATTAATATGAAATGTTTTGTACACACTTGGGCCTAATTTAATTTAGTAGTATATAAATCTTATGCTTATTGCAGTGATCCACTTCAGCCACATCGACGAAAGTTTATTCAATCGTTTTTCATATCTCAAATTGATAATATTTGAAACTTAAAAATAAAAGTAATATTGTCTTTTATCCCTGTATTTCCACAATTTGCAACACAAAAATAAGGCGTTTTATGGTAAAAAAATAAAAATAAATAACAAAAGTCCCATATACTCCCCGTGTAAAAATTAAGGATACGCAACGAACCGATCTTTTAATATTTTTAACACATATCGATACATTCTGCCGAATATCAATACCAAGCGATTCGAGGTTTTTGTTGTGGTGACATCTACACACATACGTAGTTACTAGAAAGATTCAGTTTTGATTTTCGTAATAGATTTCTGTAACTAGAACTATTGAAGTACTTTTTTTACAACAAAGCAGTATTGCCAATCGCTGTGTAATTACACGATTTTCGTGTAATTTGAAGTAAATGCGTGTCGTATTCGTGCCCTTGCCAAAAGAGTGTAATTTCCGTGCAGCATGAAACACAGACAAATTATATTCTACGGTCAGGACAAAGATTTTTAGTTATTTATTGGGCCGATGGTTAAAATTGCAAGTAGAAGATAGAAAAAAGATGCGTATAGTTAGCACTCGATGATGGGACGATGGTTAAATCAGGTAAATAAATACCTAAGTAGCTTGTTCTTTTTGTTTTCGTACTATCTCGTAGATTTCATAAAATTATAATAATCCTTAAATATTTTTTGGTGACAGCAAGCTGCAAGACCTACCAAGTAAGTTCTAATCGCATGACGGATATTTAGTTTTTTTTGGTCATCAAATTTGAGATAGAAAATCCGTTGCCGTCATTTCACGTGTAAAGTCTGACAACACTAATGGTGTGTAAAAGTGTGCTATTTGAAGAGCAGCAGTGTGCAATTTGCCATTTTTATGTTGGCAACACTGCAAGAGCAGCACACGGGAGAAATATAGTGACTTTCCATAAAGTCACTGTAGAGAAATAGTTATATATCGTTTGTCAAATCCGAAGTGATAAATTCCTGTTATGTATAATGAATACTTTTTTTACCACGAATTACCAGATTTGGAAAGTAATTGCCCGGTTTATGATATTGTGAAGAAATTTTCCGAGGGCAAACGATAACACTAGGTTTACAGAATTGCTATGAAACTATGAAAGCTACAGCTTCGCGAAAAAAAAATTCATAACTAAAGTGGCCAAGAAAAATTGCTGGAAAATATTTTGAAGTTTGTAAAACTACCGCAAGATAGCGTACCTGTAATGGTAAATAAAAAAACACTTTTTTTTATTTTAAATACCGGACATGAGATAACATTTTGATAACAGCAATAAAAACTCCAACAAAATCTGCGTCAGTTTTGTTTAAAGCGTTTTGTCATATTTCCAATAATAAGGGTGAGGGAAGGTGATAAATAAATCAACTTTCAAAGCGCTCTGTCTACTACATCTTTTATTTAATGTTATCCAAGTAGATACTTGTTTGAAAGAGCATTTAAAGCTCTTTTAACTACTGTCATTTTTGGCTCCCGATAGTTCTTGGTATACTAACTAGAGGACGTTGTTTAAATAAAAGTCAATTTTTAGAGATTTTCTAGAAAAAAAAATCAAATGGAACGGTATGCTTTTAATAGTGTGATTTTAAAGAGGAAAAAATTGCCTAAATTCTGGCGAAATCCGCGTTTTGATATCTATTCATTTTTTAGTTATTTCAAAATAACCTGTTTTCCGCTGATCAAAAAAAAAATTAGCTTTTAATCATAATTAAATGTTATTATTCTGTGACAAAGTATTCTTTATTACAACTTGAAAGCAAATACTCCTTATTACAATAGTGTTGGCTTTACCTCACATTTTATTCAGGCTTGGTACTGGTCCAAATTTATTTATTATCAAAAATTTGAAGCATTTAAAAGTCCTAAAAAATTACCATTACAAAATGTCTTTACAAATATTGAAAATTGTTGTCATTTCTGTAAACCCAGTGATTTTAAGGAGGGAAAAATTAACTAAATCCTGTTTTGATATCTTTATTCATTTTTTAGTTATTCCCTATGAAGCATTCATAAAAGTGGTAAATCCTAAAACCTAATTCCTAATTTTAAAAATAGCTTATTCTGTATTAAAGTAAATCATTATTTGTATTAATGTTAATGTTCACAGACATAACTGTAATAACTAAGAATATTATTAGTTACGCGTCAACGTTAAAATACTGCATGTAGGCTGGGTAAAAACAAAAAAGGCAAATTAAACGTGGTAGGCTGGCGCGTTACTCAATTTAAAAATGGCCGTATGTCAAACTTCAAATAAGCAAGAATGCATATTTATTGTTAGACCTTATTTACTATTTGCGAGTATATGTTATTGGAGTATCAAGTGAATCCGATTTCAGTGCCTAGAAGAAATCGTGCAATTAGAAATGAGGATAACATTATCAACATTCTTGCTTACGTTCAAATTAATCCACATTTAAGCACCAGAGTAATTTCGTTGGACTTGGGAATTAGTAAGTCGACGGTACATCGAATTTTGTTAGACAAAAATCATTAATACAAGTGCCTAGAAATATTACTCAGTTTTAGTGATTTTATAGCGTAGATATTTCATTTCAATTATTATAAGTATGCCTCCTGTAAGGAGCAGTTTGCGGAACATTTTTGTAAAAACAAGTTCTGGTGCAAATTATGCGGTAATGAGGTAAAGACATGTGGGAACACCACCAATCTGTAAAAACATTGGTATATGGTAGCTAAACCTCATTTGTTTAGGATATACAAAAAACATGCATTTTACAGTATTTAGATTGTATAGATACCCCCAGAAATGACTTTGTTGTTTGATTTGTGTTTTTATTTGTAGTGTATTTGTGTATATATTTTATTATTTACGTAAATGGTAAGTGTTATTATTGTAATAAGTAATACTAAAGTAAGAAAAATGCTTCATTACAATGTTGTTAAAAAAAATTAATCCTCTTTTTCTTTGAGTGATATACTATTATATAAAATGTTAAAAGGCGATATTGCACTGGATCGATACTTCATGTTTCGATTCGTATCGATCCACAGTATCGATACTTTTCCTGTATCGGACATCCTTAGTAGAAATCCGATTTTTTTGTTTTTTGCCCGTAAAAAACAGCTGATCAGTGACGTTCAAATGACAGATCGTTGGAGTGCTCTATTAAAGGGTATAGGTTATCTCATATACGTAATTTTTACGTATATGAGATACTATGTCTTAAAAGAATGTTTTACAGCATTGATAGACGTGTTGCTGAAAATCTGTTAATACACAAACATCACGGTTACTTCTACAAATCATAAAATGCTACTTGAGAAGGGTCATAAAAGTCTCCAAAAATCGTTATTACGTTTTTCATTTATAAAACTATAGTGCACTCTGAGTGTATTTTTATCTTTCTCTGTTATATGCCAGTAAAGTGAGATGTGAGACAAAAATACACTCGGTGTATGCTAGTTTTACCAATAGAAAATGATATTATGGCAAGTAGGAAAATTGAAAATAGTTCTGATGCGCTCCACTATCGAATTAAAATAATAGAACTATTCGGTTTTTGATTTTTGTGTCATCTTCAGTTATGAATGAAAATAATTATCTGAGAAACGTCTACACCAGTGGCGGCTCGTGGTCAGCTTTTCAGGTGGGTCAATTTATATACAACACAAAGAGTCATCTGAAAAAATCAGACACACGAAACAATAAAATGTCTTTGTTACTTTGCAACTGCATGTGCAGGGATATGAATCGTACATATTTTTACAAAAATAACGATTTACTTCTTTTACTTTTTACTGGTCTTAAATTCGAGTCGTTTCTCCAAGTTCAGCTCGCCAAAATAATTGAAAACGGCTTTTAAAGTCACAATATTCTCAAACACTGTGGTTACCTTTCTTTAAAACATTAATTTAAACCATAAAATCAACAAACAAAATGTAAAGTCTTGAAACAACCTAGCACACGATCTACTACACGTTGATAACCCAAACTTTGCCAACGTAACCCGTATATTACCTATGCGCCCCTGTGAAAATTTGTTCGGGAACACTCGGCGAAAAACTCGCCTCCGTTTATAACCATCAGGTCAACGCGGGGCGCCAGCCGTGACCGATGCCAACAAAACGAAATCACCGGAGAACGCGGGGCGAGGCATCGGTAGAGTGTCACGCAATTAAGTGAACGATCAACGAGTTTATACGCTTAGAATAATAGAGGGAATTTTTAAATTAAAAAAAAATTGATAAAACATAAATTACGTATTATTTTATTTATTTGTTTCTGTTTAGAAATTTTTATTGGGGGGTCATTGACCATATGACCTAATGGAGGAGCCGCCACTGTTCTACACTCCGTTTTTTGCGCCCCCTTGTTAGTATGTCTGCCATAATCTTCACTATGCAGACGGTGTACTTCTTAATCCTGAATACTAAATTACTTCATAGGGTTTTGTTTATCCAACACATTTTGATTACAAACACTGTTTATTGTAAATATTTCCAATTATATTACATATTGTATTATGAAATCATTGTTTTTGGGATTAGACCATGTCCAATTGAAGTTACCCTTCGACGACGTTTCGCCTTCGATATCTTCAGGGTTCTTTAGTCTACTTGCTCGCCTAATCACGGCCCTGTGTTAAGATCGTTTTCCACTTGTGATGTAGACCTATACATCTATTGAAGTTTAAAAATTCTCTAATTTTTTCTTTTGTAAAAGTCTGAAGAATCTTTCTTTCAAATTTATAATATGACCAGTAGTATGCTGGTGTTCAATTGCAGCAGACTCAAAAATTTTATCATTCTTTCTTTCGCGAAGTTATCATTGTCTTACTAGTATTAGAACCGTGTCGAATTCTGATCAAGATTCTCTAACATCGAAACTGATTGAAGCTCTGAGAGAAAATGGATATTGCATTGAAGATATCACGCGTTTAATTAAAGGATATAGTCATCCAACTCCGCGAAGGGAGAATGATAAAGAGCCAGCGATAGTTAGTGTTGTTCTTCAACTACATACATGGCACTACAGTGAAAATAAGACGATTACTTCGGCGGTCCAACATACGTACAATTTTCAATACACATAAGAAGATTGAACAATGCTTGCTATCCCCGAAAGATATTGTACCTTTACAAACAGAAGGAGTATATAAAATGCCTTGTTCATGGGGAGAAGTGTGACTGGATAAACAAAACGCTCGGCGGCCAGTAGACTTAAGGAACATGAACGTTGTGTTAAAAAGAAACAAATTGTTTAATCTACTATACCACTGGCTGGATATTCAAAATGTAAAGAAACCAAAGTTCTAGCGTAGGCTCCAGTATTTTATAGCCGAATAATTGGAGAACCTTCTGAAATTTTTAGAACCATGATTTCTTAATTGGCCAAAGCCGTGAAAGCTTCTGATCTATGTTACTGCATTAATGATTAATAATATCAGGTACATTAGGTATTTTTTCCTAAAATTCTAACTCGCGAGCTTGGTTTATAGCCAAATTTGTAATAAGCAAGGAAAGGAAAGTTCTTCATTAACCAAAGCTCCTTGGACTTTGAGTTATTGTGATACCATCTAAATGGGGCCCACCTTATACTGAAGAACACAAAAAAACCAAAATAGAAAAGGCAAGTTTCCCAAAAGGTTAACTTTTTGTATTCCTCGTTTTCGCTTAGATCCGTGTTATTTTCAAGTAAAATCTTCAAGCAACACATGATTACGTTGAAATTTAGAAAGGGTTGAATGGCCCACAGACCGCTGACAAGGTACTGAGACATTTGCAAGAACTCTGGATCTTTCCTCTTGATGTGCGGGATGAAAATTTTTTCTATTAGTTTTTCGCAGACCGCTTTGGTTTCGTCGACTGAACCCCGACAAATGTTAAATCTGAAAAAAAGAACTCATCTTAACAATTTTAATTACATTTTAAACTCTCTATATATTAAAGTTTATGTTTACTAAACTGTGCTACTTTCTTCGAATACGGTTCGATGCCTACTTTTTTGTGAAACTTAAGATGGCTGACGCCTTAAACAGAATTTTCATAGCACGCTTCCTTCACGAGGCACTTTATCAAGGACGGCTACTGGAAACAGTGGAGTGGGTGGTAAAATAACATACTACCAAGGGCGTGCAGTCCGTGGAAGCAAGGGAAGCACTGCTTCCCCAAAAAAAATTACAAAACATCTTCTAAAATGTAATTTTTGAAATAGGAAACCATTAATTTAATTTATATTAAAAATGCTAAAATATTATCTTAGCCCAATAAGCCGTAATAAATGCGGCCTTGACTCCGACCGAGCCACAAAATCGATTACAATCTATGCGGGCCGCTAGCTTCTCTGCAGCCAAGTCCTGTATGCTTGATTTCCTGTGAATCGAGCCAGAGGTTATTGAACTTTCCACCGGCTGTTTGCAATTTTTGCATTTCAGTCGCGTGCTTTAAGTGGGGCGGAAGCTATTCGTTGGAGTAGGTTCTTTGTTTGAACGGCTATCTGTGTGTTGTGTGATACGTATGTCGCGTCGTGCATGGTGCGATATAGAAGACAATAATACGGACGTGGATATGCAAATACCGTCAACTTCGATTGAAAATGTTGGAGAATTTAGTAAGAAGAGTGTGTGGTGTGTGTCTTAATAATAAAGGGATTTTCAACATTAAACGTCGCTGATAAGCTTCAAATAATTTCCAAAGGAACGGTCAAACCGCCTATGAAAAATTTAACCACAAAAATGAAAAACTGTATTAGACATTTTTATCCGGAAAAACGATTCTAACAATTTAAATGGCTAACAGGGTGTGAAAATATAAGTAAATTATTTTGTTGGCCATGTTTTCTTTTTGAAAATGAAAAAGGTCTCTGGAATAAAACTGGTTTTTCCGATTTAAACAAATTCAATAAAGGTGTAAAAAGACACATTATGTCCAAAGGGCATTTGCAGGCCGTCATAAAAGAAAAAGTTTTCGGCAAAACCAGAATTGAACACGCTCTTAATAAACAGTTGGAAATAAGTCACCGCCAACACAATGAACTAGTCGATAAAAATAGGCAAATATTAAGAAGACTTATCGATGTTGTTGGTTTTCTCGGACAGCACGAATTGAGATTTAGATGTCATGACGAAACAAGGGTTTCTTCAAATAGAGGAAATTTTCAGAATTTACTTAGTTTAATGTCTAAATATGATGATTGCTTAAAAAATCATTTAGAGCAGTCTAGCGTTTTTCGCGGAACGTCGAATCGAATCCAGAATGATTTAATTTCCGCTGTTGCAACCATTATTCTAAAAAGAATTAAGCAGGAGATTGATAATTTTAGCCAATTATCTATAGTAATAGGCTACGTTAAAACAGACGGAAGTATTCAAGAGCGATTTTTAGGTTTTAAGAATGTGTCCGAAAATCGTACAGCAGATGCATTATATACCGTAGTTTATAACGTTACTAAAAAAAAATTACAATTAGGGGGTCTGCAAGCTAAAGTTCGAGTAACTTTCCCAAGTACTGTGTTTGTCCATTGTTTTGCTCATAAATTAAATTTAGTTTTATCCCAGTCCATCAATCACATTAAAAAGTGTAAAGTATTTTTCGTTACTTTAAGTGGCATGGTTGCTTTTTCTTCCAAGTCAACAAAACGTACACTTCATTGTCCACAAACGATTGCCCAAAGTAGCTCCTACTAGGTGGATCTATATTGGAAGACTTGTGTTAACAGTACCTGAAAATCGTGAATCACTGATTGAACTATTTGAGAATATAATAGAAAATAATGAGACTTGGGACTCAGAAACAATAAACAGTTCGAGGGGGTTTTTGGACTGTTTGAAACGAGATTTTTAATTATTTGTTGAATATATTTTCAGAAATATTTCCATTCTCGGACAATGTTTTTAATATATTACAAACTAAAACAAATGATATTGCTTTTTGCCTAAGAAAACTGGATGATTTTAAGTCCATGTTGAGCCAAAAAAGAGATGACTTTGACCTATTTTGGGAGAAAACGATGACGTTAAATGGAGAGCCACAAGCCAAGCGTCTTCGAACAGACACGGTGGGAGATGTTCAAACATCACACAGACGCCTCTTTTATGAAATAACCGATCAAATTCAGCAACAAATAAACTATAGATTTAAAGGTTTAAATGATTTTAAATTCCTTGAGCTCTACAATTTTGATGCATTTAAAGGAAAAACTTTTCCAGAAGAAGCGTTTAAATCTCTTCTTCTTCATTATGGCCAGTTCTTCGACCGAGTGTTACTGCGATCTGAACTAAAAGTGATTTACGAAACTGATGACATTAGCGCAAAAAATAACGCTAAGGAACTAATGCAATTTTTAAAAGCCAAGGAGCTGGAAGATGCCTACACCGAAGTTGCGAAATTGTATGAATTAGTATTGACGATACCTGCCACAAGTTCATCAGTAGAACGCGATTTTTCAACACGCATACAGAATTTCGTGAGAAATTCAACGGGGCAGGAGAGACTTCCGCATACATCGCTGTTGTCCATTGAAAATAAACTTCTCCAAAATATGTCGGAGCATCGACGTTTTTATGATGACGTCCTTGACGAATTTGTAAAAAATGATGAAGAATCGAATTACATTAAAAATAGGTAAGTTTCTAAAAATTGCTTCCCTTTCTTAAAATTTCACCGCACGACCTTGCATACTACTTTCTGTTACTATTTGGTTGCCTATTGGTTCATAGTTTATTATTCGGCAGTAAAATAGGTACTGGGCTTTGGATTCGAACCCTCGTTCAGGCGGATGACTTTTTTAAACAAACTACTTGACTTGTTTGTTTTATGGCTTTGCTGCAAGGCAATAGCCAGATTGCTCTCCGTCCGGGGCTTATTCAGAGCTGGGGCAACCCTCCCAGATGATTTACACCTTATTCCAGTTTGGAGACGTTATCGGTAGGATATCCGGATGGTGAAACAAAACTTGTCATTAATAGAACTTTGGATTAGATTAAACCAGAATTGGTTAGGTTTACTGTAAAGAAAGCGCACGCGGAGCGCACCAATAAAATTTCTGTTCTTTGTAAAACAAGGGTTTTTTTTAACAAAACTTATAATGTTAGGTGGATCTGTCCCGGTAGCGTTAGGTTAGCTTAAATTCATCGATAAAATAATCATTAAAGCGAGGAATACAATCCAAATTACGTCAAACACATACAAAAACACACGTCAACCGGTGTTTTTGTATGTGTTTTTGTTAAATACTTTTTTGAAACATCATTAAAGTCATAAACTATATAGTTTTAAATGTAAACAAACTAAACTTATGTAAGCATGGAACACAATCGTGGTTACGTCAGTTGTTTCTGTCCATTTACGTTAAACTTTATTTTTCTTTATGTATTTTTCGATGTTTTGTTAGATATCTTTTTAAAATGTAGGTTATAAACGATTATATTTAGTTTCAACGTCAAAATTATTACTCATTTTTGAATAAAAAAGGAAAAACAAATGTGTACTTCCTTTTTAAGTTACGTTTATGTTGGTTAGTTTTTACATTAAACGTATATGGAAAATCCATTGTGTTCCAAGCGTTAATTCGACCGAGTATCCGGCTGCTTCTGTTACGGGTCGCTGTAATCAAATGTATGGATGGGCGCTACCGATATATCGATAGATCAGTGGTATACCGAATAACAGGTAAATAAAAAAATATCGATCGATATATATATATATATATATATATATATATATATATATATATATACAGGGTGATTCGTGAGGAAATGTCAATATTTCAGGTACATATTCAGGACCAAAAAATAAACATAAAAGTCTATATAAATAAGTGTCCGCAAGGCCTTAGTTCTCGAGATACAGGGTGTTAAAGTTTTTATTTAATTTTCTTATTTTTTAAATAAAATCTATGATAATGTAAATAATGGAGTGAAAATTGATATACGGGGGTTTTTTGATACAAATTCGAATCTAATATTAGTATTGCTCTTACTTGTAGGAGGCGCCACCTACATGTCTTTCTACTTCTTCGAACAATCACAACTTTTTGGTACAGTCTTGTATTACATTTTTGAGCAAAACAAATTATTCCCTTGCCATTTCTACGTCAAAAAGGTATACCTGTTAAAAGTGGATACGAGCAACCGTTTTCGAGATATTTGGATTTAAAACAGTTTCGGCGCATGTGATTTTTTTTATCAAATTCACATAAAGTATGCAGGTATTGTAAAGAAATAGAAGTGTGCCTTGCCTGCACAACTGCTGGATGGTGTTCTCATCGTTTTTCCTGTTACTTAGCAATAGTAATGTCAGTTAATAATAAGATCAAATTTTGTCACTGTCAACTTCTGTTCATAACTTTTATTATCTGTCAATAATCATTTAAGAAACTTTAGATCTAAATACGTCACTATGTCTGTGATATTCTCGCATCGTGAATATGCAGTTATGATATTCGTCTATGGCTTCTGCAATGGGGTCGCAATTCAAGCAGTCGCGGAGTACCAGCGTCGTTTTCCAGATAGAAGGATGCCAGATAGAAGAGTTTTTCAACAAGTTTTCACTACTGCTGGAGAATTTGGGATGTTTCCAAATGCGAAAATTGTATCTGAAAGGGAATCGGGACCCAACGTTGAAGTAGAAGAGGCTATACTCAATGCCGTCGAAAATGATCCAAGCATAAGCACTAGGCGGATTGCAGATACTTATCAAATTACACAATCGTCTACTTGGAGAAATCTTCACCTTAATTGTTTATACCCATTTCATTTACAACATTCAACATTTGCAGAAGGGTGATTTTGAGTTGAGAATGCAATCCTGTAACTGGATTAATGAAGATCGAAGGTTGTATAGGTATGTTTTGTTCACTGATGAAGCACAGTTCACGCGCGATGGTATAAATAATCTTCACAATGAACACCGGTGGTCCTATGAAAATTCTCACGCTACAGTAGAACATAATTTCCGACATAAATTTAGCATTAATGTGTGGTGTGGAATGTTAAATAGTCATTTAATTGGTCCATTTATAATCGACGGTAGTCTTACAGGAGAAAAATATTTAAACTTTCTTGAAAATCACTTGCGAAATCTATTAGAAGATGTTCCCCTTAATGTAAGACAAAACATGTATATGCAGCATGATGGAGCCCCTGCACACTACAGTTTACTTGTAAGAGATTTTTTAAACCAAAACTTTCCAAACCGATGGATTGGTCGGGGAGGTCCGTTTAATTGGCCACCTAGATCGCCAGACCTTAATACTTTGGATTATTGTCTTTGGGGATGGTTCAAATCACTGGTATATTCCACTAAAGTAAATACAAGAGAAGCATTGTTGGATCGGATAACAAACGCAGCTCAAACTCTAAGAAATGCGCCCGAATGTATCCACAGAGCAACCCGAGCTATACACCATACACACCTGTGCAAAAAATGGTGAATTTTTGAAAATTATAAAACGTAACCTAGATTTTATTAAAAACAACTTAATAATAAAAATTTCAATAAAATTTAAATACCTTCAAAAAAATGTGTTAGTCTTTCATTTCAAAGCTTTTGTGCCAAGATGCGTTTAAATTTGGACAAAATAACAAACTTTTAAAATTTTGCGATAAAAAATTACATGCGCCGAAATCGTTTTAAATCCAAATATCTCGAAAACGGTTGCTCGTATCCACTTTTAACAGGTATACCTTTTTGACGTAGAAATGGCAAGGGAATAATTTGTTTTACTAAAAAATGTAATACAAGACTGTACCAAAAAGTTGTGATTGTTCGAAGGAGTAGAAAGACATGTAGGTGGCGCCCCCTACAAGTAAGAGCAATACTAATATTAGATTCGAATTTGTCATACCAAAAAAAACCCGCATATCAATTTTCACTCTATTATTTACATTATCATTGATTTTATTAAAAAATAGGAAAATTAAATAAAAACTTTTAACACCTTGTATCTCGAGAACTAAGGCCTTGCGGACACTTATTTATATAGACTGTTATGTTTATTTTTTGCTCCTGAATATGTACCTGAAGTATTGACATTTCCTCATGAATCGCCCTGTATATATATATATATATATATATATATATATATATATATATATATATATATATTATATATATATATATATATATATATATATATATATATATATATATATATATATATATATATATATATATATATATATATATATATATATATATATATATATATATATATATATATATATATATATATAAATCTAATATCGCCCATACCTAATCAGTAGCCGTCCTTAATACAACGCCTCATCTTATTTTTTTTAGATAGGGTTGGCTGATCCAACAATTTTGCGTATCAGTTAAGAACTGATTCCAGAACCAAAAATCAGTTCCGGGGATCATTTCCAGTTACGAATCCAATGAAAAAATTCCAATATATAAAGTTTTCTAAGTAAAAGGGTGTGATCAACAGCATCGAATGCCACAAATATGAATTACTTATGTAAAAAATGTCACCACAGGCAATATTTTCTAATCCTGGTTGGCAGCCAGCATTTAGTAGTTTCATTCATGTGTTTCAGAAGTATTATAGTATCGGATAATATCGTATAGATAAGTGTGTGGGTACTTACCTATCTTTAATACCTAGCAAATGTCCCACAACCCGCCACAAATGAATAAACGCTTTCCAGTCTTCTTGTGTCGGTTTATATACTCCGAAATAGTTGCTACGAACCAGCTGATATCCCATGAATCCAAACTGTGTCAGCGCCATATCCTTTTGAGATATTCTGTTCAAGCCAGCCTTACATCCGCTGTTACTAGCCGAATTGTGAAGATTTCTTACTTCAGCAATAGATTTCCATAACCTGTTTAAATCATGGGTTAGTAGATGCTTGCTAATTCCCAGAATTTTTTTTGTTATCAAATTCCCCAATACTTAAGTCAAATTTGATGCAACTCAGCTTTTTGAAAGTTTATTGCTGATAACGTTTCTGCGCATTTTCTAATTTCGTGTTTTTTTTTTTAAATAATACACGTTCGCGGCATAGCTAAAAAACTACTAATCCTATTGACTTCCAATTTTGGTCAAAAACTAAAGATTATATGGTGATGATCTGGTAAAATTTCCGTGAAAATCCAAAATGGCGAAACAAAATGACAGCCCCATGAAATGTTAAAAAAAATGTTACTTAACTATTACTTATCCAATGTAACTCAAATGTTGCGCAAAGATCAAATATTATGAAAAATTAACCAGCTTGACGAGGAAAAAGTGTTTTCCATAAAATTTTGTAAAATAAACTAAACTTTTCTCTTCATTTGTTGCTGTATTAGGCCGCCCTGATCGCCGCCTATCTCTACAATTTCCAGTCTCTTCAAATCGTCGGACAGTTTTTAAAATGGTGGATTTTGAAACGGGACTTCGGTTTGGACATGCGCCATTAAATGCATTTTTGACTTCTTCCTTTCTCCTTAGCAATGACAGTTATAATTCAAAACTAAGATGTTTAATTGCATATTGGTGTTCTAACATCCTAAAACGTCTTTATTTAAAAAACTATTGATATTAGGGATAAGACACGTTATACCAAAAGTATTAGAAATTTATTATAAAATTTAAAAATAAAAAGATATACCATTATAGGGTGAATGATATATTTCCTTACACTACTGTTCCAAATTTGGTTTAGATCGGTGAATAAATTACGGATATTTTAAGCCACTTCCAGACTTTTTACAAACCCTGTATAAAAGAAAAATGTGTGAGATTCTTGATTATAAAGTTATTAGGATTAACTAATGATGAGGAAATTACTCATTCACCATTGTGTCATAAAACGACCAAAACATGACGCTCTCTTTCTTTCAGAACCAAGGAGTCATTCTGCTATCATGGAATCTGCCCAGGCAAGGCTCATCAGGCAATTTCCTTGGGGGTATCAGTATTAACACCAAAATATCCGAGCAGATAAGATGTCATGTCATTCGAGTTTGAAAGTCGATGATGGAAATAAGCAACCGGTGGCGCCATCTGTAGGTACTATGGAGAACTAAATCGCTTTAGATGCGACCTACTTGGGAGACAAGACGACCCGTCTGTGCAAAATAGAGGAAAACAGAAATATTAATTTCTGTGCGGTTCTTGGTTGTAAAAGTAATACGAAAGAACTATAGACGAAGAAATTACTCTTTCGCCATTGTGTCAAGAAACGACCAAAACATGACGCTCTGTTTGTTTTAGTAAGCTCTACAATTATTAGATTTATTGTAAGTTCAAGTTCCGACTGCTATTTTTTAGGTTATTCAACGAAATATCCTGACTTTTACAGGTTTTCCAAATCACTTTGGCACCTAAACGTGATATATTTATTTATAGTATGTAGATAATAATACTTACTTTGATCCAGGTTTAAAATCGGATTCGTACCAAATAGTCATGTGGAAAATGGTCGCCACATATCTTTTGTATGCAGTAAACTCACTTCCCGACATTCTCGTGTGGATCAAAATTTTTACGACCGATGGTATTGCCAATACTGATACTAGCCCAAATATTTTAGCCGCGAATATGGCAAATATATTTCTGTGGTAAAAAGCTTGTCCTCTAAAACAACAAAAACAGTTTGTTTTTAGTATCGATGAACTTTAGACTCATTTACATGCACATTTATTTTAACACTTTTGGCGCTGCATAAGCTCTAAAACTCTCCGAGTAAATTAAGAAAGTGGCATAGGATAGGTAAAGCGCACGGTTTTTACACAGACTCTATATTTTTGTTTTTTAGACATTTGTTTCCTTGGTGAAAGTGTGTAATTTTGTCGCAATTTTGCATTCTGTACAATTTCTTAAAATATCTTGGAAATTTTAAAAAAGATCGCTGGGTTCAAAAAGTGCATGTGTCCATAGTAGGAATGGGCGTTTTATCGATATATTGATAAGTGCTGATAATTATTTAATAACGCCGATATGTATCCGATAATATCGATAGGCATCCGATAGCATAGATAGGAATGGATGAAACTTCCTACCTTTTGTCCACGAAAATGAAAGAAAACACGATAATTTATATATGTGTTATGTTAAAAGAAAACAGGATCACAGAGCAGAATACTGAGAAGAATGGACAGCTGGTACAGATTCTGTCTCAAGAAAAACGACCATTTTCAAATTAGAGCTTATCGATCGATTAGCTTCATTTACATCATAACTCAGTCAGTTGATCGTGAAAGTCGATTTGTTTGGTTCAAAACCTATAAATTTGAAGTTTCACATATGGAATCAAGAACCTTAAACCACACAGGATAGTTAGCCTTGCTGCAATGACGTCGCCTGGCCTGCTCGAAACAAGTTTATTGCGTTATTTCTATAATAGGATAATATGGTTTAGCTCTTGGATGCTGTTATTACGACAAATTTTATATTAAACTAATAGAGCAATATTACCATATGAATTTTGCTCAATAAGCAATGGTCAATTGCTCATCAAAATGTTTTAGAAATTCATTTTGGGCATAAAAATAAGTGATTAATTTAAACAATATGTCAAAACAAAAATATATTATTATGATTGCGTTCTTAATTCATGAAATGTTGTTATATTATGTACTTTTATGACAGGATGCCCTAAATCGTTACTTAGAAATAAACTTTTTTCCGTAATTTGGGTACCTAACTGTATTAATTTAAAAAGCAAATAGGTAAACTGATTCTCAATTAGGAGAGTAATAAACATGATATTACGATTTTTTAATAATTTTTACTATTGTCATACATATTTTTTTCAAAATTAAAACATAATATATTCTAGACATTACAAAAAATACCTTAATATAACCACTTTTACAACAATACATAACTTTTAGATTAATTAACAAGATTGAGATACTATTAATACTAAAAGAGCAACAATCCAGAGCAAAAATTAATATTAAAAGTACCTGCTATATGTTAAAAGAAAACACAACATGCCTCAAAAATTAATAAAAAAATTAATAAAGAATCGAAATATATCTATAGGTAACATTTTTCTACTGCACACTGTTTCTTCATAATAATTAATTTTGGAAAAGTTACACCTGGAAAGTGATTTTTGTTAACTATTTTTGCAATTATACATAGCACACATACTCCCAGACATTGTTTTTTGCTATGTACACTTCTGCAGAAGTAAATATATCAGTTACAAAAGAAGTTTTAATTTTTTCCTTAGCTAATTACGTTTCACTATGCACGAACAACACTTTTTCAAACTTGTGTGACCTATTACCACTTATAAAAACTGGGGAATATTGAGAAAACAATGCTTAAAAGGCAAATTTTTACAGAGCAATGTAATTAATACTAAATCTTTAGACTGACAGGGCCGGAGTACGTCACTCACCCGGTCAATGACCTTTGCGGTCGGCCAGAAACGGCGAAACTTACGAGAAGTAACTATCCTGTGTGGTTTATGATTCTTGATACATAGCCGTCATTAAACAGGGCATGTGCACTCTCGTCATTTGATAGAACTGTATTTTACTTTTTACTCGCGTCACGAGCGTCGCTAGTATCGAGGATTTTGAAGTTTCCTGTCATTTGTCAGTCATATTCAAATTTAGTTGACGTCGAGGACTTGTATTGCTTGGTTATGCTTTAATGTCGTTAAACTTTGATTTTTATAATTTGAGAGTTTTTCTGTTTATAGGTGTTATAATATCACAATTTTATTAAATTGGTTCTGAAACGGTGTGCATCATATATTATTAACAATGGTTTTTAAGTGTTCGATCTGGGTGCAACAGTACCAATAATACTGCAAAAATGCACTGTTTACTAAAAGATGAGAAGGTAAGTTTTATATAAATATTATTTAAAATAAATAATCTCAGAGTATTGCAACATCATTTTACAAAGTTTTACAGGGCAAATCCAAATCAATACATAATCTGATTTAATTTACAATTTTATCTGTTGTTAGTTGTTCCAACAATAATTAGTGTAAAGATAAATGTAAGCATCACTTTTTTTTTACTAGTTGTACTTTATGTTTTGTTATATCCAACTCATATTTGCTTTTTCGTCTAATAGCTATGTAGGTTGATATTTAAAGAACAAGAAATCTAGAAATATGATTGTTTTATGTAAAAAATGAAGTCTATCTTTAAACATTCTTTCGAATACTTCCACAATTTGTTTTATACCTCTATGCGCTTTGTGAAAAGTATAAAAATGTTTCTGTATGTCTGCATTATTTATATTTCTATTTCAGAGTAATTCATTTATGTCTGTAATTTTATATACTTAGCATTTGTAACTGTTTAGTTTGAAAAAATGAATAAATGTATATTTTCTTTTACAGATTAGAAATTTGTGGTGCCAAGCTATTGGTAGGAGTCAACTGGAGATCTTACCTTATATGAAACCACGACATACCTTTAGAGTTTGTGAGAAGCATTTTGCAGAAGATGCTACATTTCCCATTGAAAAGAATCGAACAAATTTAAAATACAATGCTGTACCAACTTTGCTTCTTAAAGGTATGTATAGAAGGTCATTAAACTTTTTAAATATAATCTTTAACAGACTGGAGGAATAAAATTCTGAATTTTTTAAATGTGTAGTTGTTTGACATTTTTTTAGAATTATTTTATTTACAGTTTGCCCTGATACAACCAGTAGAATGTTAGCTTCTAAAAGTGATATAGTTACAGCCCAAGGAACATCTGCAGTGGAACCTACTTAATATGCTGGTGAAGGTATACATTTTTAGATAGATTTTTGTGTTTATCAACTACTTATACTCTCATAGTCACTAAAAAGATTTAGACAGTAGTTTTTTTGGAAGAAAATTTTAAAGAAAATGGTGTGGCAGAGGCATTTATCCCTGAAAAATAAAAACTGAAGAATTAAAAATGTAAAGCAGTTAGCTTAATAAATGTTGTTATTATAAACTGTTTTTTATTTCCGTAGCCTATAAGATCTAGTTATGATGGTTCTTAATTTGCTAATGCACTTGTGTACCTCAAGGGCAAGGTACAATAAGTTCATAGCATGGTTTCGGAGCAGAGCGATGTGAAAGTAATTGAACTAAACAATCCTTTTACCGTTAAGTTTTTTAAACTTTCAGTATGGAGTTCAATATAAATATATTTAGGAATCAGTATTTTGTCAAATAATTTAATTTTTCAGTATTTAAACTTAAATGTTTATTGAATTTAGTTTCAAATGCCAAATTAATTAACAAAACATTGATATCTAAGTTTTTACATCAAAGGCATAGTTTGTCATATAAGCCCCAAATCAAGATTTTTTGGATGATTGAATATAAAATAAATTAATATTTCATTTATTCTTGAAATAATTCCCAAATATCTTGATATGGGCTTCTATGACAAAATATTCCCTGGATGTACAAACTTAGAAATCAATGTTTGGTTAATTAATTTAGTTTTAGCATTTTAAACTAAATTCAATAAAAACGTATGCTTAAATGCTCTAAAATTAAATTATTTGATAAAACATTGACTTCTAGTTCAATTGTAAGGATAATTTTTAAAAAGCCTATATTTTAAATAGCGCGCCTTAAAAAAAGTTGCGATCTCGCGTCACGAGCGGCGCTGCAAATGCGTTTTGACAGAAGGCTTGAAGTCGCCAATCTAAAATTTTTTTGGTAATCTATGGTCATTAAATGTCAAAATAAACAAGCGACAGCAATGTATTTTATATGAATTTCTTATAAAGTTTAAATACTGCGTTTGTACAAAGGGACATTAGACTACGCATTTGATTTCAATTAAAGATAATTCCTCTGAAACAAACAAAAAACACTATTTTTATCAAAACAATCGATTTTTTGAATTGTATATAGTTCAAAGTTTTTAAAGTGAATGTTAAATAAGAGTTATTTTGTTTTCGATAACGACGGTATTTTCTCAGAGTAACCTGAGAGAATATCGACAAAATTTATCGGCGCCAACATCAAAGAAGCCGACAAAACTTATCTCTCTTATTGGTATTCGACTCTGTGACAGGAGTACAAAGAGCTATTTTTTGACTTATTTTACATTTTAAACTTACATGGGATTAGTAGCCCTATAAGTACAGAGTTTTTGGTTAACGTATTTTTATAGACATACAAAGATTTCTTCAAAATGTATTTTTTATAGTTGTCTGCAGATCCACAGGATTTTCAGTTTTCCTGAAATCAACATCAACATCGGGTTTTTACATGGAACTCCTAGTCTATCAAATGAGCCTTTTTGTGCTGATTATGAATATTGTAGATTCGCTACCTTTATGT
The DNA here is from genome assembly GCA_030620095.1 of Kuschelorhynchus macadamiae. Lineage (NCBI taxonomy): Eukaryota > Metazoa > Arthropoda > Insecta > Coleoptera > Curculionidae > Kuschelorhynchus > Kuschelorhynchus macadamiae. Next base: position 1,725,609 of record JAUTXW010000344.1, read on the forward strand.
GTCATAAGAAACAATGTATCTTTATTGACTCACACTATTAGATCTGGAGACAACAACTACACAAAAACTTATTTTATTTACCACATACTGTGACCTTTAAATCTGCCGTGGTAGAAATGTATACATTTATATTCGATTTACGATTTGATGCTGTCAAAACATTTTGTTTATTCAAAAAACTTTTATGTGTCTATATACAGGGTGTCCCACGACGAACTGCGGCGATCGATTTCTCAGAAAGTAGGCTTTGGAACAATTTGAAATTTTATACCGGAAGTAGACGTCAATTTTCTTTTTTTAAATAGAACACCCTGTATATTATCGAATTTTTGGATTCCTCGAAAAATTCTAGGTATATTTCATGTATAATATCCTATACCTAAGTTGAACTGTTTTTGAGATATTTTGAATTTTATGTAAAAAATGACGTTTGCAGGTCTAGACATAACTATAAATATCTGCTTATCGAAGTCTCTATTATTTATTTACGGGTGGATTCCTTGTCTAAAAGGATCCACTTTAGTGGCCTGTGCTGATATTTTTGTAATAAATAAATACAGGGTGATCAAAAACTGACATTATAAATATATTTTAAAAAATCGTTAAAAGTTACTTTTTTCAAATAGAAACCCCCAATTTTTATAATTTTATCTTATTTAACACTTAAAATAAGGGTGACTTTGTATAAAGTTGTCTATTCCAAAAATTTGTAGTTTTTGAGTTATTGACGATTTAACATTTTTTATTCTAATAATGCCAGACGGCTTCTAAGTTTTCTTGTTAGTTGGCCATGATAGGGAGGCCTGGCGAGAATAAAGTAGAAAAGTAATATTTATTGTCGTTTGACAATTACCTACTAAAATATTATTTATTTATTATAGTGATTATAATAATTATTAAACTAATAATCATGCCGGGGCGATTAAATTACACACACGAGGATTTTTTGAATTTGTTTATTATCTATGGTGAATCTAACAGAGTTTTAACAAGAACATGCCAGATCTTTGCTGATAGATATCCAGATAAACAGAAACCGTTACCGAACAGCGTTGGAAAACTATAAACATTTTGGAAATGTCAAGGCAAAAATTAATAAGAGGAAGTCCATTGTTGATAATGAAAATTTCAAGATTGCAGTTCTGGGATATTTTGCAGTATATCCAATGACATCCCTAAGAAACTCAGTGCATAGGATTCTGTTAAAACATAATTTCCAACCTTATTTAATATCATTGGTTCAATATCTAAAAGACACTGATTTGCCAAAAAGAGTACAGTTTTGCGAGTTTATTTTAACAATGGTACAAGATAACCCTAGTTTTGGTCAATATAATTTGGACCGATGAAGCAAAATTTACTAAAAATGGCCTTTTCAGTAGACACAATTCCCATTTTTGGAGTGAATATTTATGCAGTAAGATCGCGGAACTTTCAAGAATCCTGGCAATTTAATGTATTTTGGGCAGTAAGGAACGATGGAATAATAAAACTAAATTTTTACGAAGAAAATTTGAATGGTAAGTTATATATTGCCTAAACACAAGGACTTTTTTAATGAAAAATAATCCAATTAAGTAATATTACAATAATTTTTTTATCAATTTAGCGTCAATCCAAAATTAGCTAAATCATTTAGTAAATATTATTACATAAATAAATTAAATTAAATTATTTATACAGGTCACATTACACTACTTCATACAAATACTGGTACACATACCGTAACACATCATATCTAAAAAAATATATCGTCCCAAGTTTTATAGAAAAGTTATCTTTAGTTAGATATTTACAAGCTATTTATACAGGGTACTTTAGAAAGTCATAAAATACTAAACCTTCTTTTTTTTATTGAGCACTCTTCAGATTAAATTAATTGAAGTTTGATGTATTTTGTCTCTTCTTAAATCAATAAATCGATGAATATTATCAAAGCGTTTCTTTCCGTAAAATTATGTCTATAGACTTTTGTAGGAGAAAGATATCTGAATATTCTTGAAGAGTTGGATAACGAATATTTAAGTAATTTACCTTTGGCAGAATATAGTCAAATTTTCTACCAACACGATGGCGCCCCACCACATAGAACCGTTGCAGTTATTAACTTTTTACAGGCTACGTTTTACGACAAGTGGACATTTTCAACATTTATTGGAAAAATAAGTTGTGCTGTTGTGTAGACTAGACTATAATGGGAATAGGCTTTCTTTAATTAATTTTTGTCTTCACAGTTTCAACATTTTTATAGTTTTTCCAACATTTGTTTAACGCTGTTCGGTGACGGTTTCTATTTATCTGGATATCTATCAGCAAATATCTGGCATGTTCTAGTTAAAACTCTGTTAGATTCCCCATAGATAATAAACAAATAATCCTCGTGTGTGTAATTTAATCGCCCCGGCATGATTATTAGTTTAATAATTATTATAATTACTATAATAAATAAATAATATTTTAGTAGGTAATTGTCAAACTACAACAAATATTACGTTTCTATAGTAACCAATTGGTTTTGTTCTCGCCAGGCCTCCCCGTCATGGCCAACTAACAAGAAAACTTAGAAGCCGGCTGGTATTATTAGAATAAAAAATGTTAAATCGTCAATAACTCAAAAACTACAAATTTTGGAATAGACAAATTTATACAAAGTCACCCTTATTTTAAGTGTTAAATAAGACAAAATTGTAATAATTGGGGGTTTCCATTTGAAAAAAGTGACTTTTAACAATTTTTTAAAGTATATTTATAATGTCAGTTTTTGATCACCATATATTTATTTATTATAAAAATATCAGGACAGGCCACTAAAGTGTACCCTTTTGGACAAGGAAGCCAACCACAAATAAATAATAGAGACTTCGATAAGCAGATATTTATAGTTATGTCTAGACCTGCAAACGTCATTTTTTAAATAAAATTCAAAATATCTCAAAGACAGTTGAACTTAGGTATAGGATATTATTCATGAAATATACCTAGAATTTTTCGAGGAATCCAAAAATTCGATTATATTCAGCGTGTTCCATTTAAAATAAGAAAGTTGACGTTTACTTCCGGTATAACCGGAAGTGCCGCCATCTTGCAAATATTTTGCACGATTTGCCCCCATCGATTTTAGTTAGCTGCCACAATTTCAAATTTTTGTAAGACCTACTTTCTGAGAATCGATGGCCGCAGTTCGTCGTGGGACACCCTGTATATAAAAAACAGATTTAAAAATAGAACAAACACTTTTTCAACTTTACAAAACTAAGTCTTTTCGACACTAGTATTTTGATTAGACTATCAAGAATCCGATAGACTCTACGTAGGTTTTTGTAAATAATAAAATAATTAATGGTTTTAATAAATGTTTTCAAAGTGCAATACAAAAGTTTTTAGATCTTTAAAAATTTTCTCCCCTAATGAAATTCCTGCTCTCCACATCTAAATAGTAAATGTAAGAGTTCATAAAAAGGAAAACTAACATACATTTTACATTTATAATATACAGGGGGTTTCAAAAAACATACATCAACGGAGATTCATTAACAAAAATCTTTTTTGGCTTTTTCGCAACTGAGTAAAAATATTTAACTTTAAATTAATTGAAGCAAATATTTAATAAAATTACATATCTCAACAAATAAAAAGGAGATTCATTGTTAGAAAATAAGACGATAAGTTCATATGAACGTGGGTTCGCAGATGTTTAGTTGTCGAGATGCAGGGTGTTTAAATTTAAAAAAAGAAATTCTGAAACAAGATCTATTTCATTGAGATTTGGCGCAATCCTAAAGGTAGCTATAGGCTATATTTTGACAGTACTCAACAGTATTAATTTCAACTGTGCGAGTAGGTATGGGTAACCATCCCTGACATTCTTAATGAAACAATACTATTCCATTTGATGTACGCCTCTGGCACAGTTTTAGTTGAAATCAGAAATACTCAAAACTCTACAAAAGTCATTCCTTGGATTATTTTAAGAAAACAAATTTTTCATAAACGATATCCTCAAATACCCTATTTTCGTAATACAGGATGTTAAAGTTAAAAAAAAATATAATTTTTTTTAATTTCAACACCTTGTATCTCAAAGTTTTCAGCAAATCACTTTTTTAGAGTTTTGAAACAAAGTCCAAATACGCGTATTACATTTAAAAGGGTTTTTTGGGTTGCCTGTATCTTAAAATACAATAATCGGCATTTAAATTTGTCATATTTATTCCAGGCGTCAAGAAATCCAAGACATTTTGGCAACACTGTAATTATCTTTTTATTTAAGTGTCATAATAAGCCGTTGTTACATTGTAATGATTTAAAAACTGTAGATATTTTAGTTTTTTCTGAGGCAAAAGTGCTTAATCCAAAAATTGTATTTTTTTTAATCACTAAAATCTGTTCTACACCTAATCCTGACGTTTCCCGTCTTTTTCTAAAAATTATAAAATTTGATGAAACTTTTGTACTTACCTTTGAAATACAGACGGGAACTGGGGGTATACATTTATAATTTAAAGTCGTTTGCGTATAACGTAATTCACTTTTGTTATTAAGTATAATATGGATACTTACTTCTTAAACAGGTCTTCGTCATAAAATGGCGGCAAATCATCATTGCCTTTAAACGATGACGTACTATCGTCACAAGGAATGTTGGCACCTTCCGTCAATAAAATATTAATAAACTGTTCAGCTGAAATAAAATAAGTACAAGAGATTATTATAAGCAGAGTGAGATTAGTGCGGATATTTCACTGAATAAATTAAGTAATCCTGCCCTGAAGTCATTTTTAGAGCAGTAAGCAGTACACAAAGACATCAATTCCACATGAATCCACGTTAAGGAAAAACTATGTTCCAGATTTTTACAATAAGACAGTTACCGAATTGCGGGAAAAAGTAGAAGTATATGGGTGTCACTAGATGAAACAACTGATGTGGAACAGAGATGTGTTGCTAAATTTGTTGTTGGTGTGTTGGGTTTTTTTTTACTTACAATGAAGACCTTAGACAAAGTAAATCATTGAACTGTTGCTGGATTTTTCAACGACTCTCTCACTCTTTTATGGCCCGGTGGTATTAAATATGATAGAGTGTTAGTGGCAATTACAGATGCTGCTCCATACATGTGTAAAGCAATGAGTGGTCTACAAATATTGTACTCTAAAATGATACATGCTACATGCCTTGCCCATGGACTTCATCGAGTTGCATTCAAGTTCGTGCTTTTTATCGACGATTAAACAATCTGATCTCCTCGGTGAAGAAAGTATTCCTAAAAGCTCCAACTCGGGTAGAAAAATTTAGAGAAAGTGCAGGAAACATCACCCCCATCACCAATTGTAACTAGGTGGGGAACTTGGATAAACGCTTCCATTTATTACGCAGAATATTTCGAGGCAACAAAAAAACATAGTCAAAAACACTGATTTGAATTTGTTTGAATATGTTCCAATTGTATCTTGTGATGTTGAAAGATATTTTCTGAGAGTAAAGTACTATTGTCAGATAATAGAAGAAAATTTGAATTTGATAATTTGTTACATCATATAGTTATAAAATGTAACCGCAACTTGTTGAATATCCTAAACAATAAATTTTAAACAGGTTTATTCTTTAGTTAGTTTGTTTAGTTAGCTAGATATTAAAATTTTATTTAAAAAAAATACTTTTATTATATAGTTGTATTAATGTAATAATTATTGGTAAAAATAGCGTCTTAAGGATACCTTGAAGTGTAAATAATATAATATTTTAATTGCTATACTTTTGCTTTATTTCTGTTTTTTTGATCCGATAATAAATGCATTTTTAAGTGCATATTTTCCCTTTTTTCGGAGTATATTTTCAGATTTTTAAATGCATAATTATCCTAAGCCAAAATGTCAGTCAATTACCATAAGGGGAACTGTTTTTTACATTTATTTTATTTTATTTAGCAACCTGTATAAGACTTTTACATTGGACACCATAATATTGTATTGTCATCAAGTTTATGTTTGTATACCAAATTTCAGTCAATTCCGATAACGTTTCAAAAGTTACTTGCAAAATTTGATCCAAACACATACTAACTAGTACTTGTGTACTAGAAAGTCAAATAAAATAAAAGCTCTTTAAAAATGCACCTTACCTTTTTCTTCCGTTTTGTCCATTTTGCTAATTAGGAAAACCACTTCCAATTTTGCAGTTTCTTTATTGACATGTCCTTAGGAACTCCCTAATTTACTTTTCCTGTCTTAGTTATGTCATAGATCACCATTTTACCTGACAACCCCTTATTTTTTTTCGATGAATTTTCGTAAATCTGTTTTTCACTGAATCTTCGTTTGACAGCGTTATTTTGGCTCTGCAAAAATATTCTATTTATCAAATAGTTAAGTGAGGATTGAACATAATAACCGAGATAATAAACCATTACAAAAATTACATATCTACTGCTTTTTTACAGAAAATAGATCAGCAAAGGACAAAGGTTAATTAGAATTTTTGATCTTAGAATAACGTCAGAAATCGTGCTTTAAACGTTTTGATGTACATGGTGGCCCGTTTATCTTTAGACACTACCTGATCACAGAAAATATACGAGATGGAGCGAAAAGTTGAATACAGAGGTTGATTAGGGTAATTTGAGGGTTTAATTTACTTTATTTTTAAATATATTATTTCAACCATATATTATCATATATAACTCGATGGGTCTGCGATGCAACGTTTCGGGCTTATTGATATGTATCTTCATTATTTGGTACTTTTTAAGACTGGTATATAGTTATTTTATTTATTTCACTTCATACCAAAAGATCTAAATGCATATGACAGCGCCAAGTGTAAAAATAAAGGATAACATTTTTAAAACAATATTAAGATTGGACTAATACTATCTAACAGAAAACAATTATTGGAAAATTGAAAAGTAATTTCTAACATTAAAATAACTTTTTTCTAGAAGATAACTCTGTGTACTTTTCTTACTTTGTAAGAAGTTATTTCTCTTAGGCTTGCTGGTAGTTGGTTGTACAGGGTGTCCGGATTTGGTTGCAAAAGCAGGGTATCTCGCTTATTTTTAAAGATAGAACCTTGCGGTTTTCACGAACCTGAGCTAATTTTTTGTGAAACTCATGAAGCCGTAAACAAAATTTTCATAGCCTTCTTCGTTTATGAGATACAGGGCGAAATAGAAAATTTTGCATCGTATCTCGGTTATCCTTTAACTTAACGCAAAGGGAAAAATTGCTGCTTATGCAGTTTTTTTACGCTGGATCCAGTGGCGTAGTCATATTTTTCATTTGAGTTGTTATTTTTTAGATATGACCCAAAGTTGTGTTTTTTTAAATGGGACATCCTGTATTTTTGTCCAGAAATTGATTTGTCCTTTTAAAAGCTTCTCAAAAATATATAATAGTATTGGTCTATTTTAATAAACAACAACAAAAATCCTAATTTTTATTACTATCATCCCAAATTTTGCAGTAGGCCGTGCAAAACGATGTTGTTTTCTTTTGTTTTCTTGGAAGCATGACATTTATTTTGGCGTATATAAAATATTTTTGTATTTATTTATTGTGTAAAAATATATTTGTATTATTATGGAAGAAAACCAAACTTTCGAACATTATGAAAAGTACGATATGTTAGCTTGTTTTATATTAAGTAATGAAAATGTTGAAGCGGCTTCTGAGATGTATTTTAACAGGTAAATAGTTAATTTTTAGGTATGTTGAAATACTATTGCTTAATTTTTATTTAGATATCCAGAAAGAAGGCAACCTAATATATCCACTTTTTATCGGATAAAAAAGAATTTACTTAATCACGGATCATTTATCAAACCTCGTACGAAAACATACAATAAAGAAAATCGGGAGGCTGAGGAAATTACGGTTTTGGCTAATGCAGAAGCTTACCCTACAAACTCTTGTAGGGCCAGTGAAAAGAGCATAGGGATTCCAAAAACTAGAGTTCAAGAAATTCTAAAAAAGCACAAATACCACCCATACAAATTTAGGCTTGTGCAGCACTTACAGCCAGGGGATGCAGAGCGTCGGGTAGTATTCTGTAATTGGTTTCGAGAAAGATGCGATTTGGTTAGAGATTCTGAAAGGAAGGTTATATTGTCAGACGAAGCACATTTCAGTAATTCTGGTATACTCAATAGGCACAATAGTAGATTCTGGTCCCAAGAAAATCAACACCAAATATTTCCCAGAAGACAGCAGAGCAGGTTTGGTCTAAATGTTTCCTGGTTCATATTAGGAACACATAAAATTTTATATATTTGAGGGAAATCTAACAGCCAATCGCTATATAGAAATTTTGGAGGCAGCTATACCTGAATTACTTGACGATGTTCCTCTAGCGCAAATTAACCAAATTTATTTTCAACATGACGGTGCTCCTGCACACAATTCTGGAATGACGAGATTATATCTGGACACTAATTTTACCAATCAATGGATCGGAACAAATGGACCTATAAGATGGCCCCCTAGGTCCCCAGATTTGTCGATTTTAGATTTCTTCCTATGGGGATATCTGGAAAATAGAATTTACAAAGACCGCTATGATAATGTCCAAGATTTAGGAAATGCAATAAGAGAAATTTTCGCTATTTACAAAATCATCCCGTTATTTTGCTTAATTCCCTAAAACGAATACGAAAATTGTGCGAAGCATGCATAGAACAAAATGGAAATCAGTTTGAACAGTTCTTTTGATTTCCTTGGTTACTGTAGCACAAACGACAGTTGGTTTTTGCTGAAAGGCTTGTTACAAAATAATGTATTACTGTTTTGTTCTTGTGTTACATAAATCTAGGTAGGTGGTATTTTTTTGGTGCGAAATTATCAATATATATTTTGATAAATAGATTTAATTACATATTTATTTTGATTTATTGTTAGGATGTAGATATTTTTAACGACTTTAAATAAAAGGCAGCATTGTTTTGCGTGGCCTACTGCAAAATTTGGGATGATAATTATAAAAATTAAGATTTTTGTTGTTGTTTATTGAAATAGACCCATACTATTATATATTTTTGAGAAGTTTTTAAAAGGACAAATCAATTTCTGGACAAATATTTAAAAAAACACAACTTTGGGTCATATCTAAAAAATAACAACTCAAATGAAAAATATGACTTCGCCACTGGATCCAAAAAAAAACTGCATAAGCAGTAATTTTTCCCATTGCGTTAAGTTAATGGATAACCGAGATACGAGGGGGTCCCAAAATGCAAAATTTTCTATTTCGCCCTGTATCTCATAAACGAAGAAGGCTATGAAAATTTTTGTTTACGGCTTCATGAGTTTCACAAAAAATTAGCTCAGGTTCGTGAAAACCGCAAGGTTCTATCTTTAAAAATAAGCGAGATACCCTGCTTTTGCAACCAAATCCGGACACCCTGTGCATATACCTACAGACACAGTAAGGACTTTTTTGGAGAGTGCTAGTCCTAAAGGGAGGTATATAAATGTTTGTGGAGTTTCTTGTACCATAATTATGTAGTTCTAGATGACGAGAAAATATAATGAATTGTTTTTTAACGAATAATACCGAGTGTAAAATTAGAAACCATGGAAGAGGGAGAATTTTATACTGTTTGAAGTATATTTTAAGTTTTATTTCTAAAGTGTTTTTTAGATTTATCATTGCTAAGTAGGCGGTATTTAAATTACTTGCTACATGGTTCATGTGGTTGCACCACGTTATGTGGATCTAGATGTAATCCTAGAAATTTAAAATTTTCAATCCTCTTTACATGTTTGCAGTTTAACGACAAATTTGGAACCCGAGGCATATCTTTTCTTATACAAATTGTCATAAAGCAGGTTTTGGATTCGTTGAGCATAAAGTAAATTTTTCCAAAATTATATTGGCATTATTTTCCAATTTCTGGAAATTTTTATCAAAATTGCTATAGTGCAGTCATCTGAATAGAGAATTATTCTATTTATTGATAGTGACACAAGCAAAATATTTTTCAGGTCATTTATAAAAAGCGTAAATAGTAGCGGTGAAATAACGCTTCTCTGAAGAACACCACAGTTTATATTATGTCCAGTAGAGAACCTTTATCTTACGTTCCTCTAAATAAGACACTAACCATTTGTTGATATTTCCCCTTATCCCCAATGTATATAATTTCTTCTGTAAAAAGGGGCTATTTAAGCAGTCAAAAGCTCGAGTTACGTCAATGAAGATGGCAAGAAGGTAGTTTGATGTGTCCAAGCCCTCATAAACAAAATTTAATAGCTCAAAAGCAGTTGTAGAGGTGGAGCAATCTTTTCCAAAACCGTGTTGTTTGTTACTTATTAATTTTTTTGCATTTAAGAAGTTTTCTAACTTCCATAAAACTACTTTTTCAAACAGTTTAGAAATCGATTTTTTCTCTGTCACCCTTTTTGTAAAGCGGAATAACTTCCCCCACCTTCAACTCACGAGGGAATATACCTTTTTTGAGGGATAAATTATTATAAATTAAAATATAGCATAATGGGTATTTAATATAACTCCATATTTTTTCTAATGCCATAACTCGGATGTCGGTTTTACCAGAGCAGGCCTGATATAAAATTCACTAGTTGTACAATTTGAAAAATCAATATTATGTTTTATAATTGCAGAATTCCTTACATATTTCAGAGATATTTAATATGTAATTATTGATAGATACTAATTTTGTGGGATTAGAGCACTTGTTTACACTTGTTTAGGTGTCTAAAATTTTTTGTTTTCTATACATTTGATTTCTCTACAGCCTGTTGCTCATGAAATAGTTTTTTTTTGACTGAGTGCTTAAGTTCTTTGACTCCGGTGTATTCCGAGATCTGCACAACTGTTTAATTAGGTCTGGGTTTACCCATTCTTTATTTGAAAGAGCGGTCTTTATAATTACTTTTTTTAGGGGACCGGCTATATCTGAACAATGTAGAAAATTGTGCCAAAAATAAATCCATGATTTATTAACATCTGTAGTATTATACAGATGACTAAGGTCTGTTGTAGATAAGTGATAATTAAGTTGAAAGATATTTTGAGAATTAAAGAACCTTTTAAAAAAATATAAACTGGAAAATGAGGGCTCATTCAGAGGGGCATTCAAATGAAATATTATTCTTTGTGCCATATAATCTGCGATGTTCGCTTCAAAGTTGATTGCATTAAAGTTTGGGTGATTTGCAATTACGTAATCTAATGCTGAGGGGGTCTGATTCGAAACTGCTCTGGTTGGTTCAACCGGGAGAATGGATTTTACCTTTCCAGCAAGTCGAAAAGAACAGATTTTTCTGGAGATTCGATTAAATTATTAATATCAAAATCGCCACAAATTAAAATATATTGATTTTCTGACATAACATGACATAGTGTTGAATTTAATGCTGATATGTGTTAAAATTTTTATTGGGAGCAGCACTGCTGTTTGAGGTATTTGGTACTTTTTGAAACTCTGCCTGAGTGAATATCCGTAAGCCAAATAGAGATAGGAGCGGCATAAAAATCTTAGTGATGACATTTTTAGAGCTACAAACCAAGGTGAAATTACAGTTTTGGCTTTCTTAGACTTCCCTATCCCGTTCGATACAATAAATCACAAAATCTCGTGGAGCAAAGATCCCTGAAGAAGCCTTGTGCAAACGAAGGCGAAACGTCAGATAGTAATTCCAATTTGACACGGTCTAATCACAAGAACCATGATTTCCTAATTGACCGTGAAAGCTTCCATTCTATGTTAAAATATAAAATGTAGGTACACATTGATCTATATTTATGCCTGTAGTGACATAAATTGTAAGACTGCGAGCATGCCTAAAACATTTTTTTTATTAGTGATTAACAGGTTGACTGCCACGTCCATTTTTTTAAAACTCAAAATAACGATTTCATCCACCCAACTGGGTAGACATTAAAACTTTAAATATCATTTCTGTTTACCCAAATGGGTATACAACAACCGGTTTAACTATTTATTCGTAGTAACGCCATCTATTGTCCAGGAGGCTAAAATATGATTCCTATTCTTAAGTAAGGTCTCTATACTACACCCAAAATTATTTTATAGATATAGAATCCTGTAATAAAATAAAATTTGTTTTTGAAAATCAGCTGATTAATGTCATTTTTGTCCACTCAAATGGGTTGCCACTTAACTTTATGATTATGTTATTTGGCGAGTTGATTTTGCAAGTATAATAAAAATTATACAATGAATAAAAGAAAGCGTCAAGTGAGCATTTTAGATTGCGAAAATCCAAAAAAAGTTTTGAGTCAACGGGAATTAGAATTGACCATCGGAGAGAGTTCGGATGCGGAGCCATTTCAGGATTCTGGGAGTGAGTACATAGCTAGTGAGTCCGACAATTCCAGTGAAGACGATCAAGGAGAAACAAGTGAAAATAATAACAGTGATGCAAATCAAAGTGATTTGTCTGAGGATAGTGACTCGAATGACGATATTATAAATGACAATTCTGGTAATAATACAGTGTGGAATGGCTGCAAAAATGCACAACCTACTTTTACTTTTACAAATCAAGGAAAAATAAATGTTTTCTTTGATCCAAAAAATGCCAAACCTATTGATTTTTATCAACTTTTTATATCAGATGAGGTAATCGAATTGATTGTTAGAGAAACAAATAAAAATGCAAACAGTTTTTTGGAAAATAATACTATTAGAAGAAGTAGTAGGTATAGACAATGGAAAGAAACGAACGTAAATGTAATGAAAACCTTTTTGGGCCTTAGAATATGGATGGGTCTGGTGCATATGCCATCTTTGGAGTCCTACTGGTCTGATAAAAAACTATTTAAAAATGAGATGTCTGCGTTTATGACAAAAAATCGTTTTCAACTACTACTGCGGTTTTGGCACTTTGGTGAAGATGTTGAAGGTGACAGACTGTGTAAAATACGTCCACTGCTTGATCTTGTGCAAGCAAAATTTCAGCAAGTTAAAATACCAGATCAAAACTTAGTAATTGATGAATCGATGGTACCTTTTACTGGCAGGCTGAATTTTAAGCAATACATTCCTGGTAAATCACATAAGTATGGTGTAACTATTTAAACTGTGTGATCAAGTTGGATATACTTACAAAATTATACCATATGCTGGGAAACGAAATGAGCAAGAGAGCAGTCAAGGCCATGGAAGCCTTGCGACTAATGTTGTCATGTCCCTTATGAGCACATATCTGGGCCATGGAACAAGTTTATGCACTGACAATTTTTATACGAGTATACCCCTTATAAATGAGTTGATCGACCAAAAAACCTATTTTATAAGTACTTACCGCAAAAACCGAAAAGGATTTCCTAAAGAGGTTATGACTGCCGAATTAAAAAGTGGAGAATGCAAGTCTCTTGAAAGTAACAGGGGAGTAACAGCCTTAAAATGGAAAGATAATCGGGATGTTTACTGTGTGTCTTCAAAATTTTTAGCTAATATGGCACCAACAGGTAAAAAAAATAAAAAGGATGAGGATGTTGTAAAGCCCGAAATGATCATCCAGTATAATTGAATGAAAAGCGGCATCAATATATCTGATCAACTTTCTTCTTATCACTCAGCCATAAGAAAATCAATTAGATGGTATCACAAAGTAGCTGATGACCTAATATTTGGAACATCAATTGTAAATGCTTTTCTCATCCGTGCTTCTTTACAAAAGGAACGAAGGAAAATGAAACTGGTCGAATTTAGAATGAAAATTGTTTGTTCTCTATTAGACATCCCTGAAGAAGAAAGAGCATTAACTCCAAGATTAGCAAAAGCCACGAATCATTACTTGCAAAAGACCGAGGTGGCTTAACTAGAAGGTAGTTTACATTTTACTTATTTTATTTTTTTATTCTATCAAAACACTTTTATTTCAGAGCACCAAGGAAAAATTGCAAATATTGTTATCAAAAGCTTTCGGCCTGCATGGGAAGAAAAGAAGCTAAAAGTAAAGCTAAAAAAGTAAATACTTTTTGCGACACATGCGAGGATAAGCCTTTTTTATGTTTTGATTGTGTCCAAAATGTTCACAACTCTCTTGCTGTTCATTTTTGATATACAAATGTACTTTTATTGGTTTTTGTCTTGTTTTGCATAGGTACTTTTAGTTATAACCCTAAGACATTTTGTAACCATTTGTAATGTTTATAATCTAAGCTGAACAAGGTTCATTAATAAATCGATATTTTTCATTTATTCTTACACCAAACCTGGGTACCCACTTGGGTAGACACTGCCTTTATAAAGTATGAAAAATGCATACTCTCGACCCAAGTGGGTACCCAGATTTTATTGTCTTATTATATTGCTTATTGCCCCAGGAACCCAACGGTATCTATAAAATTATTATACAATAATAAATAAAAAAGTTATGGATCTGGCAGTCAGAAATAGTTCACATATTTTTTTCATGAAACCAGTGGTCAGGCATTAAGTCCACCCAATCGGGTGGACATGGCAGTCAACCTGTTAAGTAGAGCAGGACGAACATATAACTCTCAACTGGTTAGTTCGAACAAACTCTAACTTTGCTAAAGCTAAATAATAAGTTTGCTTAGTAGGCTATTACTAATAATTAAAGAAATAGAAAAGCTCCTACCTGAAATTGGTTAATTAACCGAGATTTAACCAAAAAGAGAAGAATAATCACAGCAAAACAGACATTTCACATTTACTAATAACTTTGAACCAATGACAATAAAATGATTAACATCATTTTAACTATTCGTCCCGCGTATAGCATGGCTTGCTTGACTTTCTCCGCTGCTGGTACTTCAAACATTATGTACCACGTGACGCGATTCGCTAGTACCGCGAAAAACTGAAGATGTAAAGAAGGTCAGGTGGGACGGCACAAACAACAGAAGTACCGGTATGGAGAAAGTATAAATAGACCAGATGCGTTAGGTGCCGTTAGGCACAACGATAGGCCGACAGCTGTCTCTTATCTAGTTTTTGTGCTTATCTATCTTGATTAAAAATTAGGTACTTGATAAATAATAAAAATGTTGATAGATTGCATGTTTTGTGGAACTTGCTTACTAACGTATTGACATACATTTACTTGCGGTGTTTACCATTTTTATCGTACAGGGTGTCCAATTAAGAATGGTCTTCGGCCATAACAGTGGCGGCTCGTGACCTTTCGACAGCGTGAGGCGATGTATAGATCTGTCAAGGAAATACAAATTTTTGGTCAGAATATCCATCTTTTTATCAAAAACATTTTTAAATAATTTTTTTTAATATCTCATAAGTAAATTTCATCCTCAGACTGATATACTCTTTTTAAAAGCATATCATTTTTCATAATGGGATTTTTTACAAAAATTTAAAAACGTTTGCAAAGTATAGTCAAAATAGGTTTGAACTGTAAATAACACTTACCAATAATTAATGTCTAATTACATACATAATTATATGTCATTGGTTTCAATACTTTTCGTTTTTTGTTGATAAAGCATTGACTTTATAAATAAAAACAGAAACAGCTGAGATCGGTATAAGTGTATATGTCATATCCATGTCGCGGTGCGCTTTTATTCGCGATAAGTCACTTTTTGTAAATTAAATTAATTCGTCTGTCTTTTAATGATACAAATTTGTCAATAGTTTTGTTATAAAACTCATCAGTATTTCACAAACAGATACTAATAATTCTTTTTCTATTGACATTATTGATAGGGCTGAGCAGGGGCGTGCGATGAAATTTTAAGAAAGGGAATCAAATTTTAGAAACCTACCTATTTGTAATGTAATTCGATTCTTCGATCATTTTTTGCAAATTCGTTAATGACGTCATCATAAAAACGTCAATGCTCTGACATATCTTGGAGAAGTTTATTTTCAATGGACAACAGCGATGTATGCGATAGTCTCTCCTGCCCCGTTGAATTTCTCACGAAATTTTTTATACGTTTAAGTGTTGCGTTCTACTGATGAACTTGTGTCAGGTATTGTTAATACTAATTCACACAATTTCGACACTTCGGTGTAGGCATCTTCCAGCTCCTTGTCGTTTAAAAACTGCATTAGTTCCTTAGCGTTATTTTTTGTGCTAATCTCATCAGTTTCGTAAATCACTTTTAGTTCAAATCGCAGTAACACTCGGTCGGAGAACTGGCCATAATGAAGAAGAAGAAGAGATTTAAACGCATCTTCTGGAAAAGTTTTTCCTTTAAATGCATCAAAATTGCAGAGCTCGAGGAATTTAAAAGCATTTAAACCGTTAAATCTATAGTTTATTTGTTGCTGAATTTGATCGATTATTCCATAAAAGAGGCGTCTGTATGATGTTTGAACATCTCCCACCTTGTCTGTTCGAAGACGCTTGGCTTGTGGCTCTACATTTAACGTCATCGTTTTCTCCCAAAATAGGTCAAAATCATCTCTTTTTTGGCTTAACGTGGACTTAAAATCATCCACTTTTTTTAGGCAAAAAGCAATATCATTTGTTTTAGTTTGTAATATATTAAAAACATTGTCCGAGAATGGAAATATTTTTGAAGATATGTTCAACAAATATTTAAAATTAAAATCTCGTTTCAAACAGTTCAAAAACCCCCTCGAACTATTTGTTGCTTCTAAGTCCCACGTTCCGTTATTTTCTATTATATTCTCAAATAGTTCAATCAGTGATTCATGATTTTCAGATACTGTTAACAGAAGCGTTCCATTATAGTTCCACCTAGTTTGTGGGCAATGGAGTCCAAAGCTTGTGTACGTTTTGTTGACTTGGAAAAAAAAAGCAGCTATGCCACTTAAAGTAACGAAAAAAACTTTACAATCTTTAATGTGATTGATGGACTGGGATAAAACTAAATTTAATTTATGAGCAAAACAATGGACAAACACAGCACTTGGGAAAGTTTCTCGAACTTTAGCTTGCAGACCCCCTAATTGCCCTGCCATCACTGCAGTTCCATCATAGCTTTGAGCAACTAATTTTTTCTCTCCAGTAATTTCTTTAGTAACGCTATAAACTACGGTATATAATACATCTGCTGTACGATTTTCGAACACATTCTTAAAACCTAAAAATCGCTCTTGAATACTTCCGGCTGTTTTAACGTAGCGTATTACTATAGATAATTGGCTAAAATTAGTGATATCAGTTGTTTCCAGAACAATTGTAATGAACCGCGGCTCGCCAATCTCCTGCTTCATTCTTTTTAGAATAATTCTGGATTCGATTCTTGAAATTCGAAATCTTGAAAATTTCCTCTATTTGCAGAAACCCTTGTTTCGTCATGACCTCTAAATCCCAATTCATGCTGTCCGAGAAAACAAACAACATCGATAAATCTTCTTAATATTTGCCTATTTTTATCGACGAGTTCATTGTGTTGGCGGTGCCTAATTTCCAACTGTTTATTAAGGGCGTCTTCAATTCTGGTTTTGCCGAAGACTTTTTCTTTTATGACGGCCTGTAAATGCGCTTTGGATATAATGTGTCTTTTTACAGCTTTATGGAAATTGTTTAAATCGGAAAAATCAGTTTGATTCCAGAGACCTTTTTCATTTTCAAAAAGTAAACATGGCCAACAAAATAATTTACTTATATTTTCACACCCTGTTAGCCATTTAAATTGTTCGTATTGTTTTTTCGGATAAAAATGTCTGTTGTAGGCTGTTTTGCCCTTTGGAAATTATTTGAAGCTTATCAGCGAAGTTTAATGTTGAAAATCCCTTTATTATTAAGACACACACCACACATTCACACACACTCTTCTTACTAAATTCTCCAACATTTTCAACGTTATTACCGACAGCCGAAGTTGACGGTATTTGCATATCCATCCACGACGCGACGTACGTATCACACAACACATGGATACCCGTTCAAACAAAGAACCTACTCCAACGATAGCTTCCGCCCCCACTTAAAGCACGCGACTAAAATGCAAAAATTGCAAACAGCTGGTGGAAAGTTCAATAACCTCTGGCTCGATTCACAGGAAATCAAGCATACAGGACTTGGCTGCAGAGAAGCTAGCGACCCGCATCGGTTCTATTCGATATTCTATTGTGGCTGGGTCGGAGTCAAGGCTGCATTTATTATGGGCTTGATAATTAAAATAATATTTTATCATTTTTAATATAAACTAAATTAACGGTTTCCTATTTCAAAAATTACATTTTAGAAGATGTTTTGTAATATTTTTTGGGGAAGCACTGCTTCACTTGCTTCCATGGACTGCACGCCCCTGGGCCTGAGAGTCGTAAATAGGTCTTGATTCATTTTAAGCATGAGAAATCTCTTTCAGCCTGTACACTTGTTGCGGGGAGGGTCAAAATTAATGTCGCAAATCGAAATACTTCAGAGAACACTGAAATAAATTCTAAACTACAGAGTTGTTTACTAAGTTCATGAATATTGAGTTTGTGAAATTGTTCGTCTCGGTAAATTATGCTGAGCTCATTTTTGTTTTTGTCGGCGAATAAAACAATATGTAAAATAATATATAAAACCAATTTAGGTCCAACATTTTTATGAAAAACTAATCTACATATTTTCTTGGGTTTCCTCCATTTCATAAAATTCTAATTTTAAGCAAAAAATTCACAAAAAAATGCTAAAAAAACAAAAACAAAATCACAAAATTGGCAAGTGGAGTGATTGTCAAAAACAAATGAATGATTAGCAAAAATTAAATACAGAAAACGGTAACCAGCCTACTAGACTCATGAATTTTCCTAATTAAGGTTGTCGAAAATATAATCATATTTGTATAGTTTGTATCTCTCTTTTTGGATGAATCGAATTACATTGAACTTGGTGTGGTAATGATTCTCTTAGTGGTGACTAGATGGCGTTTTTTCGTAATTCTTCAAATAATACGAATTTTCTCAAAAAATTCAAATGGTATGGTATGTCTTTTTTTGTCATAATTTAATTTAACGTCATAAAAGGTATCGAATAGTGAAATAAAAAATTCAGGTCCGTATTTAAATTAAAAAAGTTGATGATATTCACCCGAATCCGAAACATCGGATTGAAAAACTAACTTTACCAATTTGTAGAGTAGAAAAAAGTGACAACGATGAAGTGAAAATTATTTTCATCTCTCATTTTACCAAAACCTAAAATGATTGAAAATCCATTGTTTTTTTCAGTGTTTCTACAATTGTAGGCTTAGTTGAAATGAATGAAAATAATTTTCACTTCATCACTGTCACTTTTTTTCCTTTACAAATTAGTGAGGTTAGTTTTTCAATCCGACGTTTCGGATTCGGGCTACCATCATCAACTTTTTTAATTTAAATATGGCTCTGGATTTTTTACATCATTATTCGAAACCTTCTATAACCTTCAATTAAATTATGAGAAAAAAGTCATATCCACCATTTTGAGAAAATCCGTATTATTTGAAGAATTACGAAAAAACGCCATCTAGTGACCAGTGGCAGAATCATTACGGTACAATTAATAGCTCCACGTAAAGAGCAAAAAAAGCGCTTTTTTCTGATACCAACTTCAAAGTAATCAGTTCATTCAAAACAGAGATATAAGGTTTGAAAGAAAAAAAGCTTGACCTTCCCTCACCACTTTATTATTGAAGATAGAAAAAACGATAAATAACAAAACGTTTCATAATTGCCTAAAGAACACAATGCTTAAGTTTTCGATAGATCGTACTTAGGAAAATTCAATAGAAAATTCGCATTTCCACATTTGGATTCCTGTTACGCCCTCTAGAGGCCATTTTTCGAACGGTTATCGAGTTATGACCGGATATCGTTCTTATGGTTCACCCTGTATAATTTATTATGATTGAACAAATGTTATAAAGCTTAACGAAATATTTCTTTTCCATTTATTGCACAGTAATTTTCACAGAGTATTGAAAGTTTAGAATATAGTGTATATAAAATTTAAACACACTTCAGTTAAGTGTAGCATGTTTAGTTCAGAGTACCTAGATCGTGCATTTCAAAAGTGGAGACGTTTATACAATTACTTTTGGTTTTACCAGTGGCGGCTCGCGGGTGAAAAAGTAAGTGAAGTGCAAATGAAGCAAGAAAATATCGCAATAATTTTTTTATATGTAGAGGGGGTAGAATATTTTTTTACGACTTACTTAAATTTTGTATTCTAAATCAATTCTCCTATCCCTCATAGCAGCAAATTTATTTATAACATCCTCATAAAATGGATGAGTTGCCCTAATCTCCTCCAGAAATTCCTTTTGAATCGAAATGCTGCCAAGAGAAGTAAGTATTTCTTGAGATATTGTATTTCTTAAATAAGTTTTTACACATTTGAAGCAAGAAAAACTTCTTTCCACTTGTCGACGGTATTGTCAAAATAAGGGAAAACAATTTATATGCTTCGGTAAAAATATATTTATTTTTATTAATTTTTTTCACTTGCTCTTGCAGCGGTATATTCCAATCACTCTCATTGGCAAAAATAAGACCAAGCTCATTTTTAAGTCGTTGACATTTTGAAAATATTTCCCCATATAACTGTAACAAATGTTCAAACGGGCCAGTCGGAAAATTTAATCTATATTCGGAAAATTGAGCAGAACCTGCCAAACATGAAAATGCAAGTTTTTCACAATCTTAAAATCTTAGTGTCATTTCCATTAAAATATGGTCCAATATTTCATAAAAAAGGGTTCTATACTTAGCCCCAATTTCTTCAGGTGAAAGCTTAGCAAGCTCACGTTTGTAATAATTTATTTCTGTAATAGAATTTGCTTTATCAAACATGGTATTAAAAAAATGTTCATTTCTTTTTTTACAGAGCGCCTCACGACAGCGTTTTGTATTGGATATGCAAAAATGAATGTCAAGCGATTTTTTTTTTAAGAACGTCAAATAGTATGTCCGTGATTGAGAAAATGTAATTAAACACTAATGCCAGAAACGTGAATTCAAAATCGTTCATCTCACCTAAAAATCCTTTCACAAGGCAGAATGATTTTTCATCAAATTTGTCACAGTTTGTAATACATTCAAAGACGTCTTTTAATTTATTCCAGTCTTGAACAATCACATTTACTAACTTCGAATTTGAAGTCCTAACAACACCATAAATACAGGGTGTCCCGAATTGCAGTGTCCAAACTTTAAGAGCGCATTCTGCATTCAAATTAAGCCCTAATTTTCTATATAAACATATATCGGCAAATGCTTCGTTTTCGAAATACAGGGTGTTAAAGTTTTAAGAAAAAAATTGTTTTTTAGTCATAACTTTTTTATTACTTGAGATATGGTTATTAAATTTGGTAAACAGCCTTGGAGTAACAAAAGGCATTTTTTGATTTGAAATATTTTTTAATTTTTCATCAGTGGCGTCCGTACGGGATTTTTTATTGAATATTCTTGAAGAAAAAATGGTACTCTACTGGTTTTTCTGAAAACAAAAATCATTCCTAAAATGCTTGTCTGACAACTAACGAGAGATGACGTCATCGATCCGTTGTAATGGAGTTTTGCATTATGTTTGGGTTATCAGGGTGACATCGCAGAAATTAGCAGGCAACCTATTAAAATCTAATGTCCTTGGTACTTACCATCATTCCTTCATTGTCGACTCTTGGTATGCCATGATTGCATTTTTGTGATAATTGAACAATTGCTAGGTTCGTCTTTAAAGTATGACAGATGAGTTTATAATTCTAAAATCGTCGATTCATTTTGTAAAACGGTAATTAGAATTAATTCAATTTTGAAGATGATACTTCATTTTACAGAAACTATTCTTTATTAACTAAGTTCGTAATTAATTTTACAAAAACTAGAATTCATAACTTTTATTAACTTAGATCGTGAAAAAAATTTATAGAGCACTTTAAATATCATTAAGTATTAATGTGGGCCTTAAAATTCACAATAATTGCTCAAAATGAGCTCCTCTAACTTCTACACATTTTCGGCATCTGCTCTTAATTGTGTCAGTAGCATGGCGTATAAAATTCGTATTGGCTCGCAAAGTTTCACAGGCTTGCTCTATCCTTAGAATCAGTTCTTCTTTTGTATGAACTGGTCTGGAATAAACTAAATTTTTCAAATAACCCCACACAAATAAGTCGACAGGTGTGAGGTCAGGGGAACGTGGTGGCCAGGCTGTAGCTCCTAATCGTTCAATCCACCGTTCTGGATAATTATTATTTAACCAATCGCGATTTACAAGTGCAAAATGCGCAGGAGTCCCGTCCATTTGAATCCAGAATTCGTTTCTAAGATTTAGAGGAATATTTTCTAGATATTGAAATAACTCATTTTGCAGAAAATCATTAAATAACTGTCCATCTAGGCCTGGTGGTAGAATATGGGGCCCGCAAAAAATTTCATTTAATACACCACACCAAACATTAACAGAACATTCTTGCTGAAATGCTCCAGTTCGTACAACACGTGGATTGTCATGGCTCCAGATTCGTAAATTATGGAAATTTACTGAGCCGCTTCGGGTAAATGTGGCTTCATCAGTCCATAAATTTTTTTTTGAGAAGTTCTCGTCTTCCTCTATTTGGCGCAAAAACCAATTGCAAAAACTGACACGTTTTTCGGCATCACCAGGTTGTAAGTTTTCAACTGGCTGCATCTGAAATGGCTTCCTGTGATCTTTCCTCAAAACGCGATGAACCTTATTTTTAGAAACAAAAACTGCGTTGCCTTGTAAATTATGAGCTGCTCTTCGTAGGCTTAATGTCCTATCGTTGTCAAACTTATTTAAAATTACGTTTCGATATTGTTCATTTCTCCTACCTTCGTTTCTCGGATTCTTTTTGAGTCCAAAATTCCTAAACATTAAATGCGTTTTAATGAAAACTTGTTTGCAAGGTAATCTTCTATTTGGAAATCTTCGTTGGTATTCCCGTACTGCTGCATTTGCATTTCCATTACAGAAACCATAAACGAAATGAATATCAGCATACTCAAAGTTACTGAATAACACCATTTTGAAATCACTAGTTAAACTGATAATTACCTTTTTGTATAAACTGTAATGTACCTGACATTTATTTACTCTAAAAACTCAAATGTCACACTTTAAAGACGAAACTAACAATAGTTCAATTGTCACAAAAATGCAATCATGGCATACCAAGATGTTAAAGGTTTTGCTACTGAAATAATTAACAATAATGGAAATTTTAACTACCCCATACATAAAAATAGTTTTTAGTTTTTAACTCGAAATCCTTGCATCGCACGAAAAAAAGGCAAGGGATCAAATTTGCTTCAAACTGAGTGGGGATTTTAGGAATAATTTTTGTTTTCAGAAAAAGCAGTAGCGTACCATTTTTTCTTCAAGAATATTCAATAAACAATCCTGTACGGACGCCACTGATAAAGAATTAAAAAATATTTCAAATCAAAAAAATGCTTTTTGTTACTCAAATGCTGTTTACCAAATTTAATAACAATATCTCAAGTACTAAAAAAGTTATGACTAAATAACAATTTTTTTCTTAAAACTTTAACACCCTGTATTTCGAAAACGAAGCACTTGCCGATATATGTTTATATAGAAAATTAGGGCTTATTTTGAATGCAGAATGCGCTGTTAAAGTTTGGACACTGCAATTCGGGACACCCTGTATAATACAAAACAGTCAAGTTAACTGCAAAGGAACTCACCGGTTGCAGCGAAATCCGCGAAAATAAAAGTAACAACCACCGCAAACTGAAAGACACGTGGGTGCAGTGTACTGCGCCTGCAATTCACCGAGAGCGTTGTATGGCGCTGGGCTCGACGTCATCGGATACGCGTTGTCACGGCAACATAGTAGGAAAATCGTAAACTAAACATAGCACCTCCAGCAAAGTCAAAGCGGTTTGTGCCCCTGTTATAGTTGTTATAATAAAGTTCGATTTAAAGTTTTAAAAAGACATGCCGCCAACGGTCAAGTAAAATATTTATTCGAGATGTATGTTTATTTTTTACCAATTAGGTGAAAAAATGAATGTAAAAACTAAAATTTTAAGAGATATATAATAAATATAGTTAGATGTTTGCTTGTTTATTTTTCCTGGTGAAGTAGCACTTCACCTGAATAGCCGCCACTGGGTTTTACTGATATTTTTATTCAGCTCAAGAAATGCTATCAGTAGTCAACTAATTAAGCTTGATTTAACTCGCGTTTAATCATGTTAATCCTAGTTTGATAACATACATTAATGTGAATTCAAGTACATTGTAAGTATGTTTAAATTCAATGCCAACTTTATTCTCAGTTAGCTAAATATAAAATCGTTATATAATAATACGAATAATAGTTGACTTTATAATTTTAGACGGTCGTTTCTTGCCTGATTCTCTAATTAAATTTCTTAATGAAGCAAATTAACAATTTACCTTCAATTCAGATTAACGAGCTGTGTTAAATTATAGTTATTTACATGAATATACTAATGATTACTTACAATATAATACGAATAAATTCTATTTTAAAGATGTTTGTGATTACGGGTTACACAGCACTTTGTTTACTGATGCGCTTTTCTCGAAAATATATTCGCACTTGGAACTATCTTTACTGATAAAGGTTCAGTTTGATTTATGCCTTTGTTGAGAGACTGGCCGATAAGATTTTTCTAACACAGGCCAGCTCATTATTTTCACAGTGGAAATACCCTCCCAATAATAAAAAAATATTCGGAAAGCCTTAGTACGTACCATTTTTTAATAGCCTAATTAGAACCTTTTGTATTGGCAGGTAAACAATTTTATTGTGGGGCGGCTAAAATGGGTCCATTTTACAACGGAAAAATTACCTAGACTGGGTTGTCTACAACATTAGACATAAAATAACCGTTAAACATCACTCTTCTGTTGAGTTTCGAATTGAGTGGTTCTCTGTGTATCGATAAGCATGTGTTTGTAAAGACGAGAATGCCGAGTCAAACGCGCCGAAGTTGCAAAATTTCTCCTGACAAATATATTACTTATATATGTGGAGTATTTCTGGTGAAATCACAAGCCAGTCCATTTTCCGAAAATGTAAAAAAAGCCTACTTTAAATATTTTGGTGTGTTATTTGTAGTGTATCATTGGTGCAGTAGATGAAGGGAAAAAGAAAAAGTATGTCTTTTGCAGTTCCAATGGTATGGCGAGAACCCACCAATTATTCTGACGATTGTTATTTTTGCCTGACAAAGACTGAAGGTTATTCCAAAAAGTGAAAGCACAATATAGAATATCCAAATTTGCAATCTGCCATACGACCTGTTCCTCATAACGCAAATTTGCCAGTGCCGATTGCGCCTTTAGATTGACAAGCTATTGATTTGGGAGATAATGGAGATAACGCATTATCAGGCAGCTCAGAAGAACAGTGCACCGATCCCACTTTTACCACAGGTCCCAGTTCCGGCGAGCCACATTTGATTGTTCAAAGTGAATTAAATGATTTAGTACGTGATTTGGGGTTATCCAAGCAACAGTCAGAACTTCTGGGTTCCCGTCTTAAGAAATAGAACATTTTGGCTGCTATGTTTTCTGAATTCTACAGTATGGAAAATTCGTTGTGCGCGTGTACTGATATAGACAGTTTAATGCAGGAACTTGATATTGAACATTCTCCCCGTGAGTGGCGCTTGTTCATAGACTCATCTAAATATAGCTTAAAAGCTGTGTTATTGCATAATGGAAATTTAAAACTCTCTATACCAGTTGCCCATTCAGTTCCAATGAAAGAAAATTATGAAAATATTTTCATTTCGATTTTGGATAAAATAAACAACAATAGGTATAGCGATTTTAGTGGAACTTCAGAGGGGATTTACAAAATATTGCTGTTTTCCTTGTTTATGGAACGGCCGTGCAATAAATCAACATTATGTAACAAAAATTTGATCAGAAAAAAGCGAATTTCAACCGGGATCTCAAAATGTTAAATTTATACCTCTTGTTGATCCCAAAAATGTCCTTTTGCCTCCTCTTCACATTAAACTTGGGCTGATGAAAAACTTTGTGAAGGCTTTGCATAAAGATGGTGATGGATTTAAATACCTAAGACAAGTCTTTCCCCAGTTAAGTGATGCCAAATAAAAAGAAGAAAAATTGCTGGACGATGTCAATTTTACGGAAAAGCTTACCAGGCAGGAACTCAGAGCATGGAATTCGTTTGTTAATGTAGTAAAAGGATTTTTAGGCAACAATATGGATGAAAATTATGAACAATTAGTTAATGAACTCTTAGGTGCCTATAAAGCACTTGGTGCCAGAATGTCATTAAAAATGCACTTCCTCCATTCCCATCTGTTATTTTTTCCTAAAAATTTGAGAGCTATTAGTGACGAGCGGAATGAAAGGTTTCACCAAGATAACAGAACAATGGAAATTCCGTACCAAAGACGATGGGATCCAGCCATGATGGGTGACTACGGTTGGTTTTTCAAGAGAGAAGAAGATAGGACACCTAATAAACGGGAAAAATAAAGTTTAATTAGTGTTTTAAGTTAATATTTTTCTCGTTTGCTTTTCTGTTAGATGTATGGTATGTTTAATAGGCGAAAACTGTAAACATAGTCAATAAACAGGGTTATGAATTTTCTGAAATTATTTTTTCTATAGATATTAAGTATAGTAACATTCGATATGGTTCTACAACTCTAACAAGAACACCCTACGTGCTACAACTTTCTATTTTTCATTTTCGTATTTGGTTAGGTTCATTCTATTAGATTATGCTATTCTGATTTGTGTTACAACAAAACATTTTTTTTGTCGGCCAGTGTAATCTTTTGATCTACTTTAGGGATGGTGAACCTCTAGTAGAGAAAAGAATAGAGACTCACACTACAGTGGATTGTATTTTTATTTTTTTGGCCTTAAACTTATTAGCCACGAGAAACAAAATTAATTTTTTCTAAATTATTTAAAAGGACGTTCTCTTCTTTAGTGTTTAGTTTAATGGCACGATCAGATCTACAATACGCTAACTGGATTGCTTTAGAAAATACAGGGTGATTCTCAAAATCGACCGTTTCTTATTATCTTTTATTACTCGTTTATTATAAAAAAACTTTAAATACAGAAGTTTTATGATTTTTTACGTAGAATCCAGCGGCGTACCTAAAAAAAATATAGATGTTTTAATTTTTGAGATATTATCAAAAGTAGCATTTTCTTAAATGGGACACCCTATATCTAAGTATCTAGAAAAATTGCATTTTTTCTTGCCTTTGCAACAATATATAATGCCTAATATTTTTCTTTTTTCTATGTCCTAAATAGCCAAAATACCAAAAAAAACATTTTTTTTAGTTGGCCATGGATTGAATCATTATTCTTTTATTTTATAATAGGTATCTTATAAACTCAGTTACCAAGGATATTAAAATATTGATAAAGGGATAAATCCTACAATGAAGACCTTAGACAAAGTAAATCATGCAACTGTTGCTAGATTTTTCAACGACTCTCTCACTCTTTTATGGCCCTGTGGTATTAAATATGATAGAGTGTTAGTGGCAATTACAGATGCTGCTCCATACATGTGTTAAAGCAATGAGTGGTCTACAAATATTGTACTCTAAAATGATACATGCCACATGTCTTGCCCATGGACTTCATGGATTTGCAGAACAAGTTCGTGCTTTTTGTAACAGAATGCACTATAACAACGGTATAGAGTATATATTTTTTTATATTCTAAATATAATTCAAACAATATTTTACTAAAACTGTTGGTTCTCATGTTAACGCTTAAACAAGCTTGATTATTTCACAAGAATTATAAGTAAATTTATCTAATATTAGTTTCGAGAATTTAAAACCCTAGATAAGTATCATATAACTCAGATGCTACAATCTAGAGTATAGATAGATATATGGATGAGCTTTCTCTAAAAGGATACAATTTATGCCTTCCTTTTCGAAGGTTTATGGAACTCATATGTTCCCTGTTTCACGGTAATCTTTCTTTGGTCTGTTTAATTTAACTTGTTGCAAATATTAATTGAAACATTATATTTGGTTCGATGCAATGATAATAAATGGTCAATTTGCTATGTTGAAAATACAACAGAGTACTTTGTAATAGGAACATTACCGAAAAGCCATGTTTTTGGGGCATAATTTTCCCTTCAGAAAAGATAAACTGAAAGGGTTTTTCGTGCCTTTTTTTCGCCATGTCTTTTCGGACTCATAATGTGGATAAGTTAGTGTAGGCATATATATTAAATTATATACATAATCTTAGGACTAAGAATTTATTCATATATTTATCATGGGTGACACCTCGTGTTTCTAAGACGAAGTTCCGAACTTAAAGTTTAGAGTAGGGACTTAAGCTTCACCATTCACAGCTTTATTCGTTTCGTCCTGACTAATAACATCAAAGAGGGGATTGCTCTAAGGGGTGGGTCTGGTAATAGCTGAGCTAACTTTGTATTTTACGGGAAGACTAAAAGTCAGTCTGTGTCAGAGTTTTGATTCTTATAGTTGATTCTAAATTCTTCTTTTGTGGTGGTTTGTGGGGCTTTACGTATACAGTGGGTTATTAAAGTTAACGGATTTTCAAAGATATTTTATTTTTTTATTCTATATTTTATCTGGGGAGTAACTGGGTTTCCAAGAGTTAAATTTACGTTTTATTTAAAGATTTTTCTTTTCTTCTCTTTTGTACTAAATTTGGGATTTAAAGATAATTCCCTCATTTTCTAGATTTAAATAATTTTTTTTTTGTTATTAGGTTTAAGTATTATTTTTGTACAGCATATCACTTACTTTACTTTTGTTAATAGATTTTTAAGTTGTTTTTAAAAACCAAATCTTTTATTTAAATAAACCACCTGATAGTTAAATAAACATATATTCAAGAAGAAGATATCATCGTTGTTGCAGTTTGCTGTTGTTCGAGTTTATATGGCCGCAGAATTGGTGAGAGATTTATAAGTCAATTTGTACAATTATACAATTATTGATTTTACTTGATTTTACATATTATACTTTAGTTAATTTCAGTATTGTGACAGGGTTGCCCGCTACGTCTCAAATAAATAAATAAAATAAATAAATAATTTTAAATATAATAAATAACCGTTCGATAACCCTGGTACATTTTTATCCACGAGTGAACGATCTGATTTCGTCGGTGAAGAAAGTATTCCTAAAAGCTCGAGGTAGAAAAATTTAGGGAAACTGCAGGAAACATCCCCCTGCCCCCATCACCAATTGTAACTAGATGGGGAGCTTGCCATTTATTACGCAGAACATTTCGAGGCAACAAAAAACATAATCGACCAATTTAATGCGGAATACTCACATTGTAAACAAGAAGCACAAAACGTTTTGAGCAAAGACGATGTACGTGAGGATATAATTTACAATAAAAACAATTTTTCTAGCTTGTCTGATACTATAAAAAAATTGGAGATGCGAGGACCTTCTTTGTCAAAAAGCGTAGAAATGATAGAAAAAGCGAGTGAAACTATAACTAACACTAAAAATAAAGACATTTCTCAAAAATTAGCCACGGTTTTACAAAAAAATACTTTTTACAAAAATTTGAAAAATATTAGTGCAGTTTTGGACAATAAAGACACGTTGAATCCAGATAATGAACAATTTTTAACAAACAGTGATTTGAATTTGTTTGAATATGTTCCAATTGTACAGGGTGGCGCAAAATTTAGTACCTAATTTGTTTTCTCTGTAAAATTTAAACGAAAGAAAATAAAAAACACATTTATTCAAAAAACTAAAGTTTTATTCTAGATATTTTTTTTTATTACACATGAAAAATCACATCAACTAAATGACCACCGTTCTCCTGATCACAGAGATGTGCTCGTCGTAAAGCGTTTTCAACGACCCTCCTTAGCGTTTCAGGAGATATTGCGGCCACCTCACGCCTGATGTTGTTCTTGAGGACCTCGATGGTACGAGGGTTATTGCTAAACACTCTATCTTTAAGATAGCCCCAAAGGAAAAAGTCGGCAGCGGTTAGGTCTGGTGAGCGAGGAGGATATCTGACATCACCATTTTTCGAAATAATGCGGTTTGGAAAATGCTGCCTTAGGAGGTCCATTGTGGCGTTGGCGGTATGCGCTGTAGCCCCGTCCTGTTGAAACCACATATTGTGGCGTTCTGGTAGCTGCGGCAACAGAAAATCGGTAATCATTGTCCTATAGCGCTCCCCATTAACCGTCTGAGCAGCAATACCTTCTTGGTCTTCAAAAAAATAAGGCCCAATGATTCTTTCAGCGGTTACAGCACACCAAACCGTTACACGAGCTGAATACAGGGGTCTCTGATGAATTCTTTTAGGGTTCTCGGTGCCCCAAAATCGATAGTTTTGTTTATTGACGAAGCCACAAAGCTGGAAATGTGCTTCGTCGGTCATCATAAGACTTGAAAGAAAATGTTCGTCAGCTTCTGCGAGGTTTAACAATGCTCGGCAGTATGCTAGACGGAGCAGCTTATCTTCTGGATGAAGGGCTTGGACCAGCTGAATTTTGTAGGGAAAGAGTTTTAAATCTGCCCTTAGAATTCGTTGTAGGGAACGACGCGAAATCCCCAATTGAGCAGAACGTCTTCTGGTCGATGTTTGAGGTTGATTCGCAACACTTTCCCGAACTCGTTCAATGTTCGCAACTGAACGACCAGTGCGAGGTCTTCCCGTGTGTCTATCATCCCCAACAGTCCCCCTTTCTTCAAATCGCCCAATCGTTTTTCTTATTGTGCGTCTGTTTGGTGCATCGCGAACATTGAAAAATCTTCTGTAGGCACGTTGCGTTTGAACAATTGACCGATTGTTTTCGAAAAATAAGGTGACTATTTTCGTTCTCTGAGCTATTGTGTATCTCTCCATAGTAAAATTCTCTGACTATTGTCTGAAAAAAAAAATTTAAAATAAGATTCTACAAAAAAATAAAAAATTTATAATTATTTAAAATAGGTACCTTATTTTGCGCCACCCTGTATCTTGTGATGTTGAACGAGTATTTTCTGAGTATAAATTACTATTGTCAGATAGAAGAAAATTTGAATTTGATAATTTGTTACATCATATAGTTATAAAAGTTAACCGCAACTTGTTGAATTGCGTAAACAATAAATTTTAAACAGGTTTATTCTTTAGTTAGTTTGTTAAGTTAGCTATATATTAAAATTTTATTTAAAAAAATACTTTTGTTATATAGTTGTATTAATGTAATAATTATTGGGAAAATAGCGTCTTAAGGATACCTTGAAGTGTAAATAATATAATATTTTGATTGCTATACTTTTGCTTTATTTCTGTTTTTTTGATCTGATAATAAATGCATTTTTAAGTGCATATTTTCTCTTGTTTCGGAGCATATTTGCATGCATATTTTTAGATTTTTAAATGCATAATTATCCTAAGCCTATTCATTAGGTATGCAAAAGGACAGGACAAAAGGGCAGGGATTTAAAAGGAACTTTATTACTATTTCTATAAACAAAGTTTTACTACGAAATTTAAAAAATGTCACTAGTGCGTGACTATAAACACACTAGTGCGAGAGAACACAATTTTTCAAAGCTGATTTTCGAATAATTCAGTTGACTATAGCCTCGGGTAGACAATGAATTCATTAACATATAAAATACTTTTTAATCTCGTTTTATCCGCAATAGAAAAAGGCAATGGCACACAGAGAAACGCACAAATTATCGTGTTCATAGCATGGAACGAAAAAATAAACCAAATAGCCATTTAGATGAAAGTTTATGGTTTCCTTACAAGCAGGGAAATCGTGGTTTTTGTACGAGGCATTAGTTGACTCGAACGTTAAACACATTATTGTAATCTTGTTAGTGGATTTACCCATTTCATACTGATTGTTTTACTAAAGTATGAACGGGACATATCTCATCAATCATAATTCTTAGATTTAATAGCGTACCATTAATAATTACCTATTTTTTTCAAGTTTATGAGTAAAAAATCCGTAAATTCCCTTTTCCCGGAACTAATGAATCCTTCTTTTTGTCTAAGGAAGTAGAAGATAATCCATAATAGCAGTGGCCACCTCAGAATAAGAATTAGAGATCACAATTCATTCATAAATCACGTTAGGGGTATACGCCAACATAATTCCCCTATTTTTTTACATTCTATCGACCAACGTTTAGGATAAAACAAGAAGTGGGGCTGGCCCATGTCCAAGCCGTGGCCATTTGTTGACGAATGCCAGTGGCGGCGCGAGTTTTGACTTCTCGCCTAAAAAATATCATTAATCGTGAAAAAATCATCGTTCCAGGTTTTTACAATCTTCATGTTTTTCCATTTCTCTCGGTCGGTCGGTCTGTTCCCGGTATAGCTAAACAACCTACTCACACGATTAACTTTAATTTTATTTAATTTTCCACAAAAATTACCTCTGATAGAAAAAAAAACTGGTAAAATATTCGTATGAATTCAATATGGCGAAACAAAATGACGACCTGTTAAAATATTTGATATACGAAAATGAAGAAATAGGCCATGCTTCATTATCGTTGACAAAAGGAAGGATTCTTACCTATTCCTTAAGAGGCAAATCAGTATTTTTACTGTTCTATGGCATCATTTTCAGTGTTTTCACAAATGATTGTGGATTTTATTAATGCCAATGATAGGATTAGAGAGATAGTAATCTTCTAGATTTAGAAATCACATCGGAAATCACGAAGTCTCATCCGGAAAAACGAAATTGGTTTTCACTTCTTGAATTAATTACCTACAAATTTCAAAGAAATAATCGTTCCCTACTTCAGTATTCAAAATCAGACCATTTAGTTAGGTAAGTTTAAAAGGAAATTAATAACATTATAATATTAAACTTTTAGACTTTTAAACTAAAAAACAATGCTTTTAACCGGCTTTTATTGGCTTTCCACTCGTCTGTATGTCTGGTTCAAATCTTGTAATGGATTTTTTACCACATTACCGATTATTTTCAAATTTGACATGTATACACTTTCGGATATATAAAATCCGAATTTTTTCAGTCAACTTTTAGAAATCCAAAAGACGGTGCCAATACGGTCGATGAGTTTTGTTATTTGTGTAGATTAAACTAAAAAGCGGTGGCTAGGAAAATTTAAGAGTGTCAGAATTTAAAAATTTAAAATAGCGGTTTCAAAGTGACAATGTCAACATGTCGGGCGGATGATTTTAACAAAATTCAAAATGGTGGCGCCAACATAGCTAACGAATTTTTGTCATTTGTACAGATTCGGCTGTAGTACCATTGCGTGATACAACAACTGGGAAGGATATTTTCAATGCTGTTTATGGACTTCTGCAAAAGTACAATTTAGATTTGTCAAAACTGTGTTCCGCTACAACAGACGGAGCTCTTTCGATGACTGGAGTAAAAAATGGCTATGTTAAAATATTACAGAAAACGATCAGAGAAACGGGCAGTGACAAACCAGATTTTCATCATATTCATTGTATAATCCACCAAGAAGTTTTATGCTCAAAAGTGATCAAGTTGGAAAGTGTTTTAAAGTCAGTGAAAAAAATTATAAACTTCATAAGGTCACGAGGCCTTAATCAGCGACAGTTTTCTGCATTTTTACGTGGTTTAGAAAGTGAGTACACTGGTTTACCATATTATGCAGAGGTGCAATGGCTTTCGTGTTCTATGGTACTTGTCTGGTTTTGGAACTCAAAGAAGAAATACGCGTTTTCATGGAAACAAAAGGAGAAGATGTCAGCTTATTATGCGATGTACTTTTTTTACAAGATCTTTCATTTATGGTAGATATCACAAAACACTTAAATACGAAATTGCAAGGACCACGTCAAGATATTACAGATATTCATGATCATGTGAAAGCTTTCAAGTGTAAGATGATGTTGTGTTAGTTAGCAGAGGATAATCTGTCACATTTTCTAACTTGTAAAGCATATCAGGAAAGCACAAGAGTCCCAATATCATACAAAATATATTCAGAGAAAATGAGAAGCCTTCTGGCAGAATTTGAGTAGCGTTTTCAGGATTTTAAGACCCAAGAAAACAGTTTTTCTCTCTTTTCACTATCGTTATTGATAAAGTTCCCCCTCACTTGCAAATGGAAGTAATTGAGATTGAGTGTCAGACCCATTTAAAACAAAAATTTGATAGTGTTGGTACATTCGAATTTTACAAGTGCTTGCCTGTTCAATACCAAGAAATGAGAAAATTTGCCTGTAAAATCCTGTCAATGTTTGGAAGTACCTATAAGTGTGAACAACTATTTTCTTTGATGAAAAGAAACAAATCTCCCGCAAGATCGGGATTGACGGATGCATACTTGGACACAGTTTTATTCCTCCGATAAATTCGCGCCACAAATAGACACTTAATTAAAAACAAAAGATGTCAAATATCTGGCAAAAGAATTTAATATTTGTATTTTTTTGTAATGTCCTTTTTATTTTAAATTTAATAAACAGACTTGTTCTGTAATAGTACTTTTTCTCAAGATTTTCAGTAGTTTGTCTTCTTTAAGATAAGGTTTTGCGGCCCATCTAGTTGATGGTCTTCATGCTTTTGGCCCACCAGTGACTTTGAGTTTGACATGGCTGACGTAAAGACACCCAGTATCTGTTAAACGAGCATTTAGGTATGAATAATTCACCTTTTTTAAATCTATTTTGTTCAGATGTTATTTAAGAGTGTGGAAGGCCATAAAAGCCTTTACCAAGAAATATGTTTTTGTAAAAATCAAGTTCATTTAGCAAATTGTATGGTTAAATACCGTCGGTCTGACGAAGCTACAGTGTTAACGAAAAATTTGTCACAAGTTGTGAATAAAAATGAAAATCTAAAACAGTTTAAAGTGTTTTATTTACATTGTTAGCCTTTTGTTGTTGTCTCAGGGTGTCTATGTATTCATCCATGTGTTGATGATCTCCTGAAAGGTTTTTTTTTCGTGTTTTTATCATTATTATTATTATGTAAATTGACAGTAAATTTCTCGACAAATGTTGGGTTTCAAGCCCATTCCGGATGCATGCATCAAAAGTAGTGGGCTGGTTTCTATTAGTTCTATGTGTTGTTCTGTAAGAATTTTCTCACTGTGGCAAGTAATGAGAAGGACTGCCTTCTGTATGTCTTCTGGATGATGTTCTAAGCCCATCTCGGAAGCACGCATCAAAAGGAGTGGCCAGTTTATATTAGTTCGGTGTGTGTTGTCCTGTAAGAATTTTCTCACTGTGGCAAGTACTGAGAAGAACTACCTTCTGGATGTCTTCTAGATGATGTTCTAAGCCCATCTTGGAAGCACGCGTCAAAAGGAGTGGCCGGTTTCTATTAGTTCGATGTTTGTTGTCCTGTAAGAATTTTCTCACTGTGGCAAGTACTGAGAAGAACTACCTTCTGGATGTCTTCTAGATGATGTTCTAAGCTCATCTCGGAAGCACGCATCAAAAGGAGTGGCCGGTTTCTATTAGTTCGATGTGTGTTGTC
This sequence comes from Kuschelorhynchus macadamiae, assembly GCA_030620095.1. Lineage (NCBI taxonomy): Eukaryota > Metazoa > Arthropoda > Insecta > Coleoptera > Curculionidae > Kuschelorhynchus > Kuschelorhynchus macadamiae. The sequence continues at coordinate 1,760,977 of JAUTXW010000344.1, forward strand.
CTGTAAGAATTTCTCACTGTGGCAAGTACTGAGAAGGACTGCCTTCTGGATGTCTTCTGGATCATGTTCTAAGCCCATCTCGGAAGCACGCATCAAAAGGAGTGGCCGGTTCCTATTAGTTCGATGTGTGTTGTCCTGTAAGAATTTTCTCACTGTGGCAAGTACTGAGAAGGACTGCCTTCTGGATGTCGATGAAGGTGTTAGTATGCCGTCCTATGATTTTCAGGTTCTATTCTAGTGTTTTTGGAACTGGTACAGTTGATGATACGATGATCGATATCACATGAACCTGATTCAGTCGCCACATCTGCTATATCTGGATGGCCTACTCCGCATATTTGGCCTTTTTCTTTTGGTATTTATCCAGAACGTTGTTCTTGTTGGGTATAGCGACATCTACCAAATAAGCTGTCTTTGTTTCCTTATTTAACAGTACTACATCAAGCCAACGAACCCGTCTGTCGGTGATAATTGCCTGGTCGTAGTACAGTTTGAAGGCATTATTTTCAAGCACTGAACTTGATTGGTATTTATAACAGGGCACAAAGGTGTTCAGGAGCCCGTATTTATTGGCAAGCTTCTGGTGTATGATGTTACACACCTGGTTATGTCGCTGGAGGTAGTCGGTGTTTGCTAGGTAAGTGTAGCCATATGTTATATGCTGTATAGTTTCTGATCTCTCGCTACATTTTCGACACTTATCGGATTCAACGGACCTGTCTTTAATTAATAACTTGATCCTGTATAGCCATCACAAATTCTTTTGTCTCTGAGGATAGTTGTCCATCCTTTAACTACCTGTTTGATGTTTCCTTATATATGTGTTGCTGGTTCAAGTCATTGTGATGACGGCAGTGCAGTGCCATTTGAGCCCACTGGTCACTTTAGGTATCTATGCCGTGGAGGCTTGACGTTTGTGCCTTGTTGGTGAAGGAATCTCCCAATTTTTGCAGCTGTCGGGAGTGCGAATTGGTCAAGTCAACAAGAGATATTCCATCTTCTCTTCGTGGTAACGTCATTCGGAGAATTGATGACCTTGGGTGGTGTAACTTGTACTTGGTCATCATGAGGCGAGTAGTTCGTTGTAGTCCCTCTAGCTCTGTTAGTCCATTTCAAGATTCCGAAACTGTAGGTCAGCACGGGAACAGTATAGGTGTTAATCGCTGTAATGAGATTTCTGGCGTTCAGTTCTGCTTTCAGAAGAGCTCGCACTCTTTGAACGTACCGATTTCTTAGCTTGCTCTTACCTTACTTATCCTGGAGCAGTCTAGCTTGTTGGAATCCTAGGTATTTGTAGGTCTCTCCTCGGTTCATCGCTAGAATTATTTGGGTTGGGCTACATCACCTTTAATGACTTTTTCGATGTTTAAGGCTTTACATTTTTGCATCCTGTTAGGATCTTGTACATGGTGGGCAAACAGGTGATGGGCCTGTATTGGGACGAGTTTTCTGTCTTATTAATTTTGGGTACCATAGTTGTAGTACCCAGCATGAGAAATGAGGGGGTGGTCTCCGGATGATGCATTGTTTTGGTATAGTGACAGGCCATAGCTTCATGGAGGACCTCGAATTTCTTGTACCAGAAATTGTGAATATGGTCAACTCCTGGCGACTTCCAGTTGCATAGAGTCAAATTCCATTTGTGGTGTTTGAATTTGATCACCTTAGTATTATTATTATTATTATTATTATATTAAAAAAAACCTGTTCTAGAGTTAGCAAAAAAACATATTTTAAACATACTGAATAATTTAAACTTTCGCATGTCTCGGTCTCTATTATTTCAATTTATTTCAATTATTATTTGCAATTCCTCACTTACAATCGTACGTGTAATGAAGAGCATGGGTTCAGACAGTATGTTATATGCCTTGATATACAGGGTGTCCCGGATAAGAATGAACTTTTACAGGAATCTCGTAAACTAGCAGAGATGCAGAGATGTTTAAATTAGAAAAAAGTTGCGCTCCACTCAACTTTGCAAGATGACGTTTTCAGATTTGGTACATTCCGAGTACTTCCGAAGAAATTAAGAAAAAACCGAAAACTCGCGATTTCGTTTTTATTTTTTTCTGGTTCTATTTTCAAAAATATTGGAAAACAAATTTTACATTTTCATTGTCACTTTTTCTCCTCTACAAGATGGCATAATTGGATTTCGAATCCAACGTTTCGTTTCTTCACAACCACCATCAACTTTATTTTTTTAAATAGTCGAAAAAAATTGCTGTGTGCTTAATAAGCTGTATTTTTAATTCGAAATTCAATGACATATCGCACTTTGCATTTATTCGACGTTTCGGAATCAAAAAACCATCATCAGTGATATTCGATGATGATTCCGCAAAAACGAAACGCCGGGACAAAAATCTGATTAGTTTATCTTGTCGAGAAGAAAAAGTTGATATGGTAACGCAAATTTTATTTTGATCTAGCTCTTACCGTAGACTTTAAAAAAATGAATAATTATTTTATTTGTGTTGGTATCAGGAGTGATAATAGTATTTAAAGCGATAATATGAATAAAATTGTCGAGAAGAAAAAGTTGCTATGGAAACAAGAAATTTATTTTTATCTATCTGTTTGGGTTCAATTATTAACAATAAATATTTGGTTTGCTCCAGTATGTCACTTCTGCATTCTTGTTAGTATTTGATTACTTATTTTTTTAAAATATTGTATTGTAAAAATGACACATTATTCCAATGAAGTTAAATTTGATATGATTACATGTTACATTGAAAGTCTTCAAAATTGCGTGCAAGCAGAAATGCGTTATCTTTAAAAATACCCCGAACGGCGTCAACCAGGCCGATCTATTTTCAAAAGGTTAGTGACAAACTTAAAAGAACATTGCGCTTTTGAAAAGCCAGTGCGTCATCGTAAAACATTGCAAAACCCTGAACAAGTATTGCGAGATTTGCTTGCTGTAGAAGAAGATGATAATATGGGACTCTGTACCATCGAGAAAGAGCAAGAAGTGCCAAAAACCATTGCACATAGAATCCTGCGTAAAGAGAAATACCATCCTTATAAATACTGTATCTGCCATGCTTTGCATCCTGGAGATGAAGAACGTAGAACTACGATGAAACTTATTTATCTAACAATGGTTTATTTAATAGAAAAATAGACATTATTGGTCAACAAAAAATGAAAATCGATTCCGCACATCTAAGCACCAGAATCGGTTTGGAATAAATGTTTGGTGTGGTATTTTGGGAATCCGCATCATTGGACCATTATTTTTTGAAGAAACCCTCAATTCCGAAAGGAAACTGGATGACTTGCCTTTAAACCTAGCCCATAACATGTGGTTCCAACAAGATGGGGCTGCCCCTCACAATTCAAAACTCAACATGAATTATTTGAGAAATCGATTCGGAAATAATTTAATTGCTACTCGTAGTCCAATTACCTGGCCTCCTCGGTCACCAGACCTTACACCCCTGGACTTTTGCCTTTGGGGGTATCTGGAAAATGACGTTTATTGGCAAACATTTCAAGATATTGAAGAATTAAAAGCCGCAGTACGAGAATCCATCCGAAAAATAACACCGGAAATGCTAGAAAATGTAATGAACGAAATTGTTTATTGTTCCTATTTATGTTTAGAAAATGAGGGCGGCATTTTTGAAAATAAGAAAAATGGTTAATTGTATTTAGTTAATAATAAGTTTTTATGTAAGTTAATACTAATACAATGCTTCACATCTAAATTAGATAAGTTCATAAATTTGTTATTATTTTGTAGGTTAAGTTTTTAGAACTTTATTATTATATTAACATTATTAATAATAATTGTTGTTGATGTAAATTGCTTTAATAAAAAAAACAACTTTATTTATATTATCGCTTTAAATACTATTATCACACCTGATACCAACACAAATAAAATATTTATTCATTTTTTTAAAGTCTACGGTAAGAGCTAGATCAAAATAAGTTTTGCGTTCCCATAGCAACTTTTTCTTCTCGACAAGATAAACTAATCAGATTTTTGTTCCGGCGTTTCGTTTTTGCGGAATCATCATCGAATATCACTGATGATGGTTTTTTGAGTCCGAAACGTCGAATAAATGCAAAGTCATTGAATTTAGATATAGAGCTTATTAAGCACACAACAATTTTTTTCGACTATTTAAAAAAATAAAGTTGATGGTGGTTGTGAAAAAACGAAACGTCGGATTCGAAATCCAATTATACCATCTTGTAGAGGAGAAAAAGTGACAATGAGAATGTAAAATTTGTTTTCCGATATTTTTGAAAATAGAACCAGAAAAAAATAAAAATGAAATCGCGAGTTTTCGGTTTTTTCTTAATTTCTTCGGAAGTACTCGGAATGTTTCAAATCTGAAAACGTCATCTTGCAGAGTTCAGTGGAGCGCAACTTTTTTCTAATACAAACATCTCTGCATCTTTGCTAGTTCACGAGGTTCCTGTAGAGTTCATTCTTATCCGGGACACCCTGTATAAAATTTAGAACTTTTGAATATGCCTGGTATCTTATAGTAGGTACTTTAATCATGTCGGTTAATAGGAAGCTAAAAACTGGTTCTTTCCTCGTTGATACGGTGCAGAGCTACACTAACAACATTTTTTCTTATAGAAAGTGAAGATTTCCCTTGAAAATTATAATTAATTATTCATCCTATTAGTAATAATTATTTACGGCAGATTATGGACGAACGAATATAAAATGTTCGAAAATTTTGTTAAGTCATTCATCTTGTAAACAGTACATGGCTGTAACTATACAGAAAATATAACAGTAGCTAATACGATTTTTTTTAAATATGCGTTTTTCCAAGTTCTTTAGAATTAATAGACGTGGCAAACTCAATTGAAGAAAAGCATTGTTATAAACCTGCGAAAATTACTTTTTTGCCAAGTATCGAAAAATTTGATAAAAGTTCAATAATGTAAAAGTGAACAAAAATATGTCGAATCATTACAGTTAGAGTAAGGAAGTTAGCAACGAACAATAATGAGCATCAATTTTTTAGATCAAAGTTTTGTCAGGATTTGAGGAATAATATCAGACTGAAAAACGCGAGAATGCAGGACTGTCGGTCTGTGGTCTGCAGGTCCGTCTGTTCGCGGCATAGCTAAAAAACTAATTATCCGATTGACTTCAAATGTTGGTCAAATATTAAGGGTCATATGGGGATGAGCGGGTAACATTTTGGTAGAAATCCAATACGGCAAAACAAAATGGCGGACTAGGGAAATGTTAAAAAAAAATTTACAAATACAATTTATCTCAAATTTTGCTCAAAGATCAAGTATTATATAGGAATCAACTGGTAAAATTTTGGTACGAATCCAAGATGGCGGAATAAAATGGCGGCTTAGTAAAATAATTAAAAATTCAGCCAGAAAAACTACTTAATACTAATAAATACTAATTGCAAATTGTGTGCCATAAATAATTGTGGTATACAGATGAACTAGTAAAACTTAGGGCTCGGAATTTTGAAATTTTAAGTATTCGAATATTCGTTTCAAATTTTATTCGATTATTCGAATACTTACAAAGATATTTTTTGAATATTGAAATATTTGACTACTCGAATATTCGATTATTCAAATTTCCGACTATTTGAGTATTTCAATATTCGAATATTCAAACACTCAAACGTTCGAATATTTGACTTTTTGAATAACCATATGTTAGATTAATCACATATTTAAGTATTTAAGATTGCTTTATTGATTAACATTTAACTGTTTACTACTTAGATTTACTTTGGAAGTTTTTTATACATATTTTATTTATATTTTTTATGGTAGATTAAGTACATGTATTGTGTATGTAGATATTCAGATATACAGGGTGTTTTCTAACTACGGTACGTAACTCCAGGAGGTGATTCCCTAGGTCATTTTAAGAAAAAAAGTTCGTATGAACATGTGTTTGAAGTTATCTCGATTTGAGACACGGGATGTTAATTTTTTTTAAAAAAATCGGTTTTTTATAAGCATCATAAATACCCTTAAACCGATTTGGTTGAAATTTAGCAGTGTTATTTTAATAACTAAGGCGCTAATTCAGCTCTAACTAGATTGAAGTTATTAAGTCCAGTGGCGTCTCAAGAGTAACCACAACCATTATTATTGAGAAAAAAAAGTACGCCACTGACTTTTTTTGCAGTTTTTATAGTTTTTTCAGTTTAAGCAACTAAAAATACAACTTTTTTGTCTCTTGTGTTTTGCTAGCCTCTTTTTCGAGAAAAAGAATAAAAATGACTTTAAGCAACTTTAAAAATTATCCTTGGACAACAATAAAAAAAATAAAAATTATCTATTCATTACTTACTATACATAAATTACAAAAAAATTAAAAATAAGCAATTTCGAACTTAAAGTAGATGAACAACACGATTGCATGACATTGCAATTGTTGATTATTTGATTTCTCAAAGTGGTTTACATCTAGTACAGGAGTTTTATAAACCAGAGCCTTCAGATGACCCCATAAAAGAAATCTAGAGGTTTCATATCAGGATTAGGAGCTGGCCAATTTTGAGGTCCTGACAGGGGCGTGCGGTGAAATTTTAAGAAAGAGAAGCAATTTTTAGAAACTTACCTATTTGTAATGTAATTCGATTCTTCGATTATTTTTTGCAAATTCGTCAATGACGTTATCATAAAAACGTCGATGCTGCGACATATTTTGGAGAAGTTTATTTTCAATGGACAACAGCGATGTATGCGAAAGTCTCTCCCGTCCCGTTGAATTTCTCACGAAATTTTTTATACGTGTTTAAGTGTTGAAAAATTGCGTTCTACTGATGAATTTTTGGCAGGTATTGTCAGTACTAATTCACACAATTTCGACACTTCGATGTAGGCATCTTCCAGCTCCTTGTCTTTTAAAAATTGCAATAGTTCCTTAGCGTTATTTTTGCGCTAATGTCATCACTTTCGTAAATCACTTTTAGTTCAGATCGCAGTAACACTCGGTCGAAGAACTAGCCATAATGAAGATGAAGAGATTTAAACGTATCTTCTGGAAAAGTTTTTCCTTTAAATTCATCAAAAGAGCAGAGCTCGAGGAATTTAAAATCATTTAAACCTTTAAATCTATAGTTTTATTGTTGCTGAATTTGATCGATTATTTCATAAAAGAGGCGTCTGTATGTGATATTTGAACATCTCCCACCTTGTCTGTTCGAAGACGTTTGGCTTGTGGCTCTACATTTAACGTCATCGTTGACATGGACTTAAATTTATCCAGTTTTTTTAGGCAAAAAGCAGTATCATTTGTTTTAGTTTGTAATATATTAAAACATTGTCCAAGAATGGAAATATTTCTGAAAATATGTTCAACAAATAATTAAAATGAAAATCTCGTTTCAAAGAGTCCAAAAATCCCCTCGAACTATTTATCGCTTCTGAGTCCTACGTTTCATTATTTTCTATTATATTCTCAGATAGTTCAATCAGTGATTCACCATTTTCAGATACTGTTAACACAAGTCTTCCATTATAGTTCCACCTAGTAGGAGCTACTTTGTGCAATCGTTTGTGGACAATGGAGTCCAAAGCTTATGTACGTTTTGTTGACTTGGAAAAAGCCATGCCACTTAAAATAACGAAAAATACTTTACACTCTTTAATGTGATCGATGGACTGGGATAAAACTAAATTTAATGTATGAGCAAAACAATGGAGAAACACAGCACTTGGGAAAGTTTCTCAAACTTTAGCTTGCAGATCCCCTAATTGTCATGCTATCACTGCAGCTCCATCATAGCTTTGAACAACTAATTTTTTCTCTCCATTAATTTCTTTAGTAGACCAACAAAATAATTCACTTATATTTTCAAACACTTTATTGTTTTTCCGGATAAAAATGTCATTTTTGTGGTTAAATTTTTCATAGGCGGTTTTGCCCTTCCTTTGGAAATTGAAGATGCAGTGCAATCTTTTTGGTACTATTTGAAGGATCTTCTTCGACCACATTAAGTATAGCTTCTTCTAGGTCAAGAGTTGTTACAGTTTCTGGTCTTCCACCACCGGTATTTTTATTAAAACTACGAGTTTCACTTAATGTTGCATGTATCGTTCTATATGTTTTAGCACAGCCACGTCAAACTCAAAGTCACTGGTGGGCCAAAAGCATGAAGACCATCGACTAGGTGGGCCGCAAAACCTTATCTTAAAGAAGACTAACTATTGAAAATCTTGAGAAAAAGTACTATTATAGGACAAGTCTGTTTATTAAATTTCCAATAAAAAGGACATTACAAAAAACTACAAACATTAAATTCTTTTGCCAGATATTTGACATCTTTTGTCTTTAATTAAGTTGTCTATTTGTGGCGCGAATTTACGGGCGGAAATAACTTTTAAAACTGCGTCCAAGTGTGCGTCCGTCAATCGCGATCTTGCGAGAGATTTGTTTCCTTTCATCAAAGAAAATAGTTGTTCGCACTTATAGGTACTTCCAAACATTGACAGGATTTTACAGGCAAATTTTCTCATTTCTTGGTATTGAACAGGCAAGTACTTATAAAATTCGAATGCACCAACACTATCAAATTTTTGTTTTAAATGGGTCTGACACTGAATCTCAATTACTTCCATTTGCAAGTGAGGGGAAACTTGATGAAGATATAGATAGTGAAAAGACCAGTAAATAGAGAAAAATTGTTTTCTTGGGTCTTAAAATCCTGAAAACGCTTCTCAAATTCTGCCAGAAGGCTTCTCATTTTCTCTGAATATATTTTGTTTGATATTGGGACACTTGTGCTTTCCTGATATGCCTTACAAGTCAGAAAATGTGACAGTTTATCCTCTGCTAATTGTTGTTCCCACAACATCATCTTACACTTGAAAGCTTTCACATGATCATGCATATCTGTAATAACTTGACGTGGTCCCTTGCAATTTCGTATTTAAGTCCGACAAGTATTTTGTGATATCTACCATAAATAGAAGATCTTGTAAAAAAAGGTACATCACATAATGAGCTGACATCTTCTCCTTTTATTTCCATGAAAACGCGTATTTCTTCTTTAAGTTTCCAAAACCGGTCGAGTACCATAGAACACGAAAGCCATCGCACCTCTGCATAAGAAGGTAAACCAGTGTACTCACTTTCTAAATCACGTAATAATGCAGAAAAATGTCGCTGATTAAGGCCTCGTGACCTTATGAAGTTTATAATTTTTTTCACTGACTTTAAAACACTTTCCAACTTGATCACTTTTGAGCATAAAACTTCTTGGTGGATTATACAATGAATATGATGAAAATCTGGTTTGTCACTGCCCGTTTCTCTGATCGTTGTCTGTAATATTTTAACGAAGCCATTTTTTACTCCAGTTATCGAAAGAGCTCCGTCTGTTGTAGCGGAACACAGTTTTGACAAATCTAAATTGTACTTTTGCAGAAGTCCATAAACAGCTTTGAAAATATCCTTCCCAGTTGTTGTATCACGCAATGGCACTAATTCCAGTAATTCTTCATACACATTGATATCTGTATCAACCCCACGAAGAAAAACAGCGAGTTGCGCCACACCACACACATGAAAAGTTGTATTTTTAGTTGCTTAAACTGAAAAAGCTATAAAAACTGCAAAAAAAGTCAGTAGCGTACTTTTTTTCCTCAATATTGATGGTTGCGGTGCCCCTTCAGACACCGCTTTATCCAATAACTTCAAATACTCAAGATACTGGTTAAGTTGTGGTACGAATTCAAGATAGCGGAATAAAAGGGCACCCAAATATTTTTTTTAAAATATGTAAAAAAAATCTTATTCAAATTTTGCAGAAAAATTAAATGTGATGTAAAAATAAACTAGTACAAATTTAGCATGACGTAAATATGGTGGTGTGTGTGAGTTAACGTAAAAAGTTGAATTTATTTTGAATTATGCTCAAAAATCAAGAGTAGAATAAGTAGAAACTGGTAGAACATTAGTAGGAATCCAATATGATGGCCACGAATAAAAATTTTTTAAAAAAGAGTATATATATATATATATATATATATATATATATATATATATATATATATATATATATATATATATATATATATATATATATATATATATATATATATAGGGTGTCCCGAATTGCAGTGTCCAAACTTTAACAGCGCATTCTGCATTCAAAATAAGCCCTAATTTTCTATATAAACATATATCAGCAAATGCTTCGTTTTCGAAATACAGGGTGTTAAAGTTTTAAGAAAAAAATTGTTTTTTAGTCATAACTTTTTTATTACTTGAGATATTGTTATTAAATTTGGTAAACAGCCTTGGAGTATCAAAAGGCATTTTTTGATTTGAAATATTTTTTAATTTTTCATCAATGGCGTCCGCACGGGATTTTTTATTGAATATTCTTGAAGAAAAAATGGTACTCTACTGCTTTTTCTGAAAACAAAAACCACTCCTAAAATCCCCACTCAGTTTGGAGCAAATTTGATCCCTTGTCTTTTTTTCGTGCGGTGTAAGGATTTCGAGTAAAAAACTAAAAACCATTTTTATGTATGGCATAGTTAAAATTTCCATTATTGTTAATTTCAGTAGCAAAACCTTTAAGGTGGGATTGTAACAGCAATAACAGAGATTTGCATTATGTTTGGGTTATCAGGGTGACATCGAGAAGTTAGCAGGCAACCTATTAAAATCTAATGTCCTTGGTACTTACCATCATTTCCTTCATTGTATGCCATGATTGCATTTTTGTGATAATTGAACAATTGCTAGGTTCGTCTTTAAAGTATGACAGATGAGTTTATAATTCTAAAATCGTCGATTCATTTTGTAAAACGGTAATTAGAATTAATTCAATTTTGAAGATGATACTTCATTTTACAGAAACTACTCTTTATTAACTAAGTTCGTAATTAATTTTACAAAAACTAGAATTCATAACTTTTATTAACTTAGATTGTGAAAAAAATTTATAGAGCACTTTAAATATCATTAAGGATTAATGTGGGCCTTAAAATTCGCAATAATTGCTCATAATGAGCTCCTCTAACTTCGACACATTTTCGGCATCTGCTCTTAACTGTGTCAGTGGCATAGCGTATAAAATTCGTATTGGCTCGCAAAGTTTCACAGGCTTGCTCTATCCTTAGAATCAGTTCTTCTCTTGTATGAACTGGTCTGGAATAAACTAAATTTTTCAAATAACCCCACACAAAGAAGTCGACAGGTGTGAGGTCAGGGGAACGTGGTGGCCAGGCTGTAGCTCCTAATCGTCCAATCCACCGTTCTGGATAATTATTATTTAACCACTCGCGATTTACAAGTGCAAAATGCGCGGGAGCCCCGTCCATTTGAATCCAGAATTCGTTTCTAAGATTTAGAGGAATATTTTCTAGATATTGAAATAACTCATTTTGCAGAAAATCATTAAATAACTGTCCGTGGCGTGGTGGTAGAATATGGGGCCCGCACAAAAATTTCATTTATTACATTACACGAAACATTAACAGAAAATTCTTGCCGAAATGCTCTAGTTCGTACAACACGTGAATTGTCATGGCTCCAGACTCGTAAATTATGGAAATTTACTGAGCCGCTTCGGGTAAATGTAGCTTCATCAGTCCATAAAATTTTTTTGAGAAGTTCTCGTCTTCCTCTATTTGGCGCAAAAACCAATTGCAAAAACTGACACGTTTTTCGGCATCACCAGGTTGTAAGTTTTGAACTGGCTGCATCTGAAATGGCTTCCTGTGATCTTTCCTCAAAACGCGATGAACTTTATTTTTAGAAACAAAAACTGCGTTGCCTTGTAAATTATGAGCTGCTCTTCGTAGGCTTAATGTCCTATCGTTGTCAAACTTATTTAAAATTACGTTTCGATATTGTTCATTTCTCCTACCTTCGTTTCTCGGATTCTTTTTGAGTCCAAAATTCCTAAACATTAAATGCGTTTTAATGAAAACTTGTTTGCAAGGTAATCTTCTATTTGGAAATCTTCGTTGGTATTCCCGTACTGCTGCATTTGCATTTCCATTACAGAAACCATAAACGAAATGAATATCAGCATACTCAAAGTTACTGAATAACACCATTTTGAAATCACTAGTTAGACTGATAATTACCTTTTTGTATAAACTGTAATGTACCTGACATTTATTTACTCTAAAAATTCAAATGTCACACTTTAAAGACGAAACTAGCAATTGTTCAATTGTCACAAAATTGCAATCATGGCATACCAAGATGTTAAAGGTTTTGCCAAATAATTAACAATAATGGAAATTTTAACTACGCCATACATAAAAATAATTTTTAGTTTTTAACTCGAAATTCTTGCATCGCACGAAAAAAAGGCAAGGGATCAAATTTGCTCCAAACTGAGTGGGGATTTTAGAAATGATTTGAAATTGAAAAAGCAGTAGCGTACCATTTTTTCTTCAAGAATATTCAATAAAAAATCCTGTACGGACGCCACTGATAAAGAATTAAAAAATATTTCAAATCAAAAAATGCCTTTTGTTACTCAAATGCTGTTTACCAAATTTAATAACAATATCTCAAGTACTAAAAAAGTTATGACTAAATAACAATTTTTTTCTTAAAACTTTAACACCCTGTATTTCGAAAACGAAGCATTTGCCGATATATGTTTATATAGAAAATTAGGGCTTATTTTGAATGCAGAATGCGTTGTTAAAGTTTGGACACTGCAATTCGGGACACCCTGTATATGTTACTAAATCAGTATGTACTGAACTAATCTGGGTCACACTTCACTATTCCTAATAAAAGGAAAGATTCATATCGAAGGAAGTTCCGGGTAAAGAAAATTTACCGAATTTTTTATCAAAGTACTCGGAGGAGGGGGGATTTTTTTGCTCCGGAGAGAAAATCCCCCCGGGGATGCCTCCTGAACTGAGCACTGATTTAGAAGTTTTATTTTATTTTAGGAGAATTTAAACAACATATCAGACATTTAGTTATCAAACACTCTGTGTATACGTATTTTCCGCGATGTATCTGGCTGATCAGACCATATAATTGAGGTGAGCCCCACCATCCGTAGCTTCCTGCTTACATGGTATGTGACCGTAAGGATATCTATCTGGTCTTTATTATTGCCACAGACAGTACTAATAACGCGCGGTACCTAAATTTTGCCGGTTCTCTTTCAGTCGTATCGACTATAAGACGTGGAATTTCGAGATACCGGCACTGGAGCGGTGTTTAGTTTAAATGGTTTCAGGATAAGATAATGCAGTGGAAATTTGCGTAAATTACTAATAATACTTCCTGAAATTTTTCTTTGACCGTGACTTTTATAAAAATGTGTTATGGAACTGTGTGTGATTGTCGCCGAGCTGATTTAGGAAACGAAACTTGTCAAAATGATAAGGTTCAGGAGCAGTGTGATTTATGTAAAGGTACCTCTTCTCCACTTAAAAATGGATGGTGGCTTTTATTACCCCGTATAGCAACCCATATAAACCCATTTTTAGGAGACTGAAAGGCCATTATTTATTAAATCAATAGACTAGACTGGTCTTTGATAAATTTTTTTTGTGTTATACAGGGTGTGGCTGAATGTAATGTAAAAAAGAAAATTTTTAACTTTTTGCACTTCTTGCAATAGTTAATCTAGAATTTTCATAGTTTTCACATTTAGAAGCTTTGTTCCATATCTCGGGCTGTATTTTGCGGTTGTTTAATATTTTTGTTAAGAAAAATAGTTACAGGGTATTTTCAAAAGTCTGTATATTTTAAATTAAACAATTACAAATTTCTGAGTTCTTACATTTAAGATAAAACCTTTGGGGCTTTATTATCACAGCTTTTCTGTACACAGAAGTAAAGTAGTTTTTGAACTTTTTTGTTTAGCAAAAAAGTTACAGGGTATTCTCAAAAAGTCTGTATTTTTGAAACTACAAAAATTGCAAATTTCCATGTGCTCTTTTTATTAATGTGGAACTTTTCGTAAAACTAAAGATGCCGTTAACAAAATTTTTATAGCCCTTTTAGTTTTTAAGATACAGGGCTAGATTGAAAATGTTGCATACAAAGTTCTATCATTTGGTATATAAAAAAGTTAAAACATTTTTAAGAGAGAAAAGTAGCGTTCGTAGCGCCCTTTATAAGTTACATCAAAATTGAAGGCGTGTTATTATTACCGGCTAAAAAAAATCCGTTATCACCAATTTTCACTTTAAAATTTCAAAAACTAGGGATATTATTTTTAAAAATCCAAAATAAAATTTTAAGTTAATCACCCTGTATCCTTCCTAATATTAACTTTTGCACTAAGGCAAGTATGGCTAAATCGCGATATTTTATTATATATATATATATATATATATATATATATATATATATATATATATATATATATATATATATATATATATATATATATATATATATATATATATATATATATATATATATATACAGTGCAACCTAGATTATCCGAACTATTTATTGCAAGCCATTGTTCGGTTAACCCTTTTGCTCGAATAATCGAATATGGGGCAAATAATACAAAAGAGAAGTCTTAAGTGTGTAATTACCTATAATTATACAGGTACAGATCTAAAATGTATAATAAAATAAACTTAAACAATAAAATAAACTTAAACTCGTATAATAATGAACATTTCACTTTTTTACGAAATATGACGTAATCTTTTTTTGAATGAGAGTATTCCTTCCCAGTTGCTTTGCCCTGTTCTGCATCTGTTCTAGAAGGAGTATGTGGCAAGACTCCTCTCCATTCTCCTTTGCCCACGCTATGCATTTATCAAAATAATTTACTGCTTCCCCGTGAGTCAAGCGTCCACTGCTAATTTCTTCTTCATTCTCCTCTTCTTCTTCCGAGTTCTAATTGTCTATGATATCACTGTCGTTCATCATTTCCACAGGATCCTCATCTCCAAGTGCCCATTTTTGAATTTCTTCATCTGTCGGAACTTCTGGCAGTTGTTTTGTAAGAGCTATTATGTCACTAATTTCAGTTCCAGTAGTTTCTGATCTTTTTGTTTGGGCCAATGCAGAAAGGAGAATTAAGTCTTCATTTTCCCATTGATCTAAAATATAGGGGGGCAAAAGTTGCCGCCAAGAATTTTTTATCAGACCAGTTTTTACGTGCTGCCAAGCCTGCGCTAATTCCAACACAACATCTTTCAATGTAATTTTTTTTAGCTCTTCTGAAATGTTTCCCGACGTCTCAACAATCTTTTTCAAAAGATTTTTTCTGTAGTGGAGTTTAATTGCTTGAATTACATGTTGATCCATTGGCTGAATTAATGGAGTGCAGTTGGGCGGCAAAAACATAACAGAAATTTGGGAGTCGTCACTTGCTAATTCTACTGGACGACCAGGTGCATTATCCAGAATCAAAACAGCTTTTGGTGGCAAGTTTAATTCCTTCATCTTCCGACGCACGGCAGGATCAAAAGACGTATGAAACCATTCCGTGAAGATTTCCCTCGTTACCCATGCCCTATTTTGTCCCTTGTAGATGACTGGAATGGTACTGCTTCCAAATGAACGTGGCTTGTTTGATTTTCCTAAAACTAACAATTTTAATTTGTGAGTACTTGTAGAATTAGAGAATGGCATAAATGTAATTCGCTCTTTATATTGTTTTCTTCCTGGTGCTGAATTTTCTCCGGCATGAGCCAATGTTTTCTGCGGCAACATTTTCCAGAAGAGGCCGCTTTCATCCGCATTGTAAATTTGATCCGCTGTAAGTTTAAGTTCTTCAATTTTCTTAAGAAGCCGATGTTTGAAAGGCTCAACAGCCGTAGGGTCAGTAGATAACATTTCCCCTGATATGGATAATTGGCGGATACCATAACGATTTTTAAACTTTTGAAGCCAACCAAAGCTAAAATAATTTTAGCTGTTAGGTCATAAAAACGGATATATATATAATGTTTTGTAAGCTAACATACCTCTAGACCTCTCCTGTAAAAACCAATTATAAACAGCCTTTTCAACATCAGGGTAGACACTTAATTTGAGACTTCTCCGATTTTTAGCTACATTGTCTAAGGTGGCGACATATCCAAGTATTTTCTGGCTATTTTTTTTTAAATCGGATATTGTGGACTTTCCAACATTGCATTTTAAAGCCGTCCCTGTGACAGTCTCACCAGCTTGTAACCTTTTTAAAATTTTAATTTTGTCACTCAATTTTAAACAAGTACGCTTTCTTTTCGGCATCGCGAACGCTAAAATCTTCAAAACGTATGTCCAGCTCAAACACGCATCAACTTGACAGAATAACTAAGATGCGTACGTGACCGATTACACGACGCCGCGCGGCTCGCCAGTTATATATTCGATTGGTGGGGACGACGATTTTAGATCGAAAGAGCGGTGTTGTTCGGTTAATCGAGGCTTGTTCGGATAAGGGCATCAGTTTGTTCGGGTGCGGTTAACTGGATATTCGGAAAATCTGGATATTCGGGTATATATATATATATATATATATATATATATATATATATATATATGTATAAAAATATATATATTTATAAGAAGATACCTATATGCATGGTATCCAATTCTTCGTTAGCAATATGTATATTGTTTCACACACACACACACACACATACACACACACACACATCCGAATAGACATAATATTTTGCTCAAAATATGATTTTCGTATTCTAGAGAACCTAAAACTTATATTTTTCGAATGTTTTTGCAAATTAAATACATCGCCTATATAACCTATATAGGTATAGTGTCTCAATAATACAGTATATTGGCTGTTATATGCGTAAGTAACAAAATGTACATTGTGGCAAGCTTGTAAAAATAGTAAAGATATCTTAGTTCATAATATTATTGTGTATTTGAGTACTTTATGGGCCTTGATCTCTTCTGCTGTAACGAGATAGCAAATGCGTATGAGATAATGAATTTTTTTTAGTTTTTAGTGCGTTTTAGTGTGCAATATAACAACTGCATATCAGCTACAGTATTTTTTCTCAGGAACTTTGATAACAATGTCGAAAAGGATGGATCGCTATTATAACTACAACAATAAATCACGGTTACTTTGACACAATATTTTTTCCGTTAGCCCCGAGTTTCTGGTTTAGCGATTTTACCGATTTTTGTATATCAAATTTTGTCTTATAATTAATAAAAAAATTTACTTATTTTAAACACGCTTTAAAATTGGAAGAAGTATTCTATAATTATTTATTTATAGCCTACAAAATTACAAATGTACTAAAAAAGTAAGCAAAAAAATGGTGTCAAATCTAATAAAAAAATTTTTAAATTAAAATTCACTGGCTAATATCCAGGAGCCAGTGGCAAAAGCTTTGAGAATGGGTATCAGGAATGTACAAAAACTTGTGCATGAAAAAAAAAACATAATTCACTTCCGAAAAAGATTAAGAAATGTACACGAAAAAATCCAAAGGCAAAAAACTTAAGTTACCATGTAAAAATGGATATTCATAATGCAATTTATGATTTATACACGTCAAAGACTAATATTATATCATCATCATATATCATCACTTAAAAAGTCCTCATCTTCTGAGTCGTCCTCAAATGGCGCAATGATCATTGATGCTATTTCGACATCTAGAACTAGATTTTGCCATTAAAAGAAGTTTTAGTTTCAGCATATTGGGTAACGGATTTTGTTTTATTAGTCAGTCAAAAATATCACTTTTCTTCCAGGATGAAGTAGGTTGTTTATTTAATATTCTTGAATAATAAAATGCATTGTCCAGATTAATTAAAGATGGAGCATCTAAATTTGGAATCAGTTGTTCTTTTAACCACTTTTCAAACAGTTCACAGTTATTGATATTATCATAGTAGTCCAAACTTTTGGATGTTGAAAGAAACAGTAAAATGGCACCTGGGAGAAATCCTGTTGAAGAACCTGCATGCAAAATGATGAACCGTTTTCCCGTCCCACATCTCTTTTTTCTCTTGACACTTTTATAGACTCGTCCTGCCAAGATTTCGAACCACTCACATTAGAAAATATCCAAGTCTCGTCTAAAAATACCACTTTTCTAAATTTTAAATTAACACTTTCCATGTATTTCTTTTAAAACTGGATACGCTGACTTGCTATATGTGGCAACTCGCATAAAAATCTTCGATTACAGTCCTTTTTATATCGAAAACACAACATTTGTATTAATTTTGACAACGATTTTAGTCCATTTTATATATATAAATTGTAAATTGCATAACGAACATCCATTTTTACATTGTCACTTAAGTCTTCTGTCTTTGGCTTTTTTCGTGTACATTTCTTAATCTTTTTCGGTAGTAAATTATGCTTTTTTTCATGCATAATTTTCTGCACAGTCCTTATACCGATTCCCAGAGCTTTTGTTACTGTCTCCTGGATATTGGCTGGTGAATTTTCATTTTCGTAATATTTTATTAGATTTAATACCATTTTTTTCGTTTGTGGATGCAAAAAACCCGAAAATTGTTTTCTATTAATCATTTTGTCACTGACTTGTCAATCTGACTTTGAAGTGACATCGCTCAAAGATTTTTGCAACTGCTAGTATTTATATGTTTATACTCTTTTTTCATGTGAAAATATCATAGGTCTATCTAATTCATCTTTACGTAATAAAAGAAAAACAAACTTAAAAAGTTTGTCGTTGATAAATCGTATGACCCGCACGATAACAGTTCTTTTGACTATATCACGTATCTACGTGCTGTAAGACCTCCTCCAAAATCCTATGAACTATATGTCTGATATATATATATATATATATATATATATATATATATATATATATTTATATATATACCAAAATAAAACATGACACCCCAACTCCAAAGCGTCCTTGTTGCGCTTTTTCAAACATTAAATGGTGATTTTCACTATGCCAGTTCCTGGTATTGTGACGATTAAAAATTCCCGCACTTGAAAAAAAGCATTCGTTTGACTAGATAACAAGTCTGCCAAATAAATCGTTAGCTTCGATTTGTTGCAAATACCTGGCAAAACAGTACCCGGCGCTCGGCATCGCCAGGATGCAAATGTACTATATTAAATTTGTATGGATGGTACTTATATTTCCTCAAGATCATCTGACCGTCAGTTTTTGGCACACCAATTTTCTTCTCAATTTTTCTACATGAGGACGAAGGCGTTCATATGCTGCCATTATTCGAAGATATTGATATTAAATAAAAATGCCAAAAGAACGTTCAAAAACTGCTTTATAAACCAAAAGTCGATTCAAAAACCGATGGGACATATATTTGACAATTATTTTTGTTTAAAATTACGTTGAAAATTTTATACCTGTAGTTTTTAGCTAATCAGGCGCTTTCTTTTTGACATTTCAGGGCGTCGGGAAATTCGCCATATTTCCGACGTCGTTCAACTTACGGGGATGCGGTTTGCGTTGTTTTATTAAGAAATGATCACTTTAGTTATGTTTTTAATTTCGTGGCAGAAAAGTTTACGAAAATGTGGAAAAATAATTTTCAAAGTAAAAATTTAGTCATATCTCGGAAAATATTGATGACAGGTCACTACAAATGGTTTTAATGCATTTATTAGCTCAAGATACATATAGAAACACATTTTTTTAAAGCGTTTTCCAAAAAAAAAATTCTTTTAATTTTTTCGGTGTATGTACAGGGTGATCATTTATAATGTCCCCCCCCTCTAACTTTTTTATTTGACGTTTGTTAGAAAAACGTCAAATATAAAAGTTTCACAAAAAACAATAAGCTATTTGCAGCATACATTTTTATATATACAGGATGTTGCCGAAATCACCCACAGATAAAAGTTATATTTTTTTAAATGGAACACCCTGTATATTATACGCTAAATTAAATCCTATGAAAATTCTGCATATTTTTTGTATAACATGTCCTATACCCAAATACAATAGTTTTCGAAATATCTGCGATTTTATCATTCAGAAATAAAAACATTATTCTAAAGCTTATAATTTAGCTTAGGTGACTGTGATGTAGATCGATACCAACAAACAAAATATTTGTTTATAAGTGACAGTGACAGTTACTCATTTAGCAACATTATACGTTCTTTTTATTGTAAAATGCCTTATTCGGAAAGAGAAAAACAATTAATTTTGGAAATTTTTATTACAACAAACATCCAGACTAGCGAGAAAAAAGAAAACATTGGAAATTGATGAATGCAGTGATTTAAACATTTTACTAAAAGTGGAAGAAAAGCCCAATATTTCCATAAGAAAAATATCGGGAAGCCTGAAAGCTTCAAAAACAAAAAAAACTTCTAAAACTTAATTAATAATTTAGATAATAATATAATACATTTATTCTTACAAATGGAATTGTTCAACTGGTCCCCCGTTTTCTTCAATACATTTGATGTATGTTCTTCATAATCGATCCAAAGCGGCAGTGATAGACTGGGAATATTCTTGATTTAGAATTTGAATTTCCGTTCTAATCAAGACTTTTAAGTGTTCTTTATTTTCGATGTTATTTGCGTTCACACGATCTTTTAGAGTTCCCCATAAAAATGCATCCATCGGCGTCAAGTCAGGACTGTTAGGTGGCCAGTTTATCGTACCATTTTTTCCAATCCATTCCGTGAACTGTTGGTTTAAATACGACACAATGAGGAGGAGCACCATCTTGTTGGAAGACGAGGTTTCTCAGTTGCTCCAATGGGAGCTCATCCATGTAGTTTTCTAATTCGTTCCGGAGAAAATTCATATAACCATTACCGTTTAAAGTATCTTCGAAAAAATGAGGGCCTATTATTTTATTGTTTAAAATAGAACACCACACATTAACAGTTTGACGTCTTTGAAATTGAAATTCCCTGTAGCAATGGGGATTTACTGTGGCCCACTGTCTGCTATTTTTTCGATTTATCACTCCACTAGTAGAAAACGATGACTCGTCGGTCCAAAAAACATTTTTTAAATAAGCTTCATTTTCATTAACTTTTTCCAACATTGCATGGCAAAATTCAACCCTTTTTTCTCGATACCTGGGCGTTAATTTTGTGGTAGGCCTAATTTTGAATGCCTTGTATCCTGCATTTTTGAGAGTGGTTTGAATCCTCCCATAAGATGTATTTTTTGGATCAATAAGCTCTTCTCTCAGGCTTCCCGATATTTTTCTTATGGAAATATTGGGATTTTCTTCCACTTTTAGTAAAATGTTTAAATCACTACCTTCATCAATATCCATTGTTCTCTTCTCTCTCGTTAGGCTGGATGTTTGTTGAAATTTTTCATAAATTCGATGAAAGGTTTTTTTGTCCGGAATGTGCATCCGGGGGTTAATTACACGTAATTCTCTTTGAGCCAATTTAGCACTCTTATTTGCTTTGATAAAAATTTCCAAAATTAATCGTTTTTCTCTTTCCGAATAGGGCATTTTACAATAAAAAGAACGTATAATGTTGCTAAATGTGTAACTGTCACTGTCAGTTATAAACAAACATTTTGTTTGTTGGTATCGATCTACTTCACAGCCACCTAAGCTAAATTATAAGCTTTAGAATAAATCGCAGATATTTCGAAAACTATTGTATTTGGGTATAGGACATGTTATACAAAAAATATGCAGAATTTTCATAGGATTTAATTTAGCGTATAATATACAGGGTGTTCCATTTAAAAAAATATAACTTTTATCTGTGGGTGATTTCGGCAACACCCTGTATATATAAAAATGTATGCTGCAAATAGCTTATTGTTTTTTGTGAAACTTTTATATTTGACGTTTTTCTACCAAACGTCAAATAAAAAAGTTAGAGGGGGGGACATTATAAATGATCACCCTGTACATGCAAAAATGGTTAAAAATTTTTCAATCTCATATTAACATCAAAATTTTTTTCTTTACTAACTCGGTGTCCTAGAAACCGAAAAAAACTTCAGTTTTGCCCTAGGATGAATGCAGGACCTTCTACTGCTACCAGAAAGTCCGAAATATCCGGCGTGGGGCGCTTTTTGCATGACTTCGGGAAAAGCGCTACAACTTTTTTCCATTTTTTGGCGCCCTTTACGCCATTCGATTCAGAAAGATCGAGTCTATAAACACTGAAATTTTCAAATTTTTTCGTCTGCTCTGCTGCAATCTATCGCGAAAGTTGACGTATATTTTTCATGACGTGACATGCAGGGCGTCGGGAAAATCGCCATATTTCCAACGTCGTTCAACTTATGGGGATACAGTTTACGTTGTTTTATTAAGAAATGATCACTTTTATTACGTGTTTAATTTCGTAGTAGGGAAATTTAGGGAAATGTGGAAAAATAATTTTCAAAGTGAAAATTTAGTCATATCTCGGAAAATATTGATCACAGGTCACTACAATTTATTAGCTCAAAATACATATAGAAACTTATTTGTTTAAGCGTTTTCCAAAAAAAATGTTCTTTTAATTTTTTCGGTGAAAAAAATCGCATACATACACTTGCAAAAATGGTCGAAAATTTTTCGATCTCATATTAACATCAAATTTATTTTCTTTACTAATTCGATGCCCTAGAAACCGAAAAAAACATCAGTTTTGCCCTAGGATGACTGCAGGACCCTCTACTGCCACCAGAAGGTCCGAAAAATCCGGCGTCGGGTTGCTTTTTGCAGGACTTCGAGAAAATCGCTATAATTTTTTCCCTTTAAGAAATTTTTAGCCCCCTTTATGCAATTCGATTCAGAAAGATTGAGTCTATAAACACTGAAATTTTCAAATTTTTTCGTCTGCCCATCTGTTCAGAATCTATCGTAAAAGTTGACGTATATTTTTCAAGAGGTGACATGCAGGGCGTCGGGAAAATTACTATATTTCCAACGTCGTTCAACTTACGGGGATGCGGTTTGCGTTGTTTTATTAAGAAATGATCACTTTTATTATGTGCTTAGTTTCGTTGTAGGGAAATTTACTGAAATGTGGAAACATAATTTTCAAAGTGAAAATTTAGTCATATCTCGGAAAATATTGATCATAGGTCACTACAAATGGTTTCAATGCATTTATTAGCTCAAAATACATATAAAAACATATTTGTTTAAAGCTTTTTCCTAAAAAAATGCTCTTTTCATTTTTTTGGTGAAAAAAATCGCATACTTGCAAAAATGGTCGAAAATTTTTCGATCTCATATTAACATCTAAATTTTTTTCTTTTCTAATTTGATGCCCTAGAAACCGAAAAAAACATCAGTTTTGCCCTAGGATGACTGCAGGACCCTCTACTGCCACCAGAAGGTCCGAAAAATCCGGCGTCGGGGTGCTTTTTGCAGGACTTTGAGAAGATCGCTATAACTTTTCCCTTTAAGAAATTTTTAGAGCCCTTTACGCAATTCGATTCAAAAAGATTGAGTCTATAAACACTGAAATTTTAAAATTTTTTCGTCTGCCCATCTGTTCAGAATCTATCGTGAAAGTTGACGTATATTTTTCAAGAGGTGACATGCAGGGCGTCGGGAAAATCACTATATTTCCAACGTCGTTCAACTTACAGGAATTCGGTTTGCGGTGTTTTATTAAGAAATGATCACTTTTATTACGTGTTTAATTTAGTTGAAGGAAATTTAGGGAAATGTGAAAAAATAATTTTCAAAATGAAAATTTAGTCATATCTCGGAAAATATTGATCACATTTCACTACAAATAGTTTCAATGCATTTATTAGCTCAAAATACATATAGAAACATATTTGTTTAAAGCGTTTTCTAAAAAAAATGTTCTTTTCATTTTTTTGGTGAAAAAAATCGCAAAAAAATTACAAAAATGGTCGAAAATTTTTTGATCTCATATTACCATCAAAATTTTTTTCTTTACTAATTCTATGTCCCAGAAACCGAAAAAAACATCAGTTTTACCCTAGGATGACTGCAGGACCTTCCACTGCTATCAGAAGGTCCGAAAAATCCGGCGTGGGGCGCTTTTTGCAGGACTTCGGGAAAATCGCTATAACTTTTTTCCCTTTAAGACATTTTTGACGCCCTTTACGCCATTCGATTCAGAAAGATTGAGTCTATAAACACTAAAATTTTCAAATTTTTTCCTGTGCCCATCTGTTCAGAATCTATCGTGAAAGTTGACGTATATTTTTCATGACGTGACATGCAGGGCGTCGGGAAAAACGCCATATTTCCAACGTCGTTCAACTTACGGGGATGCGGTTTGCGCTGTTTTATTGAGAAATGATCACTTTTATTATGTGTTTAATTTCGTTGTAGGAAATTTAGGGAAATGTGAAAAAATAACTTTCAAAATGAAAATTTAGTCATATCTCGGAAAATATTGATTACAGGTCACTACAAATGGTTTCAATGCATTTATTAGCTCAAAATACATATAGAAACATATTTTTTTAAAGCTTTTTCCAAATAAAATGTTCTTTTCATTTTTTCGGTGAAAAAAATCGCATACATCATACACTTGCAAAAATGGTCGAAAATTTTTCGATCTCATATTAACATCAAATTTTTTTTCTTTACTAATTCGATGCCCTAGAAAACGAAAAAAACATTAATTTTGCCCTAGGATGCCTGCAGGACCTTCTACTGCTACCAGAAGGTCCGAAAAATCTGTCGTCGGGACGCCTTTTGCAGGACTTCGGGAAAATCGCTATAACTTTTTTCCCTTTAAGACATTTTTGGCGCCCTTTACGCCATTCGATTCAGAAAGTTTGAGTCTATAAACACTGAAATTTTCAAATTTTTTCGTCTGCCCATCTGTTCAGAATCTATCGTGAAAGTTGACGTATATTTTTCATGACGTGACATGCAGGGCGTTGGGAAAATCGCCGTGTTTCCAACGTCGCGTCGTTCAACTTACAGGGATGCGGTTATCAGAAGGTCCGAAAAATCCGGCGTGGGGCGCTTTTTGCAGGACTTCGGGAAAATCGCTATAACTTTTTTGCCTTTAAGACATTTTTGACGCCCTTTACGCCATTCGATTCAGAAAGATTGAGTCTATAAACACTGAAATTTTCAAATTTTTTCGTCTGCCCATCTGTTCAGAATCTATCGCGAAAGTTGACGTATATTTTTCATGATGTGACATGCAAGGCGTCGGGAAAATCGCCATATTTTCAACGTCGTTCAACTTACGCGGATGCGGTTTACGTTGTTTTATTAAAAAATGATCACTTTTATTACGTGTTTAATTTCGTAGTAGGGAAATTTAGGGAAATATGAAAAAATAATTTTCAAAGTGAAAATTTAGTCATATCTCGGAAAATATTGATCACAGGTCACTACAAATGGTTTCAAAGCATTTATTAGCTCAAAATACATATAGAAACATATTTGTTTAAAGCGTTTTCTAAAAAAATGTTCTTTTCATTTTTTTGGTGAAAAAAATCGCAAAAAAATTACAAAAATGGTCGAAAATTTTTTGATCTTATATTACCATCAAAATTTTTTTCTTTACTAATTCTATGTCCCAAAAACCGAAAAAAACATCAGTTTTGCCCTAGGATGACTGCAGGACCTTCCACTGCTACCAGAAGGTCCGAAAAATCCGGCGTGGGGCGCTTTTTGCAGGACTTCGGGAAAATCGCTATAACTTTTTTGCCTTTAAGACATTTTTGACGCCCTTTACGCCATTCGATTCAGAAAGATTGAGTCTTAAGGAAAAAAATTTAGGGAAATATGAAAAAATAATTTTCAAAATGAAAATTTAGTCATATCTCGAAAAATATTGATCACAGGTCACTACAAATGGTCTCAATGCATTTATTAGCTCAAAATACATATAGAGACATATTTGTTTAGAGAGTTTTCAAAAAAAATGTCTTTTCATTTTTTCGCTGAAAAAATCGCATGCAAAAATGGTCGAAAATTTTTCGATCTCATTTGCCATCAAAACCTTAGGATGCCTGCAGGACCTTCTTCTGCTACCAGAAGGTCCGAAAAATCCGGCGTCGGAGTCTTTTTGCATTAGAATGAATTTCGGAAAATATTGATCACAGGTCACTACAAATGGTTTCAATACAGCGGCACCGGAGAGCTATACAAAATGGACTATTTAGGAAAAGTCCTGGATTATATACAGGGGATGCACCAAAGTTCCCAAGAATGGGTATATTTTTAACATTACCCTGTATTGAAAGGAAACTAATATATCTAAGCCCGTAGGGTATTTTTTTAGGAAACAAGATATTTTTACGTAGATCGTGACCCAATGAAAATAAGAAATAATTAAAAAAACTTGACATGTCAAGAAAAAATTATTTTCCCCTTAACTTCCGAACCGCTTAAAATTTTTAGATATGAATTTCACAGTTTCTTGTAACTTTTTACTGATATTTTTACGTAGATCGTGACCCAATTAAAATAAGAAATAATTAAAAAAACTTGACATGTCAAGAAAAAATTATTTTCCCCTTAACTTCCGAACCGCTTAAAATTTTTAGATATGGGTTTCACAGTTTCTTGTAACTTTTAATGTCGTAATTTATTTTAGAGAAATATCTCGCAGCTGTCCAGAAAAAAACGTGTAGTACCTATTCCTAACTTTTAAATAGCTAATTAAGAAATCATGGTTCTTGGTATTAGACCGTATCAAAATGGAATCACTTTCCGACGTTTCGCCTTCGATTGCACGAGGCATCTTCAGGGATCTTCACTTCACGAGATCGGAACACTGAATGAGCTCGGAGAAAACCAGGCCGGCTATTTATAGTCGACCTGTGTTTACCGAAGCGTGGCTCGGTGTAACGATCAGTTTCCACGTATGATGTAGACTGAAGCCCGTATCTCTATTAAAATTGTTAGGATGCTTATAAATTTCAATAGATTCTCTAATTTTGCGTTTATAGAGTCCCGAAACCGATGCAAGAACTTTGGTTTCTTTTACATTTATGACATGCCCAGTAGAGTGTTGGTGTTCAGATACAGCAGATTGTACAATTTGTTTCTTCCTGACACATCGTTCATGTTCCTTAAGCCTAGTCGAAATGGATCGTCCAGTTTCTCCAATATAAACATCACCACAGGAACAAGGAATTGCATATACTCCTTCCGTTTGAAAAGGAATAATGTTCTTTGGCGATCTCAAACATTGTCCAATTTTCTCGTGTGTGTTGAAGATTGTACGTTTGTTTGACCGGCGAAGTAACCTTGCAATCTTGTCTGTGGTTCCGTGTATAAATGGAAGAACTACATTTCTTATCGGTAATTCCTTATTAGTATCATTTCGTGGAGTTGGATTATTATATTTTCTAATTCATCGTATAATATCATCAGTGCAATATCCATCCCCTCTTAAAGCTTGAGTCAGTTTCTCTGTTTCCGATTGTAAAGAATTTTAGTCACAAATCGCGAGAGCTCTGCAAACCAATGAATTAATGAATGATTGCGTTTGTGCTGGATGATGATGGGAATTTGCATTTAAGTATCCGTTCATATGCGTTGGTTTTCTATAGACAGAATGTCCCAAGGAACCATCCCCTTTCCTTTGTACAAGAACATCTAGAAAGGGAATCGTGCCTTCTGATTCAATTTCCATTGTAAATTTTATGTTAGCATGTTGTTGATTTAGATGATCAAGAAACTCAGGGAGGTTTTCTGGACCATGTGGCCATATTACAAAAGTGTCGTCTACATATCTGAACCATGATTTTGGTTTTAGTGGAGACCACTCTAAGGCTTCTTTCTCAAAAGCTTCCATGAAGATATTGGCTACCACCGGTGATAGTGGAGATCCCATGGCTGCTACTGAGGTTTGCTCATAGAAAGTTCCTTGTAAGACAAAATACGTTGATGTAAGACATGCTTCAATTAGATCTAAAAGTGAGTTATCAATACTATTATGGTGAAATAAGTCTGATATTATGGAAATTGAATCATTTATAGGCACATTCGTATACAGCGATTCTATATCGAAACTGACTAAGGCATCTTTGGGATCTAATTGGATTGATTTAAGTTTTTCTACAAAATGCGTAGAGTTTCTAATATGTGAATGTGTTTTTCCTGTAAAATTATTAAGAATATTTGAAAGATATTTACCAATTTTGTAAGTAGGAGATCCTATTGCACTGACGATAGGTCGAAGTGGTACATTAACCTTATGTATTTTAGGTAGTCCGTAGAACTGCGGGATCCTTGAGCTTGGCCTTAACATCTTCTTCTCTTCTGTTGGTAGGTTGGATGCATTTATAAAGTTGGTTATCCGTCTTTCAATTTTGTTGGTCGGGTCTGCTTGGATCACTCTGTAGGTGTTGTCGTCCAAAAGTAGTTGTATTTTCTTCACGTAATCTGTTTTGTCCATGACGACAGTGGCATTTCCCTTGTCCGCTGGAAGGACCAAAATGTCTGTATTGTTGTTTAATGTTTTTATTGCCGTTCTTTCCGCAGCTGATAGATTCGACTTCTCGTGAAGTGAAGATCCCTGAAGATGCCTCGTGCAATCGAAGGCGAAATGTCCGAAAGCGATTCCATTTTGACTAAAATAGAGCTTTCGTTCCATGTTTTAAATAGCTATTTTTTTTTTAATGAGATTTGTGCAGATAAATATATAGCATATATATCCATAACCGGATGTATCGGACTAGCGGACGTTTGTTAATCAAAAATAGCCGTCAAGGCTATGATAATAGTAAAATAGGATCGAGTATAAGTGAGTAGGACTAGACACCCAAGGTCACGCACATGACAATACACTTAGAGGGACAACCTGACATATTACAGAGCCTACAGCAGTCCAACAAAACAACCTGATATATTACTTGTTACGTTGTCCGAACGACGTGACTTTTATATTAACATTTAAATTTTAATGACGTGTGCCAAGAAACTTGTCATGGATTCCATGGCTAACTTCAAAAAATATTTTTTTGAACGATATTTAGCACCACTTTACTCAATGAGGTCTAAAAGAAATTCCATGTCGTTGACTTTACTCGTAATAGAATATGATATACAACGATTTCCCTTTACTGTAGTACAAAGATTGTTTACGTGATAAATTCTTACAGCTAACTTTAATTCGCTGTATTATTTTAATACAAGTAAAGGCTAGGGAACTTAAAAAAATAAGTATATTGTTTTCATGTGCATAAAATGTTCTTACCGAATCTCCCTGGCACTTGAATTAAAGTAATAATTCAAGCTCTAGGGAGATTATAAGTGAACATTTTTAGTGTCAGTCATACTTTGAATGACAGAATGAGGATTATTTTAGATCCTATAGAAATTCTTATTATCAGCAAATCTCTTCTAAGATTTAAACTGTTTGAGTTAGAGTAACTTTGTATTCTTCATCCTCAAAAAACAATAAAAAATTTTCAACTGACAATATTTTTTGTTTTATGGGTGATGCAGAGATAATTTTTATCCAAGGTTTTGCTAAAATAATATTTGCAACTTTAATCCAATAGACAATGAATTTGTGGCATTACCTGTTAGTTTAAATTCATTATACATGAAAGAATTTTCTCACCTGTATTTGTAATTAAATTGTGTGCCTGCAACAAATAAAACTCTTCGGTCTGAAGATAATTAGAATTAAAAAAAGACTACGAAAATATTTTATATTCACAGAAATTTCCCGTTAATGAATTTGCTTCTGCACATGCCCTTCGACGGGACCGAAGCTAAATTAAACTTTGGCGATACTATTAGTAAAATGCGGTACACGAAAGAAAACCGGGCGGTCCTTAAAATAAAGGTTCATAGTCTTAAGCAAGCGGAAAAGTAAAATTTGTGTACGCAAATAAATTTTATGTTTTTTTATTTGTTGTAATAGTTTGCCGCTTCACCTATAAAGTGCGCCAGCTAAGCGGTACGGAAAATTAATCGAGGATTTAGTAAATTTCGCACTGGTCCACTTGTAATTGGGATGTGCCAAGAGTCTCCATGCACTTGCCCCTAGAAGGTTCAAGCCATTTCCAGTGGTGCCTATACATTTCGAGCACTTGTTTTCATTTCTATATAAATGCGTTGCGTTGAATTTGAATTATTATTTCGAAGTAACGATGGCGGGCAAAAGAGAAGCTGAAAATAATAGTTTGACTATTCCAATTCAAAATCGAACAGAACGCGATGCACTTTACACTGGTGTTTCGGAAAGTAGTGTAATAAAAATTCAAAGAGAACATAAAGATCGCTCATGTTCTACTTCACCTTAAAAATCTCCTGGTAAAAAAAGACCGCGATTATCATACAAAGATAAAATTGACGATGGTGATTTTCAAGTAATTCGACGAACATAGAGGATTTTTATATAAACTTGAAGAAGGTTCCGACCTGCAAACTCCTACTTGGTGCTGTAAAGAACAAAATAGATTTTTCCGTACGGGTATAAAAGCTTAAATCGGCTTTTACGATCAAATGGTTTTGTTTGGCGCAAGTGCCAAAATAAACGAAAATTGCTAATTGAGAGACCAAATATTTTTCACTAGCGGGTGAAATATCTATCAACTGTAAGGCAATATAGGCAAGAAGGATGCAATATTGTGTATCTAGACGAAACCTGGGTAGATAATGATATGACAGTGAACAAATGCTGGCAAAGTGAAAGTGTTACAGGTGTTGTTCAGGGAATCCACTCTAGTAGTCGCTTTATTATAGCTCAAGCTGGTTCAGAAGTCGGATTTGTTCCAAGTACTACTTTAGTTTGAATGAGATGAATAGAGATAATTTTGAAAAGTGGTTGGTCGAGAAGCTTCTACCTAACATTCCTCCCAAATCAGTCGTGGGTCATGTTAATGAATAACAGTGGCGGCTCGTGAGTATATTGAAGGGTGAGGCTACATGAGGTTAATTTTGTTTAAATGTGAATAAATTTCCACGTCACCCATGAGGTATTATTCTGCGACGCGTTGACCTTTTTTTTTAATGGAGGTCATCGCCAATAGCCCTACTAAACCATTAAAAACTAAAAAAATAAACTCTAAAAAAAGTAAATAAAAAGTAAACAAAACAAGTAAAATATGTACACCTATCACTAAAATATAGCGGTGATTGCGATAATAAAAACATAATTTAGTTTATTAAAACTTAAATAAATAGTTGTATGAAATAAGATAAAAAAACTACTTTTTGTACATTAAATCTATACGTCTGTCTTTTAAGGTTGCAAATTTATCTATAATTTGGTCCTAAAAGTTTTGGTCTTCACTAAGTTCTGACAGTAATTCCTGCTCTATTGACATCATTGCTAAACCCGAAAGCCGTTCTTGTGTCATTGTGTTTCTTAGGTAGGTTTTGATCCGTTTAAGACATGAAAAATTTCGTTCGACCGATACACTTGTTGCGGGAATAGTTAAAACTAAATTAAAAAGCTTATATGCTTCCGCAAAAATTGCTTTAAAATCTTTAAATAACAAAGCTAGACTTTTTTCGACATCTAAATTTGAAAATTGTTCATCCCTATACAATACAGAAAGCTCATTCTTTAATCTATCTCTGTCAAAAATGTTTGGATAATTTTTTAATAAATTATTTAATAAGTCGTCTGGAAAGCATTTAACATATTCCGAATATTTTGTGCAATCGACTAAAGCAAAGAAATTTAAATTATTTAAATTTTCAAACCGCGTCCCTAATTGAAGAATTATACAATAGATTATTTCGAAATATAATATTTTATATTTAGTAAAAATATCAAAGTCGCTAGAACATTGCCCTCGACGTGTGTTAGTTGGCAGAATAGTGGCTTTTTTAGCAATATTGAAAAGTTCTTTGAAATGTAGTAATTTATATCTAAATGCTTTAACTGTAATATTTGAAACAGTACATCAGTGCAACTAAAAATTTGTTTATAAATATGCGGTAAAAGACAAAATTCGAAATTATTAAAATGCTTTAGAAATCCTTTTGCACCATTAATAGATTCTGTTCCAGAACTTAAGTCATTAATAATAGTTTCAAATACTATAATTAAATTATCCCATTCATTAGCCACTAAGTTTAAAATTTTAGACCGTGTATACCATTGCGTTTCTACAGCTCGCGGAATTCTTTTACCTACTATCTGATTAAGCACGAAAGACCGTTTTGGTGATTGGTGGAAATAATTTGGTATTCCTAATAAAGTGGCAAAAAATATACGACTTTGGGTAATCAGTTTTGTTCCCTGTTGTAAAACTAGATTTAATCTGTGGGCGCAACAATGAGTAAACATAGCTAAAGGAGCAATAGATCTAACTTTTGTTTGAAGCCCATTTATTTCACCTGCCATAACACTAGCCCCATCGTAACACTGCGCGACCAATTTATTTTTAAAGTCATAAGGCTCTAAGGTGTTTTGTATTAAATGAAAAAGGCTCTCTGCTGTTCTATTATCGTTAACGTCAAAAAATCCTAAAAATCTTTCTTTTAAAGATCCGTTGGTCACATACCTAACTGTTATCGAACACTGTGATTTTTCTGTTATATCAGTACTATCATCCGCAATTACGCCAAAAAAACAACAATCGGTGTCATTGATTTCTTTTTTTATATATTCTTGAATATAGTCATGTATGCAACCAATTAGTTCATTTTGTATAGTCTTAGATTGTCCCGTAAAAATATTACCAAATTTAGCACAATGTTCAGTAAGTTCGGCATTTCTTTTTATTAAGCATGCAAATATTTCCTTAAAATTGCCACGGTTAAAAGAATCTGTTGTTTCATTATGACCTCGAAATGCCAAGTCCTGTTTACCCAAAGTAATAGTAACATCAATTAAATAATTTAATAATAAACGGTTTTTTCTTCTTCTTGCATTTTCTTGTAGTGCATCCGCAATAGTCGCCCTATTTTGCTCCAGTCTTGTAGGTGCTACCGAATTTTTAATATGCTCTCTTGAACTTTCATGCGATTTTATTGCTCGTGAAAAATTTTTTAAATCCGAATATCCGCCCCCTGAACTCCAATTATTTTTGACGCAACCTAATAAAATACAAGGCCAACAATATAAGCTTTCTTTATAAATACTTCCGCATAGCCACCTA
Source organism: Kuschelorhynchus macadamiae (assembly GCA_030620095.1). Lineage (NCBI taxonomy): Eukaryota > Metazoa > Arthropoda > Insecta > Coleoptera > Curculionidae > Kuschelorhynchus > Kuschelorhynchus macadamiae. Next base: position 1,793,863 of record JAUTXW010000344.1, read on the forward strand.
TAAGTTTCGTACCAAGATATTTGAAAAGTTCTTGAATATTTTTTACCTTGCCTCTTATCGTTAAATATTGCTAAAATTTTCGGCGTCGGACGGCTACCTAATATCTGTTTCTTTTCAGTTTCGCTTCTTCTTAAAAAAGGCGTTTCAATTAATGAAGCAATAATGTCGTGAATAGGATTCATTTCAAAAGCAAAAAGCAAATACAAAAAATGGAACGGTTCAACTTACCAAATCAAAACAAAAAAAAAACTTACTCACGCGTATTTATTCACCTTAAAAGACAGAACGCCCTCAATCAGCGATTATCGCAATCTATTTCCTATTTCTTTCTCAGCCGCACGCACCACGTAAAAAGAAGCCGTTGGAATATTTCGCTAGTCATGTGATTTAAATAACCAATAAAAGCATATCCAAGCTACAGATTTATCGCCTCAAGAATGCAATAGAAAACGCGTGCATCGGCAATCGCCATCCCGCTCTGTCGTAATCAGGTGACTCGCCGGCATCGGCACCGGCCGTTGATAAATAGGTCAGAAGTCGAAACTTTCCAAGCTAAAATTATTTCGCCTCATTCGAGACCACTTTCTTTAGGAATGGGTTTGCACGGATTGCACGGTCGGTTTTTTGATGTGGTCAGAATTTATTTTCTAAAATATTTATTATGGGATTATATTTTGTTTTTTTTTTAATGTTATTATGTTGTAAAACTGTTAAAAAGTATATTTCTAATTTGTAATAGATAAAAAGTTATATAAAAAAATTCTCTTTTCCTTTATTTTGGGGGTGAGGCGCGGCCTCAGAGGCCTACCCTGACGAGCCGCCTGAGGTAAATCGATCAAGAAAAATCAAAATTAAATCATTTTAAAATTTGAAAGTTCGCCGTTTTTGCAACACAAAAGGGATATAGAAGTGCGGTACACGAAAGAAAACAGACAAATATAGATAAAGGTTCATTAAGCATAGTTACATTTTTTAATTATCTGAAGTGCGTATAGTCAAAAAGGAGTGCCATATTATTTAAAGAACGACGGGACACCACTGGTTTAAAGAGATTTCTTGGCCGACCTTCCTAAACCAATTGACTCCGCCCGGTTTTCTTTCGTGTCTCGCACAATACTGTTGAATACATTTCGTTAGAATGGTCTGTAAATTTGTTAAGCAAATTGGAAAAGGCCTTGCCTCGAAGCGTTTATTATTTATTTTTAAAATAATATCGTTAATTTTCATTGAAAATACTTCTAGTTCCCCGGGTCAGTCTAACTCTAAGTAAACCTGTTATTTAAAATAAGTGTATACTCCCAATACGTAATAAATAATGTGTCCAAACATTTCACAATCCTATGTTAATTTCACTAATTTGATCTATTAATGCTCAATAACACATTGTAAATTAGACAAGACCTTGGCAATAAACAAACAAAATGTATAAAAAGATCTAAAATTATAATGTTTTCGGTGTTTAGCTACAGCAGGTGTTTTAACTACATGTTTGAAACATTTATTTCTCACGAAAAAGGTTCAGTTGTATTGCAATGTCATTTTAACTAAATTCAAATTTATTTGTGCATTAAATTTTAATTTTTACACAAGTCATAAAATTTAGTAAAGCTTAAAATACAAATTTTCAAATAAAATAGAAAGTAACAATAAAAATATACACTGTCATACATACACAACTTAAAAGTGAATGTTTGCCTCACAGCTGACCGACATTCTAAACCGCATATAGTTCTTAGTGCTTTCCTCTGTAATTTGAATACCCTCTCAACATCAGAAGAGTTTTCCCAAGCCATGATCATATAGCATGCCACAGATTGAAAGAATTCGTGAAATGCCTGTAGAACTACAAGAAAAGGAACAGGCTTTTTAAGATTTCGTAATGGAAAGATTGTTTTCGATTCCGCCACAGTGCTGGACCGATGAAACGGGACAAAGCATATTTTTGGTAAAATTCAAAGACGAATATTTTCGAAGCAAAAAAAGATTTTGATCTTATTTTTTCTGCATGTGATTGCGCAATCCCCCTACTTTCTTACCTCTAGGACATAATGGCTAGTTGCAATGACAACTGCACTATACAGGGAGTTATATGAAATCCTTTCATTAATTGCAAATTTTGTTAGTTACGAGAATCAAAGAAAAATAATTTTAGAATTTTTTGTTCACGGCAAAATGATCTATGGACGAATACCAAAAAACAATTTCTTCCGATTTTCTCTAGCTTCATTTGTTTTCACTGTACATGGTTTATTCGAGAAATTCGATATTTTTTCAAACATTAATCCATAATTCATGTTGTTATTACAAAGTAGGCATGGGATAAACTAATTTGGAGTCGCGATTTATGTCGCTAATACAACTAACACAAAGATATTATACAGGATAGATAGATAGACAAATGATCGGCAACTCAATGTCACTCTTAAACTGCACGTCTGTTACATTAACGGTTAAGATTTGTTGATTCTTATGAGAATATTAGGGAGAGTAGACCTTTTTGCCCAAACGGTTTTTTGATTTTAAGGCTACCTTCATTTGTCACGAAATAAACTGCAAACATTTTGAACTTGTTTACTTTTCGAATTTTTTTGTGTGTCAAAATGACACCAGGACAAAGAAACAAATAAAAAAACATTTCTGTCCAGTTAACTTATTTTAATGAATTTTTTGTGTACGAGGGCTAAGCAAGACTAACTACGTTTGCTTACAAATTAATTTATTTGCCTTTTTTTGCAGAAGAAACATGGGATAAATAAATTTTATGGTGTCGAGTGTAATACTGCTACATAATAAATATAAAAATAGAGTTTGGCAAATTCAAATAAGCACACACACTGTTCACCTTTTTTAAACTTTTACAATTTTTTTTGTTTAAACCACAATACCCGAAAATTAATTTGTTTATGAGATATTGACCCGTGAAAAATGACACTTTGTTAAGTTAAAACTTTAGACCAAACCACGAAACTTTTCAATTTTTTCTCCATCTCTTATGATTTTTTATAAAATAAGGGGGAGGGTATCTTATTTTGGACACCCCGCACAATTATGGAAAGGTTAAAATATGTTGATGCCCGTGTCAATAATAAAATACTAATTCTTAGTTTCAATCCTAGGTCGATGTGTCACGAAAAAAACGACTCACAAACAAAGAAAGTCCTTCGATGTTCCGGGAGCGAGTTTAATAGTCATATTTGTTTGCAGCAAATATGTTCAATAATATCAAAAATCAAAGTAGCCCTTACAAAAACCTCTCTGTATTAACAATGCAATTCCACGTCTGAACAGTGGTTTTTTAAAAGTTCTCCCAGTCTGACCTATAATAAACTTGATCGTGTCTCGATAAAATGGTGGACAAGTAAATTTCCTTACCGTTAGCTCTTTCGTTTCGTGTATGTTTTTACGACCAAGAACCACACAGAAATCGATATTTCTGTTTTTTTTCTATTTTTGCACAAATGTGCTGTCTTGTGCTCCAAAGTAGGCCGCATCTAATGTGATTTAGTTGCACCATAGTACTTACAGATGGCGCCACTGGTTGCCTATTTCCCTCATCGACTTTTAAAGTCGAATAACATGACACCTTGTTTGTGTCAGGGTTCGGGTATTTCGGTTATAATACTTACACCCAAGGAAACCGCCTGATGAGCCTGTCGGGGCAGATACCACGGTAGCAGATGGCACCTTGGCCCTTAAACAAACATAGCGTCATGTTTTGGGTCGCTTTTCAACAAAATGGTGAAGAAATAAATTTCCTTATCGTTAGTTCTTTCGTTTCGTGAATCTTTTTACGACCAAAAACCACACAGAAATCAATATTTTTATTTTTGCACAGATGTGTCGTCTTGTGCTCCAAAGTAGGTCGCATCTAAAGCGATTTAGTTGCACCATAGTACTTACAGATGGCGCCACTGGTTGCATATTTCCCTCATCAACTTTCAAAGTCGAATAACATGACACCTTGTTTGTTTCAGGGTTCAGGTATTTCGGTTATAATACTTACACCCAAGGAAACCGCCTGATGAGCCTGTCGGGGCAGATACCGCGGTAGCAGATGGCACCTTGGCCCTTAAACAAACATAGCGTATCCTTTTTTACGACCAAGAACCACACAGAACTCGATATTTCTATATACATGTTTGAAAAGACAGTATATATGTATTACTAAATGACTGTACTGAACTAAATTAGGGTCAAACTTTACGATTCCTAACAAAAGGAAGGATTCATCATGAAAGAAGTTCTGGGTGGAAATTTAAATTGCATTGAGAAGTATTGTAGATACATTACACGAAACAATTCAAATCGGTTAAAAACTAAACGTTTTAAAAGTGTAAAAAAGGGTCTACTTTAATTTGGCCTACAATTGGTGCTCATTCCCAATTTTGGCCGGTAAGGGGGTTGTCAGGCGAATCACGTTTTTTTTAAATAATCTTTTCGCCAAAATAATACAGACATTTATTATTAAACAATTTAGTGAAATTAAAAAGATGTGTATTGTGCGTGACATAGGTACCCTGACGTGATGCCATGAACAATAGTTAACAACATGCAAAAAGAAAATATTTAACAATGGCTGAAATATTATAATATTAATATTATCATAATATAATAATTTTCGTTCAGCCTTCACAATTTAATTTCAAACAGCAGTTCACTTATGCGTTTAACTTAATTTCACAAAACACCTGTTGTTTACTGGAAACTTAATTACGAAAATTAATATTTATAAATTATATGTTATTATTCTATATATTGCAAATTAAAATCGTTATTTCTGCACATGCATTTAATTGTTGTATATTGTGCCACTAATTACTAATTTAAAAACATTAGTTACTAATGTAAGCATGATACTAAATCTAGTTTTCCTCTCATATTAAGCAAAATGTTTTTTTTATCAAGATCCATCAAAATTAGGTGCCTTTTTCCCTTCCCTGGGCACCGTGGATCGTTCGAGAATCAGGTCAAAAAAATTTAAAAGCTAACAATCACTTTTTGAATAATTTTTGGTACACCTAGTAGATTTTGGGGCACTGATTCGAAGTCACATTTTTCGCCTACGTTTCGTCTCCGAGCTATCTGCATTCAAAAAGTACAGCGTGTCCAATTTTGCGTACTTTTGCAGGGTATCTCTGTTATTTTTATGGACAGAAAGTTGAGGTTTTCACGACAGTGTGCTACTTTTTCGTAAAACTAAAGATGCCGATAACAACATGTTCATAGCCCTTTTAGTTTTTAAGATACAGAGCTATATTGAAAATGTCGCATTTTCACACCCCTAGCGTCTCAACTATCAGATAACTTATCGAAATTGTGAAAACTGTTTCTTATATAACTTTTCCCGCAGAACTTATCGAACCCAACTTTGTTTTTTTAGATGGAACACCCTGTATTTATAAACTATACATTTTTTACCTTTCCAAAAATATATAATAGTATGCACTTTTTCTCAGAATCACACATTTGTACAGAGTGTTCGGATTTGGTTGCAAAAGCAGGGTATCTCGCTTATTTTTAAAGATAGAACCTTGCGGTTTTCACGAACCTGAGCTAATTTTTTGTGAAACTCATGAAGCCGTAAACAAAATTTTCATAGCCTTCTTCGTTTATGAGATACAGGGCGAAATAGAAAATTTTGCATTTTGGGAACCCCCTCGTATCTCGGTTATCCTTCAACTTAACGCAACGGAAAAACTGCTGCTTATGCAGTTTTTTACGCTGGATCCAGTGGCGTAGTCATATTTTTCATTTGAGTTGTTATTTTTTAGATATGACCCAAAGTTGTGTTTTTTTAAATGGGACACCCTGTAATTTGTCCAGAAATTCATTTGTCCTTTTAAAAGCTACTCAAAAATATGTAATAGTATGGGTCTATTTTAATAAACAACAACAAAAATCCTAATTTTTATAATTATCCCAAATTTTGCAGTAGGCCATGCAAAACAATGCTGCCTTTTATTTAAAGTCGTTAACAATATCTACATCCTAACAATAAATCAAAATAAATAAGTAATTGAATCTATTTATCAAAATATGTATTGATAATTTCGCACCAAAAAAGTACCACCTACCTGGATTTATGTAACACAAAAACAAAACAGTAATAAATTATTATGCAACAAGCCTTTCAGCAAAAATCAACTGTCGTAAAAGAACTGCAGTAACCAAGGAGATCAAAAGAACTATTCAAACTGATTTCCATTTTGTTCTATGCATGCTTCGCACAATTTTCGTATTCGTTTTAGGGAATTAAGCAAAATAACGGGATGATTTTGTAAGTAGCGAAAATTTTCTCTTATTGCATTTCCTAAATCTTGGACATTATCATAGTGGTCTTTGTAAATTCTATTTTCCAGATATCCCCCTAGAAAGAAATCTAAAATCGACAAATCTGGAGACCTAGGAGGCCATCTTATAGGTCCATTTGTTCCGGTCCATTGATTGGTAAAATTATTGTCCAGAAATAATCTCGTCATTCCAGAATTGTGTGCAGGAGCACCGTCCTGTTTAAAATAAATTTCGTTAATTTGCGCTAGAGGAACATCGTCAAGTAATTCAGGTATAGCTGCCTCTAAAATTTCTATATAGCGATTGGATGTTAGATTTCCCTCAAATATATAAAATTTTATATGTGTTCCTAATATGAAGCAGGACACATTTAGACCAAACCTGCCCTGCTGTCTTCTGGGAAATATTTGGTGTTGATTTTCCTGGGACCAGAATCTACTATTGTGCCTATTGAGTATACCAGAATTACTGAAATGTGCTTCATCTGACCATATAACCTTTCTTTCAAAATCTCTAACCATATCGCATCTTTCTCGAAACCAATTGCAGAAGACTACCCGACGCTCTGCATCCCCTGGCTGTAAGTGCTGCACGAGCCTAAATTTGTATGGGTGGTATTTGTGCTTTTTTAGAATTTCTCGAACTCTAGTTTTTGGAATAGCATTTCAATAGCAATAGTATTTCAACATACCTAAAAATTAACTATTTACCTGTTAAAATCATCTCAGAAGAACAAGCTAACATATCGTACTTTTCATAATGTTCGAAAGTTTGGTTTTCTTCCATAATAATACAAATATATTTTTACACAATAAATAAATACAAAAAACTAGCGCTATATTTTATATACGCGTACAAAATTGGGAAATGTCATTTGCTTCCAAGAAAACAAAAGAAAACGGCATCGTTTTGCATGGCCTACTGCAAAATTTGGGATGATAATTATAAAAATTAGGATTTTTGTTGTTGTTTACTAAAATAGACCCATACTATTATATATTTTTGAGAAGCTTTTAAAAGGACAAATCAATTTCTAGACAAATATACAGGGTGACCCATTTAAAAAAACACAACTTTGGGTCATATCTAAAAAATAACAACTAAAATGAAAAATGTGACTACGCCACTGGATCTATCGTAAAAAACTGCATAAGCAGCAATTTTTCCCTTTGCGTTAAGTTAAAGGATAACCGAGATACGAGAGGGGTCCCAAAATGCAAAATTTTCTATTTCGCCCTGTATCTCATAAACGAAGAAGGCTATGAAAATTTTGTTACGGCTTCATGAGTTTCACAAAAAATTAGCCCAGGTTCGTGAAAACTGCAAGGTTCTATCTTTAAAAATAAGCGAGATACCTTGCTTTTGCAACCAAATCCGGACACCCTGTACTTAGAGACAACTGACATCTACGTAAAAATGTTTTCTGTTTTTGTTGCCTGATAGATCAAGAAACTCTTCAAAAGGGTTGTTATACGCATTTATCTGTTTTGGTTTCTTTGCTTTACCTCGGAATATTTTTATTTATTATTTTTATTTATTATTTTTATTTACACTTAAACTCCATTACAAATTGGTTTATATTATTATATGTTTACTAATTTTATATTTGTGTTTGTCACGATATTTTTTTTTATATTTTCTGTTCTTTATAAGCTGTTATATTGGTTTGTAAAGCTATTTACTATTTTATTTAATTGTCTAATACAATATAAATTGTGAAATGGACAGTAAATGTATTTGATTTGATTTACTTTTTGTTATTTATTATGGCTTTAATACTGGTTTTATTGTCAAACCTGGTGCTAACCTAACGGGACCGATACAACTAATAGGTAAAAATCATTGAATGCCTTCTGATTCCTTATTGTTTATCGCATTTATTTTGTTTACTTTCTTATTCTAATCCGAACTATTTATTCTTACAGAATTCTCAGCCACTGAGTTCGTAAACAATCTGCTCGAAAAAGGCTCATGTTTGGCGTGTGATGAAACATCTAACTCTTTTAACAATGAGGGCTTACCAGAATATTATGATGAGGAGATGTATAAAAGGTAATGAATACAACTGTTCACTTTTCAGATACATTTTTCTTTTAAATTTAAATATTTGTGCGAAATCATTAAAACTGATAATAGCAAAGACATTGTATGTTAGTCTATTAAAGTAATACGTATCGGAACTCTGTGAGATCTAAAATAAGAGATTATCGATCTGACACTATCAAAAACGGAAACGTATGTGAAAGTAGAAAAGTTCTACGAGCTAAGCATAACACTGAGCGCCACCTTTTGGGGATTTGGAGAGTTTTGGCTATATATATATATATATATATATATATATATATATATATATATATATATATATATATATATATATATATATATATATATATATATATATTAACAATTATATTGACTGAAAAATTCCAAGGCAAGATATTGTATAAAATTAACACGATTATTATATATTTATGAGAAATACGCGTCTATTAGATGGTTATATGTACAGTTAATTATGTGTGAAATGTGTTGTCTATTTGGCCCTAATATGCATGCAAACACAATTGCGAGTAATTATAGAATGCATAATTGTATGAATAAATCGTTCGTGTCTGCTATTATTTACATAACATATTTTTAGAGCTTATTTAGTCATTGCAAAAAGGTAAGATGGAATTATTTATTCAATACGTTTATAGAAATTCATTGAAAAGGGTGTAAGTTTTATTTATGTTTAAAACTCTGCGCGATGATTTAACTGATAACAATAAGAAACAAAGTTCACATAAACAGAGGCCCGCAAATATTTCGTTTTCGAGAGACAGGGTTTTAAAATTATTAATAATAATGTCGTAGATATTTTTCAATAAAATTTGGTTCATTTCATAAAAGCTGATTAAAGTTTAGAAATTTAAACTTGCCATTCAAGAAAAAAATCAGAAAATAAAGAAAACACCTTTTATTTTTTTAAAGCCATTTAAAAGACGCCACAAATCCAATTACATCACTTAATTCACTAATATGATAGGCCATTTTTCAAATGAATGAACTATTTTACACCGATGTATTTGTTGCAAAGACTTTTTCTTCTAATTTAAAGTTTGTTTCAAAGAGAGAGGTTAAGCAAAAAAACCCTTGCATACACATCTCGACATAGATGTAATTTCATAATATGATTTTTAGAGGACAAGCTTACTTTTACAAAAACATATTTGGAATGTTCTTGGGAAATTTGCTAGGACTTCTTTGTGGACTGGCCATCAAGTCCAGCTTAGCTATTTTAATATTAACAAGGATGTCTAGCTCGGATCTGACAGCTTATAAACGATATTTAGCCACTATATTCCATATGATGATATGGTACGATAGCGAATTTATACCAGGATCTAGGTAAGTTATTACTCTTATTTAATTGTTGTACAATCTGGTGCGCTGAATGTTAATTTTTTTAAAGTTAATAGACATTTTTGAAAATAACATATTACTTGAAATTTTGTTAACAAATAAATAAAAAAAATTAAATTGATTTTAAATAGTAGGACTCTTACCATAACTAAGAAAATCAATTTTTAAATCATTTTTTAGGGTTTTAGTTATTAAAGCAGTAGGACTCTTGTCCTACTTTGGCATTTATTATCATTATAACTTCTGATAAACCATTTAATTGTCTTGTTATCAAAAGTTAATTTTTATCAACAAACATAAGCAACGGTTAGTAATTAAGGTTTAAGGAAAATGGGAACAATTCATATCTTTATTTATAATGAAATTTAGTATAGGTAATTATTATTCTCAATCAACTTCAACTATTCTAAATAGATACTACATTCGACAACCATGTCACTATCAGACAATGAAAATGGCTTGTTTGTATTTCCAGTTTTAAGAAGGCTATCGGCAGTTGTGAAGATATATTTAAAAAGAAAATAGTTTCATACAATGTCGGAAGGAGGAAAGATTTTCAAAATTCATAGATTCAAAACTTACTTCTTACCAACTGTGCTCTGGATATAGTTAATTTCCTAACAAGTGTGCAAAGTGATACTTTCCCGCACGCAAAAGCTGTTATAATATAAGCTGTAAGTGCGGGAAAGATACTTTGCGCAAGTGTTAGGAACAATATTTTTTCTACCAATGTTACAAATTTTACAAACTTTTTACCTGTTTATACAGGGTGTCCATAAGTAGTAATACACAACAAAACTGCAGGTCGTTAGGGTAAAAATATTGCGAATTAACCATACTTTGCTTAGTCCAAAAGTTGACCGTACCCAAGATACAGGGTGTCAAAGTTGTAATTTTAATTTACTTTTTTCTTCACAATTTATGAACAGGGTGACTGAACGGCATGAAATTGGGAATTGTGGTGTTTTTTAAAGCGAGAAATTCAAATCTGTACTTAGTTCTGATACTGCTTGTAGAGGGGGACACTTAGTGCATTAAATCTCTTTAAAATAACGTAACTTTTTTGTGTCACGGTGTATTGACCCAAATGTTAAAGATTATGCATTCTCCCCTTCTTCTACGCAAAAAAAGTATACTTTGTAAGTGTCCCTCAGAGTGGCCGTTTGCAAGATATTTGAATGGCTCGGGGCAATAAGGGACCTAAGCCACTTTTTTACTATTTTGAAAAAACGATGTTTAAGTATTTCAATTAAATTTCCCAATCATGTTTTTGCATATACCCAGAAATAAACAAGAGAAACACGTAAAATTATGTATTATATTTATTATGTAAAACATACAAAAATATACAAACAAGGAAAACCGAAAAAAATTAAATTTTTGAAACAATATGTGGATTATGCCTTTATTGGTTAAAGTGTTTCACTATCTTCGGCGCCATCAGTATTTTCATATTCGCATTCTTCTGAGTTAGGACTTTGATCTTCGGTTAACTGCGTATAGAAAGTTTGATTTATTGGGGGAATGAATTTAAGAAGTTTTCGGAGGTCTTGTATTTTCTTTGGATTGAGTGCTAGGCCCGCAATACTTTTGCGGCAAACTATTGTTTTTTAAAATGTTTTCATTTATGCGCAATCCTTTTTTGCCAACATTAACTTTTGCAAAATCTCCGTTTAATGCATATTTAACAAACATAGAATTTGGATCGTCAAATTTAAAGCAACGGATTTCAGCAAATTTTACAGGTTGTTTATCAACAGTAGTCTGTTTCTTAACTAAAGATATAAAATCAAAAGAAAAGAAATCACCACAGTTGTCCGTAAAAACAATGAGATGGTCTGCCGGGTTTTCTAGATTAATTAGATATTTTAATAAGATGCTGGCAATTTCTGAACTTCCTCGTTTTGCAATGGTTTCAGGCCACATATACATATGTGCTTTTTTGGTGACGCAGTTGTGGACACACAGATTGTATGTCCAGGCCTTTCGTAGATAAAAGGCTGGTCCAACACTTAGCATAGGTGTAGGCACAGCCTGCTGAAGATCAAACGCAATTACTTCCTTAAATTTACTTTCTTGATTGCTTTTTGTTTCTTGCTCAATATTTTCTTGCATTGCCTAGGCTCTTATTTGGTGTAATTCTAATTTTTGTTTCAGACCCTTAACAGCATTTTCGTCATATTTGTTTTGCTCAATGTCAATATTTATTGAGTTGCACGTAGCGCAAGTGTCGCTCTTGGGTAACTTGAAACCTATTTTATGCTCTGTGCAAAATATCCTTCTATACCGATCTTCGGTCACTGTTGGTAGGTTTCCTTTCTTTACACCAATCCAAATAATAGTCATTATATAGGCGAGATATGTTGAGATCTTGATTAAAGTATACTTTATTTGGATTAATTTTCCTACTATAATGACTAACGTACTTGGGTATGGAATTAATATGGTCATTTACAAACTTAATATTTTCCGCTGGCAATTTATTTGGTCTATTGGTGTGTTTCCTTCTTCCGTCTTTTTTGGGAGTTGACTGTCCCTGTGAAATTTGCTTGGCAATAAGTTTCATTCGTTTGGAAGAGTTTTGAAGACCGTGAATGGCAAGAAATTCGGTTTTTACATACTTTAGTATCAATGCCTTTAACTTTGACGTAGTACTCATTTGTATACTTTCTAGCAGACTCTTGTCTCTTGGTCTTCTTCTTATAACTTCGTTTTTTCTGTAGAACCTTCAGACTTGAAAATAAATACGTGTTCTGTTTCTCGTAGGTTTGGAGATTCCGGAAAGAATTAAATATACTGGTTTCCGTATTTTGAAGTAGCTCCCTGCGTTTCCTTTTACAAGTACACGCTTTTCCTAATGTTCTGGCTTCCACGACATTTCCTTTCACATTTTTATAGTTGGCGCATTACCTTTCTGGAATGACGTCATTTTTGGTTATTTTTGTTTGATTTATGTTAACTGACAGTGACAAAAACATTTTGAAAAAACTCATTGTCGTTTCTTTACAACAGTCAATGCCGGTTTTGGTTATGTGTCTTTCAGAATATATTCGTCAAAATTGACATTGATTTGTTGTGATTCTTTTTAAACTTTTGCAAGATGCCGCGAAGATATAATCAGCAATCACAGCTAATAGTTTTGAATATCTTGGCTTTTTTTCAATTGGAAAAAGAGCAAGCTAAAAATGGAATCCTTCCGCAAACTGATAATATAATTGAACCAGCTTCAAATGCAACAAAACTTAGCCATACAACAATCATAAATATTAAGAAAAGAGGAATAACGAGCGATGAATCCTTTACCTCCAGAATGTCTCAAAAGCAAAAAGAGGTAAAAACAAAAATTACAGATTACTTAAAGAACAAAATAAGAGATACGATCTACTGCATGTATGCGAAAAATGAATATGTTACAATGCAGACTTTGCTTAAAAAACTAAAAGAGATAAATGAATATTTTAATTTTTCCATCACCTCGCTAAGAAAATACGTAAAAAGTATTGGTTTTAAGTGGAAGAAATCAAATAATAGAAAATACCTGATGGATTTGCCCCACATCGTCCACAAGAGAATCAATTTCTTGAGGGAATATGTCAAAAATCAAAATCTAGGACAAGATGCTTATACCACCGTATTTATTGATGAGACTTGGATTTTTAGTAAAGGTTCGTTTAGAAACAGCTGGCAGGATAACACTATGTCTACAAGTTCTAAAAAAGCTAGTGAAGGTCATCGATATATTGTAGTTCACGCTGGATCAAAGGAAGGATTTATTAAGGGGGCCAGTTTAATATTTAAAAGTGGACTAAAAAGCGGAGATTATCATGACAATATGAACAAGCAAAATTTTGAAAATTGGTTTAAAAATCAGCTGGTACCAAATCTTCCTCCAAAAAGTTTGATAGTGATGGACAACGCAAGCTATCATTCCGGCCTTTTAGAGGATATTCCAAGAAAATCATGGACAAAGCAGAGATTGATTGGATGGTTAAAAGAAAAGAACATTGACTTCCCAGAGAGGGCCATGAAGGATGAAATATGGAGCATTGTAGAAAAAAATTGTAACATTGAAAAAACATTCTACCTTGACGAATATGTGAAACCTTTGGGCCACAAAATACTAAGACTTCCTCCATACCATTGTCAATTTAATGCTATTGAAATGGTATGGTCTGAGTGTAAGAGGAAATACGACCAATACATTGCTAGTCTGAAGGGGACACCATCGGAAGTTTTGGCCATGTGGGAAAAAGCGATAAATGAAGTATCTTCAGAGCATTGGAAAAATTATGTCAGCTACACAGAAAGGGTAATCCAAGAAGCTTGGAAGACAATACAGATATGTGATGCTTCAGACATTGCGCCACTTGTAATTAGTACCGACGAAGACAGCAGTGACGATGAAGAATTTAGTTCTGATTCTGAAGACAGTGAAGGGGAGTAGTTTTTATTTTTAAAGTTAGTTAGTTATACATTAATTTCTCTCTTTTAGTTTTTAAAGCAAAGTCTGCATTGTAACATATTCATTTTTAGCATACACGCAATAGATCATATCTCTTATTTTGTTCTTTAAGTAATCTGTGATTTTTGTTTTTACCTCTTTTTGTTTTTGAAACATTCTGGAGGTAAAGGATTCATCGTTCGTTATTCCCCTTTTCTTAATATTTTTTCAGTATTGTCTGTAATTGAGAATTAAAATAATTTTGATGAAAATGGGCAACTGGCGTCAATTTATTACATTGCAAACAAAGAATAAGACTAAGATGAAAGAATTTATATTAGTAAAGTCTTATTTGCAAAATAATTTTAGTTTTTGAAGTTATAATAGTTATTTTTGTATTAAGTGTGCAAAATGAGGGTTTTTTTTATGGCAATGAGAGTGTTAATTTTTTGCCAGCCATTTTCGACAAGTTGCAGCGCTTTCTGTACAGAAAATGCCAATTTTAAATTCGCTTTAGCCAGTGCTGAAGGCACCCCTCCTATCTACATCACTGCATACGTTTAGGTTAGGAATCATCGCTGAAATATAAATAATATAAGAAATACGTTATTTGAAACCAGCGTGACGTCATTCCAGAAAGGTAATGCGCCAACTATATATGCGTATCCCAAATTTCTTCTTACCTTACTCTTAACCTTCTTTTTTCTTCAGGGGTTGGTAATATTCCGCGATGAATATTACTTGCGGAAGGCTCGCCAAGGTATTCCAGAATTGGAGCCCTATTGCCATTTATCTGTACAGTAACATGGTTGCTTGCTTGATCAAGGTTTGTCTTGATTAAATCGACGACTGTGCTGGTAGATGGTTCTATTCGGGTTCCTTCTGTTTGCTAAAACAAACAATAATTTTAAACATCAGTGCATATTAAAGCACCAAAGTAATTACCTTGTCGTCATCATTCAATTCTGAATTACTGCAATTATCCAATAAGCCAGCTGATGGGGGTAACTCGATGATGTTTTTATGGAAGATCTTTTTTCTTTCCTTCTTTGTCAATAGGATTTTTTCTCTTGGACTAAAACAGAAAAAAAAATATGTCAAAAATGATCCAAGCCACAACACAAATAAAATTAATTTTCTACCTATCGAGTAAATAGACGGGTTTTAAGAATAAATATTTATAAATAAGTTAAATATTACTCAATTGTTAAATATTAAAATATGTGGAAATTATTGAATATTTATGCCAAAAAAATAAATACGTCCTATTTTTCGCAAAAAGGTCTTAAGCCACAACAAACTTATATTTACCTTTTTTTCCGTTTCTGAATCACTGGAGTTGGAACTCTCATTTGGTAAATATTCTTTGTCCTTTACAGAATTGTCTGAATCGAAATCTGAATCACTTTTGTCACCACTTGACAACCCATAATCAAAATTTCGCAGACATACACGTTTACTTGCTCGCGCCATATAGAAAACTGAGTGGCTTGGTCCCTTACGGCTTCAAAATATTTTATGAAATGTCATGTCGGTAATAAGGATTTGTTAGATTTTTGACGCCATCTATTGAGCTATAGCGCTAATATTTTGTCTGCGGCTTGGGTCCTTATTGGGAAGGCATGTGTCGATAAATATCGTTTTATTCAAAAATGTGGCTTAGGTCCCTTATTGCCCTGAGCCATTCATTTGTATAAATTAATCAGTACACCTTTTCAAAATTTAAAATTTTTATTAAAAATATTTTTGAAATAATTATTGAAATGAAAAATGTATAGAAAATAAAAATATTTTTATTGAAATTGGCTGCAACAATAATAACAATGAAAAAACAACTCCTTTTTAAATTTGTAACAATATCACCAGTTAATGGCTATATCCCACTTAGTGCTTGCACAAAATTAGATAGTAAAATAATAAGTAGTTCTACAGGATGATTTTTTAAGTAATCCATTAGCCCGCTGTTTTCTTTTTGCTATCTTGGATTCGTACCAAAATGTTAGAGGTTCATTCCTATGTAACACTTGAATTTTGTGAAACATTTTTTGAGAAATTACGACGAAAACTATGCTCCTTGTAGAGTTCCGGGTTGGGCAATTTTAGAAATGCAGCAATTTCTGAGGGCATCTTCCCGAAACACGATGGCGGTCGTAAGGCTGTATATTTTTTATAAAATAGTACATACTTCCCATTGTTAATTTTTTGAATCCTGAATTTTGACTATAATTAAATTTCCCTTTTTTTCAATGTCAACTGTTGTTAGATTTGTTAATTCCTCCCTTCTGCAGGCGACTGCAAGCCCAAAAACGGCTGCAACTTTCAACAAAAAATACATATCATCTGGCGCCTTTTTCATTAAATTTGATATGTTTTCTGTTGTAAAAATATTTGCATTCTTTGGTTTGAAGCCGAGATTTTTCTTTTTGATGAAAGCAGTTAGTTTGTAGAATTTTTTTATATCTATATTTTCTTTAACTTTTAAAACGCTCTTAAGGGGGAACTGCACGCAGTATTATGGATCATTTGCAAGCCTTCCGCCGCTGCAATATTATGTTAAAACTATAAGAGATATGTATTAGCTTCAATGTGATTTCAATAGGGAAATATGTATAGTTGGGCGCTAAATGCGATTTTTTATGAAAAAATCTAATCTATAATTATAAAATAGAAGTGGATTTGTCCATTTTCGACGATTTTTCGACCACTTTTAGACGCAAATGCCGTCGCTTTAATTTTTTTTTCACAAAATGGCTTTTTACCGCCTTGCATCGATCCTTTGTCTACGTAACTGCGAAATTTGAAATGGTAAATCGTACTCATGTCTTTGTATTTCTGCAGCGCGTGAACCCCTTTGAACCCATTTTTAAACGAAATGTAATTTAAATTACCTATACATAACACATTTTTTTGAAGTCGGACGTGCAGGAGGTTTTTTCTAATACGTAGGTACCAAGGCCGTTTTTAGGGGTGTGCACGGTGTGCCGGCACAAAGGCGGCCAAATTATTGGGGCGGCCGCAGGCCGCCCGCCAAAAACACAAAATTAGCCATTTGATTACAAAAATATACCTATATTTTTGTTTTCAAAATAAAGAAAGATTAAATTACATTTTGTTAGGCTTTTAAGATAAAACATTCATAAGAAATTTATTACCGGTCATTTCTTTTTTTGCTGTGCATGAGTTGCCGAAATTACAATAGAACTATTTATAGCAGCGTTCCTTGGAAAAGCAATAAAAATGATAGATAAGGGCGGCCGCCTTTCAATGCAAAAATGTTTGTTTATACTTCATAATTGGTATGTGTACAGTATATAGTTTTATATAGCTCTATATACTGTAGAATGGGGCAGTTTTTAAATGTTTTGTTTTTCTTTTTAGTATTCGATTAACTAGCGAGAGTTTAACAGTGATATAAAGTGTTTGTTGTTTAGTTATTTTTTTCTACATTTTGCAAAAGTGAAATTTCAAAAGAAACAAATTTTCGTAATTTAAAAAGGTAAGTTCTTCGGATAGATATTACTTTACTTAATATTACCATCCAAATCCGCATCTTACGTTTTGGATTTAATATTAAATATGTGAAAAAAATTTTTTTTTTAGCTTGAGATCAAAAAGTGGTTTATTGTTAATTTTATGTCTAGATTAATTTTCTATATTTCAAGTTTTAAAAAATGTATAAAGTAATTTTACTAATTTACTTATCTAATAAAAATATAATAATTATATTTATTTTTTGGGTCATTTTAAAAACAAAATCTGATGCTAGATTACAATTTTACTTATTATTTATAAAAAATTCCATTTGGTGTGAACTTAATTGGGGATAATATAAAATTATATCTTCGCAGATTCAGAACTATTACATAAACTAAATTTTCTAACTTTAATTACCTTTCAATTTTATTTCCAGATGTCCGATAGAAAAACAAACCGTTTATCTGGAGCTCAATATAAAAAAAGAAAATTAGAAATGGAAGAAAACAAAAAAAATTAAGTGGATCTTTGCAAAAATATTTAGTTCCATCAACATCGTCACAGGATACAGATACAATTGAGGATGAAAATGTAAAGGATGCACATAAAGTAAGCGACCCTGAAGAAAAAAAACACCCTGAATCAAATACAGAAATAGATAATGAAGAAAAGATGCTCTTAACCGATGATAACCCTAACTTAAACGAAGTTATCCCTGAAACTAATGATGATTTTGATGTAAGCGACCCATTCACCTGGCCGGATATTTTACAAAATCAAGTTATTGAGCAAATAGTACAAAACGATTTTCAGCATATAGAAAAAAAATTTCCTTCTGATGAATCGGGAAGGAAATTTTCTTCAACTCAATATTTTCGAATTTTGCCAAATGGTGAAAAAATTAAAAGAGCTTGGTTAGTATACTCTTGTAGAGCAAATAGCATTTTTTGTCTTTGTTGTAAAATATTTTGTAAGGAAGTGTTTAAGTTAAATAGCAAAATGGGGTATTCTGATTGGCGACATCTTTCACATATTTTATCCAAGCATGAATCTTCTGTACATCACTTGCAAGCTAAACAAAAATGGGTTGAGTTAAAAATGTCATTAAATAAAAAATTAACTATTGACAAAGAACGGCAAAATTATTTTGAACTTGAAAGGGAACGCTGGCGCTCTATCTTAAAAAGAGTTATTGCAATTATTCAATTTTTAGCTGGACAATCATTGGCATTTCGTGGAAAAAGTTCCGTCTTATACGAACAAAATAATGGCAATTTTTTAAAAGCTGTTGAAATGGTGGCAAAATTTGACCCAGTGTTATCCGATCATCTAAAAAAAATTACAAAGACCCAAGAATCAAAAAGTAAAATAACTCACTATTTGGGAATTCATTTTCAAAACGAAATAATTACGTTGCTAGCAAAAAATATTTGCCATCATTTTACGATACTCTTAAAAAAATCCAAATATTTTTCCATAATTTTAGATTCTACTCCAGATGCAAGTCATACAGAGCAAATTACATTTGTAGTCAGATATGTAGACTGTAACGAAGAAAATGTTGTCATAAAAGAGTGTATTTTGGGTTTTTTTCCTATTTTATATACAACTGGGGAAGGGATTTTTAACCTATTGGTTAATGATATTTTGCCTAAGTTTGAATTAGATATTAGGGATATAAGAGGTCAGGGCTATGATAATGGGGCCAATATGTCCGGAAAACATATCGGACTTCAACAAAGGGTAAAAAATGTTAATTCCAGGGCTATATTTGTTCCTTGCACCGCTCACACACTAAATCTAGTAATAAACGATTCCGCTAAAATCTCCCACGAAACAATAAATTTTTTTAACATCGTGCAGGAACTGTATGTATTCTTTTCTTCTTCTCCTTTTCGTTGGGATGTTAGTAATTTAAATCTTACATCGGTAAGTGATACCCGATGGGAAAGCAGAGTTAAAGCGCTTAGACCACTTCGGAATCAACTAAGAAATATTTGTAAAGCTTTGGTTGAGCTTTCAAAAGATGTTACAAGAGACTCAAAAACAAAACTAAGTGCCAATTCATTATTAGAAAAAATAAAATCATTTACTTTTATCTGTAGCTTAGTCATATGGTACGAGTTATTAGTTAAAATTGACGTAGTCAGTAAATTATTGCAAAAAATTAATATTGATCTGACTCAGTGTGTCACATCATTAAAACATGTACTTAACTTTATTAACGAAATGCGATCGGACCAAAGTTTTAACACTTACATAGAAATTTCATCCAATTTAGCAAATGAAATTGATGTGGAACCAGATTTTCCAGAAGTTCGTATAAGGCGGAAAAAATCCCAATTTAGTTATGAAAGTACAGACAATGTATTAACTAACGAACGAGAGAAATTTAAAATAAATTTTTATTATACTGTTATTGACCGAGCTAGAATATCAGTAGAAGAAAGGTTTAATTCTCTTTCGTATTGCAGTAATATTTTTAACTTTTTAACACGGTTTCATGATGTGACATCGGATGATTTAAAACAAAAATGCGTTGAACTTGAAATCGCATTAACCGAAGACGAATCGAGGGATATAAGTGGCGTAGAACTATTTGAAGAAATTGTTACATTTAAATCAAATCAAACCTATTGAGATTCTAAAATTTATTTATAGTAATAATTTTCCTAATTTATGTATAAGCTTGAGAATTTTTTTAACAATACCAGTAACGGTTGCATCTGGTGAACGGTCATTCTCAAAATTAAAAATAATAAAAAACTATTTAAGATCTTCTATGTCACAGGAAAGGCTTACAAATTTAGGTATAATTGCCATTGAAAATGAAATTTGTGAAAATTTAGACCATAATAAAATAATAGACGAGTTCGCAAGTACAAAAGCCAGAAAAATATTTTTGAAATGAAGAGGTTGTTTTTTTATTGGGACTTGCTTAGTTTTATACTTAGATACAATATAAAAGATACCAATTTTTGTTTGTTTGGCTTTTATATTATTTGATATTTAAATAATTAATAGTTTAAACATTTGTATTTTGTTTTATGTTGTTTATTGTTTCGTTTAATAGATTATTACCTTATGTTATGATACAATGTTACTTGTTAATGTATACGTAGGAACTTAAATATATTTTTTTGTTCAATAAATATTGTTTTTTTTTTGTTATAAAAGGGCGGCCGTTTTATTTCTGCACAAAGGCGGCCGAGGGGCTAGGAACGGCCCTGGTAGGTACCTTTTCATCTTACTTTGAACTTGACTAGACCTTGTCGCTAGTTTTTTACTTTTTGCGTGCAGTTCTCCCTTAAGCATTGAGTATTTAGCCAACAAAGTATTTGGTCTAGATTCTTTGATTAATTCAAAAAAATAAGCTAATAGTACCTCTTCTTTAACCGTTTTCACACCTTTTCCTTTGGACCGTTTCCCGAACAAGTCGTACTGCTTTTCATACTTCTGTTTTGATTTTACATGTGAACTATCCATTTTAAGCAGAATTACTTTTTTTAAAGCTTTTTTCAAATGATTGATGACATAGCAAAAATACTGAAATCGTCAAAATTGCAAGTTGGCAAAGATAACTTATTGTTGTCTTATTTGACACTGACAAGTAATGATACAGGTCCTTTAATTAGTTATCAATTATGGTAATCTGATATGGAAAAAACTTTTTTATTCCCACCATGATATGGAATAAATTTGGCTAAATTCTCTACAAGCGTAACAAAAAACACGATAAATCTTTATTTTTTGAATATTATTTAATGCTGAATATATATATATATATATATATATATATATATATATATATATATATATATTCAGAACATTGCAAAGCTTATTAATCTAAAATACAATTTTAGGTTATGGGAGTCTATTAAAGATGTGAAATCCAAGCACAATTCTGCCAGCAAGAAGGCGGCCAACGTTTTGAAATACAGGATAAACCAGAAAGATATGGCCCTAACTCAATTTGGTTTTATGGGATTTGCGCTGACAAGGAGCGATTTTCTTGGTATCTACGGTACAAATAAAGATGATATGAAATGCTTCGTTCATGTATGGAGAGTCATAGGTTATGCACTGGGAATAGAAGATGAGTAAGTTTGTACAGACTCTTGCGTATATTAACAAAGTAATTTTGAAGAGAGATAATACTACCGATACGATTATCCAACGCAAAATACCGTATGGTTAGAATTCGTCGAAAGATTTCCTCGTAGCTCTAGGCCCAGAGTTGCCAGTCCGCGAAGTACTGTATCCGATCGGTCATTTAAACTCATTTTTAGTTTATGTAACATATTTCCAAACAGGTAGACTTAAATTCTCAAATATGATGGATTGTTTATTCACGTAGAGCTATTAACTGCACCGTAAGGATTCTATTAGCGGTCACTAGATGGCGTTTTTCGTAATTCTTCAAATAATACGGATTTTCTTCAAAAAATCAAATCGTAGATGTGACTTTTTTGTCAGAATTTAATTGAAGGTTATAAAAGGTATTAAATAATGAAGTAAAAAATCCAGGTGCGTATTTAAATTAAGAAAGTTGATGATGGTCGCCCGAATCCGAAACGTCCGATTTAAAAACTAACCTCACCAATTTCTAAAGGAGAAAAAGTTACAACGACGAAGTCAAAATTATTTTTATCTGTCATTTCAACTAAGCCTACAAATTTGGAAAAACTATTTTTTTTATTTTCTTAATAATGAGTTTTTTTTATTTCAGATTTAATATCTGCAGGGAGTCAGTGGAAGAAACGCGAGCTATCTGCAATGAAATAATAACCAAAGTATTAATACCAGAATACGAAAAAAGGGATAAGGTACATAGAGAAATGTGTTCCTATCTAATAAACGGCCTTTGGACGATAAATCCTTTTTTAAACCTCAACACTTTTATGTTGTATCTAGAGGGGACGCTAAATAACAATCGTTCTTTGTTTGACAGTGAAAATATGGATTATAAGGCTTTGACTACAAATGAAAAAGTTCGGCTTCACGTTGTTCTTTTTGTGATACACATGATGAGATTTTCTTTGGTTAGGATAACTTTAGGACAAGTGCAAAAGTTAGCTATCTGGTTGGCGAAACATATTCCTTATCTAGCTTATTGCAAATTTGGGCGAGAAAATTCGCATGTTAACATCATGGGTCATCACCATTAGAAAGGGATATCTTACAAGTGTTCTTCTAGTCTTGTTTTATTTATAATTGTTATAATTTTTGAAAATAAAAAAAGTTTTTTTTAATGCTGAAAATTTAATTTAAGGTAATATAGGCTGGGACTAATGCGCGGAGTTGGTAACTTAAATGGCGCAGTCGGTAGGATCGACTTAAAGATCAGTTTTGTTGTACTCCAAAATACTTCTAACAAGCGAATTGTACGAGC